>CM023490.1:68050916-68490514 GCA_013339685.2 Hyalomma asiaticum | reverse complement strand
AATACGCGAACGAACTAAAGATAACGTATGGGAGAGAAGGTAAGGCTTCAAGTGTGGCATTCTGTTTAACTTCGTGCTACATTAACTTACAGCCCCGCCACAGTGGTCTAGTGGTTATGGTACTCGGCTGCTGATCCGAAGGTCGCGGGATGGAATCCCGTTCGCGGTGGCTGCATTTAAAGAACCCCAGGTGGTCGAAATTTCCGGAGACCTCCACTACGGCGTCTCTCATAATCAGAGCCGGTTTTGGGACGTTAAACCCCACAATTCAATCAATCATCAATTCAGTAACGTACATGTGTAAGCCCTCAAGTGCTCACAAATAGGTCACGTCTTGCAGCTATAGACTATGCAAAGCAGCCCATTCAAAAAGATGTAAAGAGAGAATAGTAAATCAGTTAAGGAAAGAATACCATTTTTGCAGCAGTAGTGGGAGCATGGCGCAACATCCGATAGGTGGCATTAACGTAAATGTTTCCAAAAAAACGTGCGCATTACCGCATTACCATAAATACTCCGAAACTACGCGGTACCATTGTCTTAGAAAATACCTCAATGTAGCCTTGCACTTCAGTGCGACTGGTAAGCGCCATTCGTCGACGTTAATTGGCCTTTTTGTCTGTTTCTATTCTCTTCGCACAAGCAATTGCCCCGGCAGCTTGCACTTGCAGCGCAAGTTAGGTCCGGCGGAGGCCTTCCCCTCCTTTCCCATCCTCACCTTGACCTCCGTTCACCACCTCCTTGCTGTACCGTACTTTGGACGGGTGTGCTATTTTTACCCTCTCCCTTCCTCATTTTCCTTTTCCTGACTCTCACTCTCCCTATCCTTTCCCACCCTCGAGTTCCTTTCCCGGCCTCTTGCTATACTACACAGCACAAAGCTATACTGTGTTTTACTCTTTGCCCTCTCCTTTCCGTCCTCCTCGACGTCACTTCCCATACCCACCTCCTTGCTGTACCATAGTATACAAGGACATCCATTTGGTAAGAACAACAGAGGAACAAGACGACGACAAAGCCGCTGACTCGCAAATAAATGCTTATTCGAAGACACATGCAATGATGATGACTTGCAGGGTTAATGTCCCCAAACCAGCTGTGATTATGAGGGGTCGCGCGGTGGACGTCTCCGGAAATTTCGACCATCGGTGTTCTTTAACGTGCACTGACATCGCACAGCACACGGGCCTCAACATTTTGCCTCCATCGAAATGCAGCCGCCGCGGCGAGGATACGATCATGCGTCCTTCGGATCAGCAGCGGAGTGCCATAGCCACTAGACCACCGTGGCGGGGCACATGCTATATATATATATATGTGTGTATATATATAACCCCATACTTCGAAACCTGGCAATACTACTGCATCTCCGCAGAAGGGTTATCAAGGTCATGAAAGGACGAGATCATGTCGAACAGAGACAAGTGCGTCAAAACGCAAACACATAGAAGCGCAAAAAAGCATACGGGCTATATATGCATTTTTTGCATGTGTCTTCCATAGGCCTTTTTTTTTTTTGAGTCGGGGGCCATGCCGTGTTCTCGCTGTGTCCCCATAACCATGTCCGCTGTTACTGCAAAGTGAATTTCCACCAACTAGACCTAGTGTGTATTCTAGCACAAGGATATGCTGTCCTATTCACCACATATGGGGGCTCTCTCCTGTAGCAGCCTGAGTTGCTTGCTTGGCTCTTTCCTAGAGCACCTGCCTGCCATGCACACATCCTGGCTTCGATTTCCGCTCGGACCCAGCTAGTATAATATTAGTATAGAGTGTTAGATGTTAAGATATAACATGTATAAAATAGGAGATGTTAGTATAAAATACCCAAAGGAATTGTAAATTATTTTGCCCCAAAGCGTTCTTGTCTGGTTTCGGGAAATGTTAATTTGGTGCCAAGAATGGTTTCAGTTTAACCAGAGATGGCACGGGGGCTTTCCTTCTGTACCCCTCTGGCGTGTACCCGATTTTCAGGTCCCGACAAACATTTTACTCCAAGCTAGAACACCTTCACTGTTAAGAATCACTGTGGCCGGAGAGGACTGGCATAGGTCAGCAGGTCCGCAGACTGTACCTCCGGGATCTAGGGTACCACTCCCTGTTCCCATGCAAAAACCAGGAGAGGAGGTCTGGACCTGCCACCAGCTTAACGGGTGTTACAAAAACGTGCAGTGAGGTTTACTCTTCCTGGGCCGTTTTCTTACCCTCCATGAACGCTTGATCTCACGCCAGATTCATACCATTGCATATACATATCTCCCTTATCTTGTACATGCTTCGAACCGTGGCTTCCATAATCTACATTGCATCCCCTACCGAGGACTCCCAGGCAGGTGTTTCTCCTCATTCGCACTCAGCTCCAAGGACCAGGCTTGCTGGGGTACAGGATTACAAACATCAGTCCCGTGATCTAATTGGAACAGAAAAATTTCGTCTATTCGTACTTCCCATTCTTGAAGCTTTTCAAGCGCGCACTTTCAAGTCATGGTGGTGTGCTGGCTGTGGTACTTGGCAGGTGATCCGAAGCTTGCGGAAGTGAGTGCCGGCGGCGGCGGCTCCATTTCGACGGATAAGAAATGTTGAGGCCAGTGTATTTTGCAGTGTCAGTGCGCGTTAACGAACCCCAGGTGGCCGAAATTTCTGGACTCTCCGCTAAGGCGTCTCTTATAATAATATCGTTGTTTTGGACGTAAACCCCAGCAATCAGTCAATCAAGTGCGCATTTGGCGTGACTTCGATGCGTTGATGGTCGAATGAGAAGCCGCAGCATCGACATACATATGCTTGACCAAACCTGGTGTGGCAGGAATTGCGATTAAACGATTGATAAAGTCCCAGGAGGGGGCATGCGTAGCCACGCAATGTTCTTCGATACTCTTGTGATCGGAGTCAACGCTCGCTCAAAAGGTGAAAACGTTGTCGCGCTGTATTTTCAGTGGAAGGCGCTTGCATGACAGGAAAGACCTAGTTCTACAGATAGCCATACCCTTATGCGTTAGTATGCCTGCGTTACAGTCAACTTGCTTCTCTTTTCATGCTCTTCAAGGAGGACTCGTGGAAGTTCCTGGAGTACATTCGCAACATGTCCGGAAAGCCAATGTTCCCGATAGCAGTGTCCGTGACATTGAAAGGCAGCCGGTTCAGACCAGCAGACCCGATAAATCAAAATCTGGAGCTTTACAAGAAGTGCATGATGTTCAATGAAACCGAGTTCGCGTCGCCGTACGTGGTAAGTGCTCTCTTCCTGCTCACCATAATACACTCGCACTCTTAACTATTTCTTTAGCTTGTGCGTCTGTCAACGTTATTACAGCTGAGTGGTAAATGGCTAAGTTTTCGCAAGAATTGCCTGCGCCGGCAGAAAGCCTGGATGGTTGATTCTGTTTGCTGCCCTGTCGTGAGAGTGTGCGCGGGAATATGACAAGACTCTAGCGCTCGCTGCGTCCACTTGGCGGTAAAGACTGCGGTCGAACCAGGAGCGCATGCCACTAGTAGGGTTGTGGCAGATACATAGTTATGAATGTATGTGTACGCGCGGATGTATATGACACCACGTGTACCTACCTGGTCTCAACCCGGGAGCTGTGAAACACGTGGAACAGTCGTTCACACCCAAAATACAATATTAATATAGGAAACCGGGTCACGATTAACATGAATCAATAGTGCCTCACGTAAAGCAAGTGTGAGTTATTTGTAATTTAATCTCCGTTAAGCAAATGAAATGTTGAAGTGATTGAAAATACCCTAAGTGAACCCAAGACAGTGCGAATTTAGTTGCCTTGTTGTTTGTGATTGCATGTAGTCTAGTGTTCAATCGATCAAAGCAACGTCACATAGCCAGTCGGGTTAGTTAATACCATACCTTTACTGGTCATCAACGTTGTAATAAGGGGTGTCTCTGAATCTTTAAGTAAAATTATATCGCTGATATGCCGTTTGGAAGTGCTAATAAAAAGAGTCAGTGCGACGTACTGGCAGGGAAGTTATGTACTACCCTTACAAAAATGCCATATGTGGCGATATCAGGAATTGTGCATATGCGGCTATATATGACACGTGCCATATGTAGCCAGATATGCATATCTGGCTATACATGGCATGTGTCCGTACGGGGCCGTATTTGTTCGATACATTTGAGTCTTACATTTTTTCACTTGGTTGCAGCGCAGCATACACGAGGACAATAGAAGGAAACGAACAACACGGCGCGTTTCCTTCTATTGTCCTCGTGTATGTTGCTCTGCAACCAAGTGAAAAAATGAATCCCAACCAACTAGCCCAACTTGCCGTTTTACTGCTATGAGTCTTACATTGTATTCCTCGTGGTGATCTTTCATTGTCATGTAAGTTTGTATCACGATTTGGGCAAATGCGGCCACGTACGGGCACGTGCTATATATAGCCACGTGTGCCCGATTCCTGATATTACCATATATGGCATTTTTGTAAGGGTACATACGTCACATCTCGCAGCTTTGGTTTCCGCCACTTAGTGCAGTTCTTCACCCACTACGATATTAAAGCGAACTACAGGAGGCTTTCACTATAGCGTCGCCCATTGTTATTAATGCAAACAGAATTACAGTGACCAGACAATGCAGTTTTAATTGAAAGCACCATAATCTACTCAACGGGCTCTCATGCAAGTGGCACTGTACTCGCGCATGGAAATACAGTGAAAACGCGGGCATAAGTAGCGCGCTTGCCTGTAGAGGCATACTGACGCATTGCAGCAAAGCGCGTGGTCGAACACTTCCTTGAGGCATGATTATACTGCTTTCAATCGCGTTATCAGTTATTGCCTGATTCACCGTAGCGCCAGCGCGGCAGTGTAGGATGACAGGGCATCTCGCCGCGCTTTACAAACTGACCAAATCAACCAGCCTTTTTTTTCCGACCACCATAAATATGTCCGAAAAAATTTCCACGTGTTGGTTGAAGTCCGAAACCAGCTCTGTTTCTCTAGGTTCGCTGCCGAAAATATTTCCTTCAGCTTTCCTGGGAAACGAATATGACCGCGACAGCCTAGTGATAGATGGGCCCTCGTTTGCCTTTACATTAGTTGCGTGTTCGTGGCCGTGAAACAGCGCGACTCATAGCACCATGGTCTGACCAGCTTCTGAAAGCTTGTGTGGCGAATTCTGGGAGGCTATGTGTAGCGCGCAGTCCGCCTCGCAGGCAAAAGTTGAATACGTGCTCGAGCTTGCCTTACGGTGCCGGCGGACATCAAGAGTGAGACGACAGTTATAATGCATCGGAGAGGAGAATAACACGTACTGCTCGGCAAACGTATCCGCTTGCGTGTTGAGAATTGTGATGTTCTCTGAACTGATGCTGTGACTGTAATGAGAGTGCTGGCACCATTGGTGCAAACAGTCAGAACCCAGTATGTGATTTGATCGCTTGTAACACTTTGTTTATCGAAACTAGAAGAGAAGCTCAGGGGAAGATGGATGCTTGAATCGATGAACAAATCGCAAGGTACGATTTAAAACAGGGAATGTCGCGGGAGCCAACGTTTCGACAAGCGGACTTGTCTTCGTCAGGGCCCTGACGTCAGGGTCCTGACGTCCGCTTGTCGAAACGTTTGTTTATCGAAGGGTATAAAAAGTGATGTTTTTTGGAGAAACCAGAGAGCGAAGGTTCGGGCGTAGACCCGGACAGACACCTTGGAGTTTCGATAAAATATCCCCTTCTCCGGTCATCTACTGTTTCTTTGCGCTGCCACCGCGTAGTCGAGTTAGCGAGGGGCGCCGACAATGTACCTCCCTTTTCAGCATGTACTTTTCAACATCGCTTTTCAGCACCTGCTAGGAAGTTAAGTTACCCAAAGCTATAAGCAAATCCGTGCTGATATCTCAGAAAGTAACGCCTCTTAGTTGCCACAAAACTCGTCCCGGTCTGGGGTCACGCATCACGTACAGGCGTTAGTCCCGGGTTTGAACGCTGGACTAGGGCGAACTGAAAATCATTCATTTTATAGAAATCTGTATGGATTTTCTTGTATCTCGGGCTACCGACGGTTGTACGGTAGTTTTTTCCGTTCGTAAACGTTACTCCTCCTTGTAGACTTTTGCAGAACTCATCTGCCACGTGTTAGCATTGCGCCAATAACGCTCTCTGATAAAGGACTGTCCTGTTTACGCAGGGTCAGATCGTAGTCTCTGTTCGTATGGCATGTGTATAAGTGCGTTCGATGTTTGTTTTTTTTTCACAAAAGGTTGACGGTGGAGCAGATGTCTAAGATTTATTTGACTGAAACAGAGTCCCCAAAAAATATATCTCCTGCATTGGACCCAATCACAATCCCCAAAATGTTACTCAGTGGAGCTCACTCGTACTCAGACTCATGAGACTTTTTTCCTCAGCCGTGCTTACTCAGACTAGAACTCATCAGCTATTTCCTTCTCTGTGCTCATTCGAACTCGGATTCACCAGATTTTCGTTCATCCCAACTCACCACAACTCCGACTCGAGACTTTATTTTTGTTTTCTTGACGGCTGGACTCGTTCCGACCCAACCTCACGAACAGACTGGCTTATTATGACCCAACTGCACCAAAATTTTGCTCAAGTGGTCTCAGTAATGCTCGCCAAAATCACATAGGTATAGCAATGTGATTCGCATTATTTTAGCTCCTCACTAACGGTAGTATGAACAAGCATGCCGTAGTTGTCGTCTCCAGTTTAATTTCGACTACCTGTGATTCATTTATATGCCTTTAAATCAAGTTAAAAGGGTGTTGTTGCATTTCACTCCCATCACAGCGGCCCATGCCTAGCATGGAATAACACGCACTGTCAAGTGCGTCCAGATTTTGCTGCGTGCATTTCGCCGTGTGCAAATGTTTGTGACCCGCTTATATCGAGCATAAAAATGCTACAATGAAACTAAAGAGAACGTACGTCCATCTTCCCTTCGCCTACACCGAAGCGACGTGAAGCCTACAGGATTCATATTTATACCAAATGAAGTTCAATAACTCTCTATAGTAGGAGTGCATCCCATTGCTTTATTAAGACGCATAGGTGAGGATTATTGAGCCACAACCGTACATTGAAGTCAGCTCTGGACGAATTGGTCGTTCTTCCTTGTCTAGTATATCGAACAATTCTGCCTGCAGGTGCATGTGCCATTCTGGACATGGGGTGCTGGGGTACATGTCGTTCGCAGCATGGGGTACATGGGTTATCGTCAGCAGAAAATGAGAGATTGCGCTCATGGGGAGTCGAGTATGTAATACGTCCTCCTAATTTCACGAACCAAAATTGAAAGCTTATACGGGACACCGCGTTAGTGTGGCCACGTCAGCGATCGCTTTAGCCAAGATATAAAATTCAAATTGGGTGTTCCTGCACACAAGGCGGCAAAATATTTTGCAGGCTTAGTCGCTTGTAATTTATTTATTTTCATACTTGTACTAGCACACCATACTTCTCGTTATCTGGGCGCACTGGCAATCAGATTCACTCATACTCACCGTGTACAGTCTGGCTTACACAAACCTACCAAAATTTTATCCAGCGGCAATCACTCAGACTTCCGATAACCATTGTTCACCTCCACCGGGTTCCCTCAGACTCATGAATATCTCGATCAACTGAGCTCACTCAGACTCAAACTCGGGAAAAATTTTCGCAGCGAAGCTCACTAGTGCTAAAAGTCCCGTAAACGTTGCATTACTGGACTCAGGAAGACTAAGACTCACTGGTCAGTCTGAGCCTGAGAGTACACCCATGAATGAGTTTACCGGCCTGCGCATTTCAGCTAGCCTTCGTCTTCGTCCCTTCGCTCCGTCTTCATGTGGGTCTTGGCGCTGGAAACCTTTAACTATGTACCAACGAGCCCACCTGGCCACGTTAATCAATGTTTTGTATTTGCATGAGTCCTACTAGACCGCTGGCTGTACTAGTCAACGCTTGTAGGCGCAAAAGGGGCTCTCAGTTTTTGGCCAGGCAGGAACCTAGATTTTCACTCGATTCCGTTGCTTTTTTCTTTTATACAACAGGTCTGCAATGCCAATGCGCGGGGCTCCTACAACTATTCTACGGCATATAAGTCTGAATATTTTCGCAGCAGAGGTCGTCTTTTTACGTTCGATATGGAAAAATCACTACAATCCAAGGTGAGTTTGAGGTAAAGCGGTCCTTACGTTTGCGAGCATATGTGTTCATTCCGTGGACCATTTTGTGTTTGCTTCGTGTACGACGTGGACATCACGAAATATGTACGCCGACTGACTTTGCTCTAGTTTAATTTGCCTCCTGACAGCGTTTAGTAAACTAATCCTGCGTGTAGGGTGAAGTGAGGACATCTGATTGCCCCGTCTCGTCTCGCTATTCACCTGTGGTTCCGGCAAGTTCTCCTACTACGCTATGTCTGTATCGTCGCCAATTATACGCATACAATCTATACTTGATTATAAAATGCAATGGCGCTACAAACAGCAAATGTAATACGAATATCGGTATATCTTCGATAGCAGCTATCGGCCGCCCAGCCTGATCGACTACGCTACTGGGTCATTTCTTTTTGCGGGAGGAGTCCCAGTGGCTCTCCTTGCCGACGGCGTCGCGGTCATGTCCCGTATAAGGTCCATGAGCTAGGAAGAGACGTGAGCGCACCCAGGCGAGGTGGTGGGGGGTCGACAAGCTGGCGGTTGGTGGTAATAGTAGGAAGTAAAGCGTCCATATCCTTCTCTATGGTCAGTGGTATCTTTGAGGGATGACGTTGCGACAGTGCTCCTAAAATGTGGGCGCGGCTACCCTTATAAATTCCAAGCAATCTGAAGCGCTTCAAGAAGTCGAACGAGTCGTTGGGGTCGAGTAGCTCTACCCTGGCATCCCCGAATCTATTATAAATGCAAACGATTGCGCGCATCTACTGTTCTAGCTTGCGTTGCCTCATGAAAAGCAAGAAGCAACTGTGAGTTGGATAGGAGAAACTCCAGTACAATCATAGTCATCTTATTCCACAAGCAGGTTCACAACACCCTCACGCTTCCATTCATGTCACATGATTTATTGCAGAGTAAGAATGTCGCGAGATTTTGCAGCTAATAATAGTTTTATGTTACGCATAGTTCATACTAGAAGAGAAGCTCAGGGAAAGATGGATGCTTGAATCGATGAACAAATCGCAAGGTACGATTTAAAACAGGGAATGTCGCGGGAGCCAATGTTTCGACAAGCGGACTTGTCTTCGTCAGGGCCCTGACGAAGACAAGTAGCCTTCTTAAGGAGCCTCTTCACCACCTGCACCCCCTTTTCAGCTAGCCCATTAGAACGCGGGAACCCTGGACTTGATGTAATGTGCTTGAAATCGTAAGTTCGCGCAAATGAAGCTAATTCACTGCTCGAAAACTGAGGGCCATTGTCCGATAGCACCTCCATAGGTATGCCATAACGTGCAAAGATAGCACTAGCGGCTCCGACAACGGTCCTCGCAGTGGTTTCTCGGAGGCATTCGACTTCCAGGAAGTTTGATAATGCGTCGTAGACACACAGGGAGGACTTACCGCCATAGCAAAAGAGGTCTATGCCTACGCGATACCAGGGTTGGTCAGGTACGGAACGCATCATAAGTGGTTCCTTCGGCTGGCTGTACGTGTATTTTTTGCATGTTGCACACCTCTCGGCGAATGCTGTAATTTCAGAGTTCATTCCAGGCCAGAAAACGAGACGACGAGCCCTAGCTTTGCATTTGGCGACTCCTAAGAGCCCTTCATGGATCCTATGCAACGTCTCGCGTTGCATAGGATCCCACCTTGAGATTACGACCTTGAGCCCCTTAAATAAGACTCCTTTAATGGAAGAGAGCTCGGGTAGAAAAGGTTTCAGCGAGCCCTCTATTGGTTGACCCGTGGTCAACTTCTGCAGCACTACTTTCAGATAGCTGTCTTTGGCAGTTTCCTCGGCAAGACACTTCCACGTTCCCTCGCTGATAAATGAGGATACCGTACTTACGGCATGCACTTCTGCGTCGTCCGTGCTGACGTCATTACTGCCTTCGCTGCTGGGTGCTCTGGACAGCATATCTGCGAGCATGAGCTGCTTCCCTGGAAAGAAATGCAGTTCAAAGTTATATCAAAGCAATCGCATGAAAAAAACGTTGCAGCCTGGGTGGCATGTCGCCGATCGCTTTCTTTGCTATGGCAATCAAAGGGTGGTGGTCCGTTTCAATGATGACCGTTCTTCCGTACACAAAATGGTCGAACTTATCACAACCGTATGCAATGGCAAGGGCTTCTTTTTATATTTGGGAATAGCGCGTTTCCGCTTCAGACGACGTTCTTGATCCGTATGCTACAGGCTTCCACGAGCCGTTGTAGTTTTGCAACAGCGCGGCACCCGCACCACTGCGTGACGCGTCACATGAAATCTTAGTTTCTCTTGCCGGATCGAACACCACCAGCAATGGTTGGCTACTCAAGCTGTGGCATATTTGACGCCATTCTTGCGCGTGGTTTGGAGTCCATTTGAACAGCGCATCTTTCTTAATTATGCTGCGCAGTAGCTTCGTCCTCCCAGCTAATGTGGGGATAAATTTGCCGAAGTAGTTCACAACCCCTAACATTCGTTGTGCTGCTTGCTTGTCGCGTGGCTCGGGAATCTGCAGCATTGCCTGAATGAGTGAAGGATTCGGCCTGATGCCTTCCGCCGAAATTATGTCGCCTAGGAAGCGTATCTGAGTGACGTCAACGATGCATTTAGCTGGGTTAAACGTTAGCCCTGCTTTTTCCGCAGCCTTCAGCACCTGCCTCAGTCGTTCGTCACGCTCTTGCCTCGATGATCCCCAAATAAGTATGTCATCGACATAGACTTTAGTTCCAGGCAAATCCTCAAAGATGTCGCTAAGGGTTTTCTGAAAGACCTCAGAGGCTGCTGATATGCCAAAAGGCAATCGCAAAAAAAAGGTAACGACCGAAAGGCGTCGCGACAGTGCAGATTTTCGACGTTTCGTCATGCAGCGGAATTTGGTAGAATCCTGAATTGGGCGTCTAGCCGCGTGAACACCTTAGCTCCCGCGAGCTCCGACTCGATATCTTCTCTCCTTGGCATTTCGAAGTGTTCCCGCTTGATGGCCTCGTTAATTTTACGCGGGTCCATGCACACGCGCAGTTTTCCATCCTTCTTGCGCACTATGACGAGAGGGCTCACCCATTCTGTAGGTTCCGTGAATTTGCAATTATGCCTTCCCTCTCCATGCGATCCAGCTCCTTTCGAAGCGGCTCCCTTAAGGCCAGCGGTACTCGACGTGCTGTCTGGACGACTGGGAGTGCTCCTTCTCGCAGGAACATGCGGTAGTGGCGTTGGAGACAACCTGTGCCAGAAAAAATATGGCAAAAGTCTTTCACTACTGCTTCGGAACTGGTTTGCGAAACGTTGTCCACCTCTCGCGCGATTATTCCGAGCGTCTCGCATGCCTGCAAAGCGAGAATCGCTTGAGCTCCCTTGCGGACAACGAAGAAGTCCTGAACGGAAATACGGTCATGCAATGTCACCTCTTGCCTCACGATGCCCATATGTTTGATCTCGTTTCCACCGTAAGAGCGTAAGACAGCACTGCTGGGCTTTAACTGTGGCTTGCAGTTCATGCTCGCGTACATCGCGGCTGGGAGCAAGTTAGCCCGAGACCCAGTGTCCACTTTGAAAGCAATCAGCTTTCCTCCAACTTTTGCCGTGACTATGCAGTCTGATCGACTGCTCTTACTACCAATCGTGAGAACTTCAAAATCGTCGTCGCTGCCCTGCAGCTCACCTACTTGCGGCTTTGTCTTGCAGCATATGGCAAAGTGATTTTTCTTATCATACGCGCGGCATGTTTGTCCGTACGCTGGGCATTTGCGCGGTGCGTGCGCCCGATAACACCTTCGGCATTTATAACTCTTCCGCTGCTTAGCCTGTGAACTGCCACTTGTCTTGTGCACGGCATCTACTGGTTTCTGCTCTCGCATCCAGACTTCTTGGTTTGCTGCCGTTATCTCAGCGGCCTTGCATACTTCCTCGGCCTTTTGTAAGGTTAAGTTGTTGTCGGCCGAAAGCTTGTCTCGAGCTTTAGCGTCGTTTGTGCCCAAAACAGTTTGGTCTCTTATCATTGAATCTGCTTGCTCTCCAAAGTTGCATGCTCCTGCTTTCGTCTTCAAGTCTCGTAAAAAATGTTCAAAATGCTCACCTGGTTCTTGCTTTCTGGTACGGAACCGATAGCGCTGATGTACCTCATTGACTTGAGAAGCGAAATAGTCGTCGAACTTTTTGACTACCACGTCGTAGTCATCCTTGTCCTGGTCTTCGGTGAAGCTGAAAGTGTTGTACACCTCTATGGCTTCTTCTCCAGCGATGCTCAGCAGCAGCGCCGTTTTCATGGAAGCACCTCGTTTCTTCGTACGCTCTGTCGCTGTCAAAAAGAGCTCGAAGCGTTGCTTGAAAAGTACCCTTCGCTTGCCTAAATCGCCTTCCAACCGCAGCGGCTCTGGAGGCCTCACGAATTCCATGCTGGCATTCCTCGGATGGGCGTCTGGAGGTACGGCCTAAATGCTTCTGACACCATGTATGTGACCAGGGATCATCGTGACAGCAGGCGCATGCCTCAGTTATTCAGTCCGTCACAGTTATAATACACTGGGGGCAACGCCCCTTTGATAACCAAGCGATAGCATCATGAACAGTCGTGCGTAGCGCACGAGTGAGGCGCGATACGATACAGGAATGACTTTCCTACAGGTATCCAATCACATGCTTCCCTTGCTCTCTATAAAATGATCTTAGGCATCACTACCTGCATTAAATCTTCTCATGTCATGGCTGTTTTGAAATCTTTGCTTGTTCATCTTCTACTGATCTGAATGTAAACGTTTTATAGAATATGTATTGATTTCGCCAATAATTCCGTTCATTTGCTGTGTTAATAGCCTCATTGCTTGTATAATGAACCGAGGGTACCACTACAGTTCTTTCACTTTGGAACCCTCGCCTGTATACTTTATGTTCTTGTACTACTTTTTTGAAAGCTATAAACTGTAACAAAACTAAACTGAAACTAAACGCGTTTGCTCACTTCTGCTTGTCCTGCTCATCACACCAGCATTATGAGGATCCCGCGTTGGGACTCATAACACAAGTCATTGTTATTATTACGTTGCACATATCATGCGATATTTTTTTTTTCTATAGCCTGATCAAGGGTACTAGAGAATTGAGAAACCAATGAAGGGGCTAGCGATGAATGCTACCCAACACTAAGTTCTTGCTGTCAGTTTTGAGGAAATAATATACAAGAACGTAGACACATAATTGCACATTCGGAGGTACCGAAGTAAAAACTGTCGGGGGGACTTCCTAACAAAAACTAAATGGGGGTTACAAGAATCTCAGAAAGCAGTGAGTGACATACTTTATATAATTTCTAGTGCGTCCGCAATAGCAGGGAAGACTGTGTTTAAGAAACGATGAATAATTGGTCATTTCACGGGAAACGTCCCAGGCACTGCAGTCGCCCTTATCCGATTTTACCCTAAAACAAATTGCTAACAATCATTTTGGTACGGTAGTTACGCTCGTGAAGCGTTTTGCGAAGGACAGCAGCAATATGCATTATTCCTCCGCCGCGATGTGCACGCCCTCGGGTGGGCGGCCTCCTTAGGCCTCGTTAGGTGGGCGAGAAGAATTTCTTTTCTGTCCGTTACAGTGATTTGAATGTTGCTGTAGTGGGAGAAACAAGGGTCGCGAAAAAATACTCTAAGAATAGAGTACCGGACAGAAGGCCTTAAATGACGCCTGGTTGGTGGAAAAGGAATTTTGTTTTTTGCTCCCATTAGCGGCCATTATTACGGTTATTTTACGTTTATTGGTGTTCCTTGGGGTGAGGCAAACCAGCAATCCTGTCCAGTTTTCCATAATTGTTTTCTAAACATTACGAAGTCTAAAAACAATATAATTATATTGTATGGCTCGATTGCCTCCCATTATGAGAAAAATTCTGCAAGTTAACAACCAAGCAGTTTCGAAGCCGAAGGGGTGCAATATTTACCGTGTTCAGAAGCATACACATTAGAGCGGCGGTCAGAGTGTAAATACAAACTTGTGCTTATTTAAAAGAGTACGGAAAGGAGATTACTTTTTAATTTTTCATCGGGGTGCTTCTTCCTTTGCTTCTATGCTTTTCTTTTTAAACGGGAAAAAAATTTTCATGTCGCGCATTCGCCCCGTCACAAGCACCCAATTTTTCCTCCGTTTTTCTAGGCCAGCATTAAATGTGATAACTTTGATTGATTTGATATATTATTACCATCGTGGGTAGCAGCCTGTCTACGCCCACTGCAGGGCAAAGGCCTCTCCCACAGATCCCCAATTATCACGGTCCTGTGCTAGCTAGGACCCCGTTATCCCAGCAAACTCCATGATCCCTTCTTGGGAATGGAACTGCGCGAACACAGGGATGACAATAACAGAAACATACACCACACCATAGAGCACTGTTTCTGTTATTGTCGTCCCTCTGTTTGCGCTGTTCCTTTTCCATCGATGCTTGACCAACTAGCCTCAAAATCTATGCTATTATCCATGATCCCATCTGTCCGCCGAACTTATTGTATACCCTGTCACGCTCGCCTTCCCTTCGCATTAGATGCCCTACCCGCACCCATTCCTTGTTCTTGATTTCTACCGGGTTGTATATATATATATATATATATATATATATATATATATATATATAGGTAATAAAACTACAAATATTCAAGCCGAGGAAAGCATAGGGGATGTTATTCCAATTCCTAATTATGATACTGTAATTTTGGGGTGCAATTACGACATACTGTAATTACAATAACATAATCACGAATTGGAATAACTCCCCCTGTGCTTTCCTAGGCTTCAATGTTTCTTGTTTCATTAACTTGTTTCTAACAAAAAAATTTACACCATCTTCCCAAAGGGAACCCTGATGGGATGCGAAGCAGCAGCGTTGCGCACAAGTGGCGTCACGGGTTGAACGGCGCTAACGCGGGTGCTTCGCATCCCATCAGGGTTCCCTTTGGGAACATGGTGTTAATTTTTTGCGCTGAACCGACGAGTCGGCGGTGTAGCGAGCGGCGGTCGCGGTAGCGGAGCGAGCGGTAGTAGCGGCAGGTGTTGCGGGCGAACGGACGAGGCGGCAGCTCCGGGCGCTGCGGCGAGCGCGCGGCATGCGAGGGAGAGAGTGACGTCAGCGCGCACTGCAAGGGAACGTGACGTCAGCGCGCAGCTGCCGCGTGACCTACTTGGCACCGCTCCAACACCTGCGGCGAGCGGAGCGCGTTGCGGCGCGTTCGTACGGACGCGCGGAGGGAGAGCGTTACACAGGCTAGTCAAAGAGCTGCTTCCGCTGCTTCGCATCTAATAAAGCAAGCGCTTGCCCCCTTCCCTTTCGTTATTTCATAGCTTGTGCCTCGTTGCGGCAGACTTGGTGCCTTAGGAAGCATATGAGGGTTTATTGGGCAGCAGCCACCTCGACGTATTATCACGTTCTACGTGACGCCACCTGTCGGTAAGAGTGCTACACTCGCCGCCATGGCTACGAGTGGCGCTGCCTAACTCTCCCCAGGATTCCATATACATAAATACCCAATAAAGCGGACGGAGAGACGACCGCCTTCGTAGCTCAGCGGTAGAGCATCGGACGCGATATCCGAAGGTCGTGGGTTCGGTTGCCACCGAAGGCAGGTTTGTGTTCTCGTCCACTTTAATTCCTTTCTACTCACCCCAATTAATTACAACAACATAATCACGCATTGGAATAACTTCCCCTATGCTTTCCTAGGCTCCAATGTTTGTTTTTTCATTAACTTGTTTCTAACAAATAAATCGAGCCCTTGACCTCCTTCCCTTTCATTCTATATATATATATATATATATATATGTAGTTGAAGAGAGTGCTGTTGTGAAATGGAGGGCCAAGCGGAAGACACGGGGTCCGTTGGCATCCCACCGCTGCCACCAATGTTGTGAAGTGGGGGGCCTAACGGAAGACACGGGGTCCGTTGGCATCTAACTGCTGCCACCACTGTTGCGAAGGACGGATGGGGTACAGGGACTTTGGTAGCCCCACCGCTTCGAAGAGGCGCTGGAGTGAGGAGCCAGGAGGGACGGCAGGTCGAAGAAGACTGATAAAAGACTTTATACAATATTTTACATAACCCACGGCCGTGTCTCCGTGAAGAGCTCTTGACACGGCCGGGTCTCCGTCAGCAGCCGCCAGTGCACCCCGATGCACCAGCTTTTCTACTCTCGTTCAGTCGCTTCCTCCTTGCGCTTTTCCACGAAGCGGCTGGAGTGCGGTGCAGGTCCGTGCCTGCAGTCATGCCGGGGGGTCCTCTCAACGTCCCTTGTTTGTTCTCGCCGACCGGCGACCGGTGAGTAGCTTCCGAAAGATGTCGACGGATGACGCACGAGCGCCTTCCGGGAATGCCCGCTGTGGGGTCGGTCGCTGGTGGAACTGCACGTGCTGGCAGGGGAATTTGAGGCACAACAGCACCCCCGCCACCAAACAATGCATCAGGAGGATGAGCGGCTCAACGTGGCTCGTCTGAAGTGATGCGACGTACGGGCCAGCAGGCTCATCCATGGACCGGTGGCGAAGCTCTCAGGTGCTCAGGTTCCTCTCCTGGCATTCCACTCGAACACACAGCTCACAGGGGTTCACGGATCCTGGAGGAAAGACAGACTCGACAGGACAGCCATTGTCGAACCACGCCTAACGCTGCAAGTGCCCTCCGCACACCCCTCGAACTGCCAGACCACCATAAGTCAAAACCAACTTAGAACTAAAATTAGCACTCTCAAGTGAAACGCAAGGAAGTGCAATATCTCACGGCAACAAGTCCAAATTCAGACCTCAATTTCAGGCGTTGTCAATCACAACAGCCTCCACAGAATACAATAATTGCCATCATAATAAAGGTAACTCTACCGTAGCCGCGTAGGCAGGTAAGGCAAACGCTCGAAGAGGCGAACCGAAACTCAAAGGCTCCACTCGTGTTTCGTTATTGATTCAGCAAAACACTCTGATAGAATCATTTCACTCGCGATTCTCAAAAATCCGACGGACACTCCAAGAAAGCTTTGGAGATCCTTAGAGAACAACAGTGTCTACCCCAGGACCATAAGTCCGCGTTAACCTGCAATGCTAAACAAACGCTTCCAGAAACAGAGAGAAAAGTGGCGATGTCCTCACCTGTCCTGAAAACTTGAAGCTTACGTCGCTCTTGGCACCATTTAAACTACGTTTGGTGTAGCTCTTCCTCTCTCAGGTAGCACTCTATCCATTTCATGTTTTATGAAAACTCTGGCAGCCCTTCCTTACGCATTGCGCTGCTCAATGTTTCACACGCGCCTTTCGCTCATCGCTCTCTAGACGCATTCAGCAAAGGGATTAATAAAACTCAAAACAAAACAATCTCACAAGAATAAGAAGTAACGACGAAATAAACTCACCCGTATGGCATAAAAGGGAAGGAACTAAAGTAGACACTTGCGCTCACATTACACTTGCATAACAAATCAAAACGTGTGCTTAAACAGAGGCTCTTAACATTCAGCCTACATCTCTGTTGAACAACAGTTCGCTACATCAGCGTTCTCAAGCTCTAATAGAGCGCTAGAATTTGCAGTGCAAATATCAACAACAAATAAAAATGGAAACTGAAAAACATGCTTCTACAGCAAGCGTAAAACTAACATCCTAAAAACATCGCGGTATTTTCAAGTCGAAAGCACACTCAAAGCATAAACAAATTCTCTCTTCAATCGTCGTCATCCTCCGGTGACAGCCAAGTGTGCACAGACGCACCCTTTCAGACGAACTCTCGGGAGTCGCGAGTTCCACGGTTTCGGCGATACGCGATCTCGACAAATGGACAAAAAGCCTAATTGCTTGTCCGAACAGGCAGCCATGACCAACGTTACTAGAATAAACTCAGTTTCGCAGCTCCGTATCTCCGCCA
This sequence comes from Hyalomma asiaticum, assembly GCA_013339685.2. Taxonomy (NCBI): domain Eukaryota; kingdom Metazoa; phylum Arthropoda; class Arachnida; order Ixodida; family Ixodidae; genus Hyalomma; species Hyalomma asiaticum. Next base: position 68,472,530 of record CM023490.1, on the reverse strand, counting down.
GCGGAGGAGGGTGGTCCGAACGGCGGTCGCGTGAACTTGCGGCGCTGCAGTCACGTCTTGCGCTACTCTCGGCGCGTCGTCTGCTACAGCGGAGCACAGCGGCGGTCCACCGCGCATTTCGCACGGCGGCTTTCTAGTAGTGCTATTGCGAAAGTTAAACATTTATCGTCCGTCCATACGACGTTCCCGCATCCCATTTGTGCACTACTTAAGTGGGTATGCATAAGGTCGTCTGTATGCATCGACCCGCATGCATTGCTCATTGGATTGCACAGGTGTTGAATTTTTATGCCTGGTGTCTGAAATGGCACACTAACGCCAAACTGCTGCCACATGGACATGTTATTCCCGGCACCGTCGCTCACCACGGCAATAACGGCCGCACCGTACTCGTGCAGCTGCAAAACGGCTTCGAGCACAAGCTCGGCCAACATACGGCCAGGTGCGGCGCTCTTTGTGACAAAACTTGCTATAGACTGTACCCATCCTTCAAACATGGGCACGAACATAACCACCAACGCATGGTGGGCTAACTGGCAGCTGTGCCCTCCTTCACGATCCCACCGTAATCAACAAAGCCGTCTATTTTGTAGGTAGATTTGTTGAACTCGTAAGAATGCCTAAGCTTCGTTTCATCGACAACAAGCGGCCCCAAGCTGCTTGTTTATTTGACGTTGTATGTATTCCAGACAGACGGCTTCAAATCCATATTTACATTAAATGTCCTCCAGTATTTGTGCCAGCCAGTTTGTGGTTGGCAGTGGTAGCATGTTCAGGTCTATCAGCAGCCTTGAGGCCCGTGGGCTGGCGATTCCTACAAGCATGCAGTTAAGCAACCATTCTGTATTGTACGCATTCCACACGGTGCTTTTGCTTTGACTTTGCGAAATGCATTTGCAACCGTCAGCTTTTCGAGCGGTGGGAGGCAGTCCAGCTGCTTGCTCAGGCACTCCTCCGAGGTCGTTTCTATCACTCCTTTCAGTTCCATGATTTGTTTGTCCTGCTTCTCGCGAGCTGCTGTGGCCCTAAGCAACGTTCTTCTGAGATTCATCTTAAAGTTCTTAATGGTTGCCTTCGCTGGTGTCTGCAGTCGCTCATTTCTACGGTGCCTTAAACAATTCGGACAGATCTGGCGTGACGTGAGAACCAAGCAGTTTTTTTTTCGCGTACTCTGTCGCTATCGTTCACACACCTTCAGTTCGTCAACTTCGCAGAGTACATCTTCCATGCCCGCAGCACAGCTTAGACTGTACGACAGCTGTTTGCTTTACGTTCTGTAGGTGTTCACTGTGCAGTTAAACTGCTCATCAACTACAGCTGTTTTTTGCATAAGGAAGTCCCCGTTCACAAGCCAGTGAGTGTAAAATATTCCGCACCTACTGTTCGTTACTACGTCGTAAAAACACACAAAAAGCCATTGCTTTGAAGGTAGCGCGACAGTTGACAAGTGATCGAATGTGAATGTGACGCGAGGGCAATTCTATGTCCCTGCAGTGTTGGTAATCGCTTGTCCTTCGTCTTGCTGTCCTAGCTCTGACGGCTCCTCCGCCGACGAGGTGGGCACTGGGCTTTCGCAGGACGCCATGCGTTTTTTCGGGGACTTGCGCCTTGACCCTGATCATTTTGGCTTAGATATATGGGGTGGAAATGCTGCGAACAAGCGTACCAAGCGCTAGTTCCCATTTTCCTCGAGGGATCAAAGCTTATTGTCCAGCAAAAACGTGAAAGTAGCGCTTTATAATGTTGCCGTGCTCAAAAAGAAGGTCGCAGAGTCTGCATATCGGAGTAAGCTTTCAACTTTGCGATGTTAAGCTTCCTCCCACCTTCTGAATTCCGTAGGGTCTTTTGGCGGTCCGAAGTGGCGTGAGCCGGAGTCATCGTTGCGGTGTCTGCAACGATGCACCGCGATCTTGCACCCCGGCGCAAAGCAAGTCGGCATACCGCGCGTAAATGATCCTGTGGCTCCTCGCTAGGCGTCGTATACACGACGTATGTTTTCGTCCAAGACACTTCGCATGGGCAAAAACAGTTCCAAAAATTATGAGCGAGCAAAGCGTACCAGTTGCTGCAACCCACGTGAACGTCCTGCGCCGTCACAACAAGCGCCGGTGGCGGGAGCCAGCGGCAGCGCAAGACGTGACTACAGCGCCACTAGTTCTCGCGACCGCCACGCGGACCGCCTCTCCGGCGGAGCTTTGAAACTCAGTTTATTCTAGTAACGTTGGCCATGACCACTGAGTTGCGACCTGACTGGCCTCCACTGCCACAGTAAACTGCTCCCGCACTGCCCCCGATGCCTATTGTCCCATTCCTCCCCGAGAAGCTGCACTTTAGACACGGAGGGGGACGGCCTTTGTTAGGGCTTAGTCGTACTGCTCGTGCGCGGCGCTGCGGCGCGTTCCTGCACTTGCGGTGTAGTGACAAAGAAAAAACCAGGCGCAGTCTTCCTAGTTTGAATTGCCTTGAAATTCTGTACCTCACGACGCGCGTCACGCGTATTTCTGACCTTAGAAACAGCCTGTGCTTAGGACTTTTCCTAGAAGATCTGTTCGGGATCTTACGCCTAAATCTGGGCTTAGTGCCTCGGCTGACGATGTCATGACGCTTAGCTGCTTTCTCTCGCTTGACGGTACTCGTCTTTTTCGGGCCCTCTTTCCGATGATTTCTACGGAATCTTTTGCCCTCGTAGCGGCTCGCGATGTTCGGGGTCTCAACATCTGCACACGGTTGTACTTGCCCCTCTATTTGCATAGGTAAATCCCCATACGGCTGCACTGGCATATCATCACGGTCACCTCGTGCTTCTGTTAGAACGACAGATTCGGCGCTGTCTAAGCTATCCAGCTGGCCCACTGATTTAACATCGATTAGTGAGACTCCTTCATAATGGGGCATTGACCCTTCTCGCTGGCCTTCGCCGTCAGCCTCTGAAAATACAGTAAAAGTACTGTTCTCCTCACTCTGTGGGTACTCCACAGATACAGCACCGTGACCAACAGTCACCAAGCTATTCGCTTCCAAATCAGCGGTACTGTCGATACGTTCGACTCTTTCATTACTGTCTCGACCTTCGCAGTCGGCCGGACTCCCTTCTACATGACCTTCAAAGTCGGTCTCTAAACCACATGCATAAAACGTGATGCATTGTTCATTCTGTGCCTCTACACACAGGGCGCTAGCCATCTCAGCACTGGCTTTACTGTCGATAATTTCGACCTTTTCATTTGCGTCTCGGCCTTCAAAGTCAGCCTCTAATCTAGATGCAGAAGTACTGCTCTGTTCATTCTGTGTGTACTCAACAGGTACCACACCATCATTTATCACAGCGCTAGCCATGTCCAAAGTGGCTTCACTGTCGATAAACTCGACCTTTCCATCACCATCTCGGCTTTCGAAGTCAGCCGGACTTACAGCACACAAGTGGCTGGACTCCTCTACGTGGCCTTCGAAGTCGGCCTCTAAATCGCATGCAGAAAACTTGCTGCATTCTTCATTTTGCGCCTCAACACACAGGGCGCTAGCCATCTCAACACTGGCTTTACTGTCGATAATTTCGACCTTTCCATTTGCGTCACGGCCTTCGAAGTCGGCCGGACTTACAGACTCAACATGTCTGGACTCAACATGGCCTTCGCAGTCGGCCTCTAAATCAGCTGCAGAAAGAATACTGCACTCTTTGCTCTCGGCAAGCTCGTCTTTGTCCGCATTGTCGTGGCTTTCAAAGTCGGCCGGCTTTACACCACGGAGAAAGTAGCTGAACAAAGCGTCTTTAGCCTTACGAAAGTCACAAGCTTTCTCCGGGGCTAAATGCAGTAAAACACTTGCGATATTGCGCGGTAGCAACGTGACGAGCTTATCTACCCAAAGGTTGCTAGAAATACTAAAATTTCCGCAGGTATGCTCAAAATTAGCGAGAAAAGTTGCGACGTTCTCGCCTCTCTCAAGGACATGCAGATATTTTCTTGCCCTTATCCACTTGAATTCTTCCTCCAGCTCTTCCATTTTACGCTCATGTTCACGCTCTAACCTCTCGTTTTTTTCTCTGAGCTCACGAGCAGCGGCTTCTCTATCCTCAATTGCCTCGAGAGCTTCATCGGCCTCTTCCACCGTCACCTCCTCTACCCGCATCAACTCCAGAAGAGCTTGCCTTGTTTTTGCGGGGCCGGTGGAAATGCCCAATTCCTCGCAAATTTGGAGGAGATCCTGCACTCCGAACCTGTCCATACTGACACTGCACTCCGCCTCGTTCACCCTCTCCAAATAACTAAGCAGTCAAACGATCTGTGGTTGACTGAACAAAGTTAAAATCTAAAGACAAAAGTTCAGAACCTACTACTAACAACAACGTTAGCTAGCTAGGTCTGGCAATACGAGCGGAAAACTTCGGGCACTCACCACACCAGGGTAGTTGACGCTGGTTGATCCCATCTAGCTGCCATCCAATGTTGTGAAATGGAGGGCCAAGCGGAAGACACGGGGTCCGTTGGCATCCCACCGCTGCCACCAATGTTGTGAAGTGGGGGGCCTAACGGAAGACACGGGGTCCGTTGGCATCTAACCGCTGCCACCACTGTTGCGAAGGACGGATGGGGTACAGGGACTTTGGTAGCCCCACCGCTTCGAAGAGGCGCTGGAGTGAGGAGCCAGGAGGGACGGCAGGTCGAAGAAGACTGATAAAAGACTTTATACAATATTGTACATAACCCACGGCCGTGTCTCCGTGAAGAGCTCTTGACACGGCCGGGTCTCCGTCAGCAGCCGCCAGTGCACCCCGATGCACCAGCTTTTCTACTCTCGTTCAGTCGCTTCCTCCTTGCGCTTTTCCACGAAGCGGCTAGAGTGCGGTGCAGGTCCGTGCCTGCAGTCATGCCGGGGGGTCCTCTCAACGTCCCTTGTTTGTTCTCGCCGACCGGCGACCGGTGAGTAGCTTCCGAAAGATGTCGACGGATGACGCACGAGCGCCTTCCGGGAATGCCCGCTGTGGGGTCGGTCGCTGGTGGAACTGCACGTGCTGGCAGGGGAATTTGAGGCACAACAGTGCACACGCTCGAAATTGTTGGTTTCGGCCGGCCCAGCGGCCGAAACGTGAATGAAAGAAGAATTTTTAACGTATGTCCCTCTTTTCAACCATATATCACAACGGACCCATCGAACTTCAACCCGAACATACTATATATATATATATATATATATATATATATATATATATATATGTGTGTGTGTGTGTGTGTGTGTGTGTGTGTGGTGTGTGTGTGTGTGTGTGTGTGTGTGTGTGTGTAATAATTCGGGAAGGAGTTCTGTAGGGCCGGTCCAAAAGTAGATGCAGAAACAAATTGCTCACTTCCGGAAATCGTCCGTCCATTGTTGTGCAACGTTTCCTCATTTGCAACCTTCGTAAGCAACGTCCGTAAGCTTCCAACACAAATGCTTTTGCGCGGATTTTCTCTTTCCACACGCGCGCCAAAGTCCAAGACAATTACTTTAACGATTTGCTTTTTTCTGCACGCGCTGACGCAGTTGTGCGCCTACAAGGACAAAGTCAAGGATCTTGCCTTTGGCATCGCTGCCTACGATATTGACGCCGACGAATCGAGGAGGGCATGCCCCAAGGTCAAATACACTGGTCGCTACAATCGGCTGGCATTTCTCCGCAACCTGAGAGACTTTATGGAGAAGTACACAAACAAGACAGACTGCCTAAGTGTACAATGAGCGCCGGTTGGACTGTCGCAGCGAATATGTGGTGCCGGAGAGTTGGGCCGCGGTTGCCCAATAGGGCACAAAGAGTTCAGTATTTGTGTTACTTATAGATTTGCTATACAACGCTCTACTTGTCTTTTTTTTTCAATTATTTACGTAGCTATTTTTTCGTGCTACCAGCTTGTTAATCGGACAGATATGACTGAGCGTAGTGCTGTGGTCGCTTCTCACAACAAGGCACGAGTTTTCATTTGACAGCTTTTCCTCATTAATGCGAAATGTGGTGCCTGTCCACTTCGCTTCTTCTGTATGGCATATGCCGTTTAACACACATTCGTCAACCCGTGAGAGCTTACGTATTTTTGGTCGATAAACGTGTTTTCAGCTTCTTTTGCTGTTCAGCGCTTTTCTTGTCGTAAATCGCTGTGCTTGTCGTTGACTGTTCAATACCCACTCGGTCCTTGTGTGTGTGGTTCTCCACCTCCCCCCCCCCCACCCGCCTCGCCACCTTCGTAAGATGTCCAGGCCCCCATATATGGAAAGTTTTCAATTTCACGGAGGGTGGGGACGGGGCCTTGGGGCTTCTAACAAGCGCCTCCCCCCCCCCCCTTCCCCGTTAGGGGATATGTTGGTAATAAACTCATGCAACGGTGCGTTGCTGCTAGCCTACTAAATGCGACGCACTTCTTGGCGAACATGAGCAACTTTGGCCGTATCTATCTATCTATCTATCTATCTATCTATCTATCTATCTATCTATCTATCTATCTATCCGCCTATATCTCTGAGCTCTGCTGTTAGTCTCGCTCCCATGATATACCGGAATATTTCTCTGGTAGGGTACAAAGGGGGGGGGGGGGGGCATGACGAACACGGATGACTAATCTTTACACCTATTGCATGATACACTCGTTATGTACGTAGCATTTAACGACACTGCAATCCTGTGTACTTCATAGCCATAGTGCTGGGCTCGTGGTACGATGGTGTGCGCAACAGGTGTTTGGATATTTTATAGCCTATGTCAATAAGAGAGCACCTGAATTGACCATCCATCATGCCATTAGTAAACTTAAAAATAAGACAGGCACAATGTTTGTCGTAGTATGTGATTGAAATGTAACATGTACAGACGTACCCAAAACTTATTTTGAGCGCAACCACACGACACATCCACACACGCACGTGAAGTGTTAGAGGCTTTCTACATAGAAAAAGACAAGGACCACTGTGTAAGCAGCCCGTCGCTATCTCTGTTTCCCAGTGAATTGCAGTTCATAAGATCTAGACTATGAGATGGAAGCAGCAGGAAGAAAATGTATGTCTTGGTTGTGTGTGGCTTCATCTGATGTTAATGCGTGCATGTGCCAAATGTATATATTCAAGCCTTCGTGCGATGAATAAATAAGTTGGAAGTGAGCGCTGTACGTGGATTATGCCTGCGTGTGCGGGTGTGTGTGTGTGTGTGCGTGGATGTGTCGTGTGGTTGCGCTCAAGATAATTTTTGGATATGTTCTACCAACTAGACCAACAACAAGTTCTTTTAGAGTACAGACGTACGCACGCAACCAACCAAACAGTTAAGGGGCAATAATGGGCAAACCGAGCTCCCGAGGTGTTAGGCGAGCTGCACTAAGTTACGTCGGCTCGTCCTACATGGTGTATATGGTAAGTAAACCTCTCACACCGGCAGTTGTGAAGACCAAGATCGTTTAACGTGGATTGCGTTTATAATGTACGCAAAGCGCTGTCGCAGCAATGTAATCAGCGATACGTTCGTTTTACATCACACTGCTTGCTTTTCTCAACTCATCGGAGTACTTCAACAAAGGACGCTCATGATACGCACATCGCTGCACCCTTGCGTGCATTTTACCTTCAGAAAAAAGTTCTGTGCTGTGCGCTGATATGAGTGCCAACGTACCATGAGCTTCCATTCCGTCGCCATGGTGCTGTCGACGCTCCTGGTTAGTCCACGTAAAACATACACCCAGCTATGCACTTTGCACAAAGACCTTAATAATCCTATTTGTAAGACTCGGCTTAATGTTAAAAATTTGCCCCGCCACGGTGGTCTAGTGGCTACGGTACTCGGCTGCTGATCCGAGGGTCGCGGGATCCAATCCCTGCCACGGCGGCTGCATTTCGATGGAGGCGGAATGTTGAGGCCCGTGTGGAACCTGTCGGTTCGCGATAAATCACGCACACATGTTGACCACTGCGCTCACACCCCGGCCACCCAGAGTGTTCGTCCGGAAGTGCACTAATGTCCCTGTCCACGTGGCCGCACACAAACGACAGTTCCTCGCCGGAATCACACGAAATAACGAGGCGCCAGAGAGCCACGTCTGCACCTGTGTAGTGTCCTCCCGGAGCAGATGCCGGCGGCGTCTTGTTCGAAGGTCGCCGGGACATCAATCCCGCAGCGGGGGTCCTTCCGTCGCGTAGCCGAAGCATGATGGCTGGCGAAGAAGGGCTCGCGCAACTGTTTTCGGAAACGCGAACCCAGTTGTAACAGTCGCTCCTGCGGGAGGAGGATAATCTCGATGGGCTGAGGTTTGCAGCCACAGTCCGGAGAGATCGGCGATGACGTCAGGCTTGGTGAAGACCAGTTCGGTCAAGTCGAGTACACCACCTGTCTCATTCCTGCCTGCTCACTCAACACTTCTTCTGCCAGGCAAACAGGCAACAGTCACGCAAACACATCACAACCACTCAGCGGGTCAGTGCTTGACAGCACTGTTGAACCCCACCAGGCAATTTGCTGAATCGTGAGCAGTTATTCCCACTAAAAACTTCCCCCTTTCTTTTGGCCCACACAGTACCAAGAGCAGCCACACTCAAAAACACAAAGTAAAGTAACTGCTTGATTAGAAAACGGGTACTTAAACACGTGAATGAGCACGCAAGACTATTACATGCGAATGGCATGATTCCAACCGACACACAGAAATCAGATTATCAGGCTTTCGCTACGCTAGGGCAACGATCAAGAACATCGGCGTTACAGGGAAGTTCTGTCTTCTGCAGCGAGCCTCACCATGACCCCGAACTTTTGTTCCCAAAATGATGTGCCGTCAAAGTGAGCCATCATGTCCCCGTGAGCAGACGAAAGAACACTGTCGAGCTGCATTAGAGCAAGAGCTAAATTCGCAAACGTGCTCTAAATAAACAACTACAAACATACGTAGCATAACAACGGGAACATGAATCATTTTCAACATCCGCCTTCGCACGTCCTAGTGCTACTTAAACTTCCACTTTGCGGATGTACTACGAAACTAGCTCTCTGACTTTGCGGTCACAAATCTTGCACTTCATTCACGCTATAGAAAATAACCTTGTTCTCGTCCACACACTGCACATACCTTTAAAGCAATAAACATTAAAAAAAACTCGCTACAGTTATGCGCAAACTCAATAAGTCTATCCGTACTCATTATCCACTCGTGCTTAAAAGCTAACTCGATGCACTGCCACTAATTACGGACAAACGCTAACCTGATTCCTTGCTAGCTACCACACAATACACATGAGTTCAAAGCAATAAAAAAGGAACAGCACTCTCACTAGCATTACGCGCTAAAGCTCACAACAATACCATTGCTTATGTTTTACTCCTGCTTAAAGTTAACCTCAAGCACTTCAACGGTTGACATACTCTTTGTACAAACCCTAACGTGATTCCTTGCATTGTACCTGAATGACGCGCAAGTCAAACATAACACTATTTCAAAACTTTTGCGGTCATGCGGTACTCCTTCAAGCTCAGTCCCTCAAACACATCGCGAACCTTTCCATCTCATACGTGATTCTAACCTTTTAACAAACAACTCGCTTTCTCACTTTCCACTACTACTTCACAACGACTATCGGCTCAACAAAAGATACAGTTCGCGAAATTCAGTCTGACATCCACAAGAAAGCTACACAAAGAAACCTCGAACTAATCACTTAAACGATCTCAAGAAGCGCCGCATTCCAAAGCTAAAATAAACAAATAAACAAAAGTGTCTTTCGAACGAGTGTCTCATTGACATTGCCCGACGACCTAGGTCTGTCTCCCATTTTGAGACGTACTCGCGGTGGTCGCGCTCGGAACGCTTTTCTTGAACAGGAAACGCAAAACGCGAAGCGCCTGTTCGACTCTCCGCACGGCGCCACTGTCCTCGCCATCGCCTTGCCTGCTCTACCGTCGTCACATTGTTCGATGGTTTCGCGATGACCCCTGACCGTGCACACCCGCCGCGACAAAGCACTGTGAACAGGACGGGAAGATAACTGCAACCGGCCCTCGGGCCGTGCTCGCGCAGAGTGCACGTTTCCTCCCCTCTTTGTTCGGCGGCTCGTACGCGTTCTGCGCCGATTTGCCTTGGGTGACAACCACACCTTTCTCATTTTTGTGCTTCTTCGTTTGAAGCCCGTCTGGAAACCATCCACGCTCTGTGCAGCATTTCTCTCACTGCGGCGCCTTTTCGGCCTATGCCGCTTCTTCCCGCGCGTTTTGGAGCCTTTCGCCTCCTTTTCATGCACCTGTGCAACCGCGCTGTCCTCGCTAGCTGTCTGATCCACGCCGTCTAAATGATTTCCAGCAAAATCATCTGTTTCTTCACTCTCCTGACTGGTGTACAGCTCCAAACACTTAGGAATGTTGCAGCTGTCTGCTTCTAAGCTACTTAGCTCGCATACCTGGGAGCTACCCTTAACTGCAACCTCCTCCTGACATTGTGCTTCAGTGCACCCTGCTGGCTTTTCACTGGTAGCCCTGCCTAGCGAGTCGAAATTACCTTGGACGCGGCATGCAGGATCCACCGTCGCGACATATTCCCTTTGTATCTGTACCAAATCGTCCGCAACCTTCCTAGGTGCTTCCCTCTCGTTCCATCGGCACGATACCTCGTCGCGTTCCTCAAATACAACCTCCTGCTCACATTGCGCTTCGCTGCGCTCTCTTGGCCTTTCACTGGTGTTCTTGCATGACGAGTTGAATTCACCTTGGACATCGCATGCAAGACCCACCGTCACGACGTCCTCATTTTGTATTCGTGCCAAATCGTCCGCAACCTCTTTAGGTGCTTCTCTTACATCCCACTGGCACGATACTTCGTCGCATTTTTTTTTTCGGCCTTCAATGACATCCACTGTCACTGCGGCATCTTTGTCAGCGAAGTTCACTTCACTTGTCAACGCGCTGCTACTCTCACGTGCGCTAGCCCTTTCTTTGGCTCTGACCTCCGCCGCACAAGCTACCGCTTCGCGCCTTTCGTGCACTACTTCCGCAGCTACCCGATTATCTCTCTCCATTGCCTTCCGTTCACGATCTAGCCTTTCAATCTCTTCGTTCAAAAATTTCAACTCCTGCCTGTGTCTTTCGTCCTCAATTCTTTCCTTCATTTCTCTTTCCGGACTCATTAGAATTAAGGTCCCGAAATATTCATTTTCCTCCGGGTCGCTACCACTTTCTACTATTATGTTTAGAATTTCCGCCAAATCAATCTCCTCACACAGCATCAACAGGCCAGCCTTCGTCATACTCGTCAAATCCATTGTGACTACTTTAAATTTTGACTCGGCTTTCGCAAAAATGTAGAAATTGACCCCACCAGCGTTTCAATTCTGCATTTCCGTTCCCTTTTCTCAGTGCTCTCTTGGCATTCTTCCATTTCCTCATCGTCTGCCCCGATATTCTCGATCGCCTCAATGATCTCTGACCTTCTCCATGTCTCGGCAATATCTATGCCCAACTCTCTGGCCAACTTTAACAATTATGGCTTTAACAATTATGGCTATGGCTAAGACCATGGCCGCTCCTAGTACTGCTTTCTGCACTCCACAAAGTTACCACACAGGTTTCCGATTGCTTTAATTGCTGCACTAAGGTTCCACACAGGATGCCTCACTGCTTTCTCTGCTCCACAAAGGTCCCACACAGGATCTCTGCCTTGTCGTACTTAACCCAGACGACAACGGCAGCTAAAACTACCAGCTTTTACTTGTCACTAAGAGCAAATGCCTGGTAAAATTCAGCACATACACAGCACATACACAGCAAGCAGTAGTGCGTCCAGCGTACTTCATCCGAGAGTTGCCGTTGAGTAGATTCCGAAGTCGATGAGCTCGATCTCATCTCTCCGTTGACGTCCGTTTGGTGTGGTTCGTCCCACCGCTTGCCAGCCAGTTTGTTGCGGTGCAATCCCGCCGCTCAGCATTCAGTTTGTTGGGACCGGCCTACCGCTCCACGGAGCCGACCCATTTGGTAGCGTGGAGCTTGCGAAGACGGAATCATACCTCGGGCTCCGAGACTCCCGGAGATACGAGCCGAGGCAGATCAAGAGACCGGGGCAGAGGAAAAACTTAACGAAGTTTATTTCATGGTTGATTATTGAGAAATGCGCCGAGAGAGAGCTCCGCAGCTCGTTTTTCTACAAAGGTTGTCGTCCCGAGATCCCTAGCTGGAGAATAAGCCTTAATTACAAATGTCCAATCAACACACGATAGCGTCCTTCATGGTCACCGCCCTCAAGTGGGCGTCAACCTCGCACTCTCCCAGTGTTCGTCATAGCCGCGAGGAGGGAACGCGCACACCCATCTGGAACCTGTCGGATCGCGATAAATCACGCACACATGTTGACCACTGCGCTCACACCCCGGCCACCCAGAGTGTTCGTCCGGAAGTGCGCTAATGTCCCTGTCCACGTAGCCGCACACAAACGACAGTTCCTCGCCGGAATCACACGAAATAACGAGGCGCCAGAGAGTCACGTCCGCACCTGTGTAGTGTCGTCCCGGAGCAGATGCCGGCGGCGTCTTGTTCGAAGGTCGCCGGGTCATCAATCCCGCAGCGGGGGTCCTTCCGTCGCGTAGCCGAAGCATGATGGCTGGCGAAGAAGGGCTCGCGCAACTGTTTTCGGAAACGCGAACCCAGTTGTAACAACATGCATTGTAGTTCAACTACGAACATCCATCGCTCTCGAGTGCCTATTCCGGCAAGCACGATCAGGTGCAGCAAGCTGAGTGGCATAGTTCTTCCACTCGCATTGTAGTTTGACTACGGGCATGCTATGCTCTCGAGTGTCTATTCCGGTAATGACGATCTGGCGCGGGATCCTGACTAACATATTTCTTCCACTCGCATTGTAGTTTGTCTATGAGCATGCGTCGCTGTCAAGTGGCTGTTCCAGTAAGCACGATCAGGCGTGGCAACCTGACTGACATTAATCTTCCACTCGCATTGTAGATTAACTACGAGCATGCGATGCTGTCGAGTCCTTATTCCTGTAACCACGATCAGGCGCAGCAACGTGAGTGGCATAATTCTTCCACTCGCATTGTAGTTTGACTAATAGCATGCGTCGCTGTCGAGTGCCTATTCAGATAAGCACGATCATGTTCACCAAGCTGAGCGACATAGTTCTTTAACTCGCACTGTAGTTTGACTACGAGCATGCGTCGCTGTCGAGTGCCTATTCCGGTAAGCACGATCAGGCGAGGCAACCAGACTGACATAGTTCTACCACTCGCATTGTAGTTTGTCTAGGAGCATGCGTCGCTGACTAGTGCGTATTCCGGTAATCTCAATCTGGCGCGGGAACCTCAGGGACATAGTTCTTCCACTCGCATTGTAGTTTAACGATGAGCATCCTTCGCTCCCGAGTGCATATCCCGGAAAGCACGATCAGGTGCAGCAACCTTATTGGCATAGTTCTTGCACATGCATTGTTTAACTACGAACATCCATCGCTCTCGAGTGCCTATTCCGGTAAGCACGATCAGGCGCAGCAACCTGAGTGGCATAGTTCTTCCACTCGCACTGTAGTTTGACTACGAGCGTGCGTCGCTGTCGAGTGCCTGTTCGAGTAAGCACGATCAGGCGCGGTAACCTGACTGACATAGTTTTTCCACTCGCATTGCCGTTTGGGTACGAGCATGCGTCGCTGTCGAGTGCCTATTCCGATAATCACGATCTGGCGCGGGAACCTGAGGGACATAGTTCTTCCACTCGCATTGTAGTTTAACTACGAGCATCCGTCGCTGTCCAGCGTCTATTCCGGTAAGTATGATCAGGCGGGGCAACCTGAGTGACATTGTTCTTCCCCTCGCATTGTAGTTTGACTACGAGCATGCGCCGCTGTCGAGTGCCTATTCTGGTAAGCACGATCAGCCGCTGTAACGAATAAAGTACACGATCTCCCGCTAAAGGGAACCACGTGTGGATGCGAAGCAGCGGGGAATAGTTAGCTTGAGCGGGAAATGGTGTAATTTTATTGAGATGACGAATGAGAATGTATAAGAGAAGAGAGAGAACGGGCGTTGGCTGCGTGATCGCCCGAGCGCTCATCGCGGCGCTGCACAGGAGAATGAGGCGCGCGCTGTCGATCATTTTCATACCGCGGAACTACCGTGGTGCCTCCAGAGGAGTATGCAGCTGTCGCACCACCTTCCGTGAGCGGCGCTCCTTAGAGCAGAGGATTCCTAGAGGAGAGAAAGGGGAAAGCGTAGGAGAGGGGAGAGAGGGGGAGGTGACGCGCATACGCTGTGGGGGTGTGGGACGCGGGAAGAAGGGACAGACAAACACCCCTCCATACACTGCTTCTCATCTAAAAAAACCTCTTGATACGGAGCTGTCTTGTTGTCGCTCGTCAATGTGAGTGTTAAAATTGCAGTGGCAACTACGCTCTTTTGCGATTAACTCTCATTTACAGGGCGTAATTAGCCAGATTTCAGCTGTCTGTAGAAATCACCGGCCTTGCCCTCTTGGAAATACATTAACGGATATCTAAATGACCCTCTGTAAATGGCTTCCTTTCGTCAATTTGGTTAGAGCACCTAGCTATTTTCATGAAAAGTTATTTAGCCTACCTTTGTTAATTACTTTTTAAATGATAACCCTACCGATCTTGCAGTGCGTGCCACAATGACTTAATCAATACCGCAAAAAATGCACAAATATCTCATTTTCTTTGTTTATAAGATTTATAGACACGTCCTCTGACACACCCGGCATGCGGTCTAACAGAATAAAGTTTACTGTGAATCTGGAATAAACGTATACGAACGAATCATTCAAAGTCACATGCAATGAATTTTTTCAGAGCAAATGGCTCCATTTCAAAGGGACACTATAGTAAACTGCTATTTTTATTTGTATAAGTAAATCACCTACTCACATTACCAATGTCACCACTCATGAAGAGAGGACGCTCGGTAATCTAGAAAATGCGCGCACTGAAAATGCATGTGGCAATGCTGGCACGCAGGTTCCCGCACTGATTTGTCTGACGTCATACGCGTTTTCGAATGAAGCCTATGTAATACCAAATAAATAATTTATTCGTTTATGGCACGGCTATGGCAAATTACAGCAGTCAAGCTAGGGTGTTATCTTCAGTCGTAGTCGGTGGCTCCGGACTCGGGTTCTCGATCTCCGCGTTGATGGCTTCCCGGAGAGGCCCGATCACTTCCTCCCGCAGGGCTCTCTGTAGCAGGTACTTCGAGGCACGCTCAACGAATGGTTGCTCGAAGCCCAACACGCTCTGGTAGTGGATCTCTTGTACGTCAGCCGACATGATCTCGAGCACGTCCAGCTGCGGCTTCGAGTCGTCGCCTAGCGCTGAAACATATCCAGGCGACAGTTAAATTGCGTAGACAACAAGCAAAACAAACAAACCAACGCTGTTGAGGAAAAAGAAAAAGGAAACATGTGCGTCATAATTTTCGTATGTACAAAAAAAGGGCATTCAGCAATAGCATACGATTCGCTTTTCTGCGGTTTTCTCTTATAACAATGTGGTTAGGCTGTTCAATAATATGAATAAAGTTTGTTGATATCACGCAAGTTCCTCAATACTTACAAGTAATTAAATATAGTCAGCGCACAGCAAGCCTTCGAATTTCGATCACATGAGTTCTGCGGACTGCCGAAAGGTGGTGTAAGGGTAATATAAGGGGAAATTGGAATCCACCTATTCCCAGCAAAAACCTGCAAGGCAATCGTAAAGTTTTTCTCTGGAAATGAAAGACTTGAAGTTGGCAAAATATTAGCCCCCTTCTGGGATGAAACCCGAGACATAGTCAAAAGAAGAGGCGTGCAACGCATGGACACAAGGGGAGAAGTGAATAACACGAACGCCGACTAACAACTGATGCAGAGCACAGAGGCGAAAAAGAAAGAAGACACGCAGCTTATCTGGGCATGCTCGGAATGGTAGCGCCACCATTTGATTCTAAGAATGCCAAAAACTACAATCGTGCGAGAAGACCCTCGGTAAGCTGGAAAACGCCCCAGCTGAAATTAAGGGTGCCGACGCCACTTTGATGTTCCAGCACTAATACGCGTGATGTCACATATACTTTAAGGCGTCTGCTGAGGCCTGCATAACTACATTTCGGCAAGACACACATGGTTTTCTAAGGGAACCAGATACCCAACACGCGAAGTTTCAGAACATTTGATGTAGTGAAATTGGCGAGAATGCGAAAAAGAAAGAAATTGCCCTTTTGACGTCACGAGCCCGAAGTTCTGGTGGAAATTCGAAAGCAGAAAACTTTCACATTCATTTTCTCTTTTGATGTAGGACGTAAAATGTCGACATTAAGGAAAATCTAGTTCTCGATATATAAGTTAATTTTCCAAACCGCATACCCATTTCACTTTGGTGACCCTTTACCTGAGCTTGTCGCGTCTGCTCGGCGACATCTGACAGCGACGGCGGCGGTGAGCTACGCGCATGCGCCGTGAACACCCTCGGCTCTCTCTCCTCTACTGCTGTCCACGGAAGACGGCCATAACGCAGGGCAAACGTTTGCGGCCAAGGTTTGTAACGTTGCGAAGCAAGGAACTCTCGTAGTGCGTATTTGAAGAGAAGGGCGTCCTCCCGCTCGTACGTTACACGATCCTTCTATAATCGTGAAATGGCTGTCTTTATCACAACGGCACCGTGTTAACATCAGAGCTGCTTATGTTCCAGCCGTGCCCGGCGAATCCTGAAAACTCGCCGGAGGCAAAGAGAAATGAGGAGAGGAGCTGCAGAGAGAGAAAGAGAGACAGACAGAGAGAGAAGTATAAATGTTTTCTTGACGAGGCAGGATTCGGGGCGGGAGCAGAAGATGCATTTATGGGAACTATATAATTGCGGTGTACCGACGATTGCCATAGAACTTGTCATGTGTAACAGAAAGATAAAGTGTGTGTGTGTGTGCGTGCGTGCGTGCGTGTGTGTGTGTGAGAGAGAGAGAGGATGAACCCACGATGACTGCCACACAACGTGCTATGAGAAAAGGAGAGTGTGCGTGAGAGGGAAACAGGCTTTCGTCAGGACCCCCGAAGAACTCCGCTTTGCTGAGGCCCCACAGCTCCGATGGTTATTGGTGCTTGCGAAAGTTAAGTCACATCCTAGTTTTTGGTGAGTTTGTAAAAAAAACACGAGAACACCTTCGCAAGCTGCTTTCAGCATTCATTTTAGATGGCGGATGTCGGCTTCACACGTTTTTCTAGTAAACGTGCCAAAGCGTATTGATCCTGCCGAATTTTCTCCTTTCAAGTTTCTTAAACGGCCCATCAAACGCGCTTATATGGCTCAGATACAATGAATCCTGCAAGGTGGTGGGGCAGCTGAATAGGTAACCCAGTTGACTTCGGCGCATGTGGTCGCAGTTTCAAAACCCAACTCATGGAAGGTGATTTTTATTTCTCTGCTTTACTATTTTCTTTCTAGCCTATCGTCTTACCTTAAGGAAGGACCGAGAGAAATTTGGCTGAGTCGGGATTGAAATGCTTGAGGAATTCAGAACGTGCAATGTTTCTGTGGCACAAAGCCATGTCCGAAAAAAAAACCTGTGTCACTAGAATAGCTGAAATGCGCGCAATATCATACTTTCCCTCATCGTCCCGGGTTTAAAAGGACAGAAAGTTGAGCGAGTTGGTAACGGTCCATAGTCAAAAGAAGAGGCGTGCAAGACACGGACACAAGGGGAGAAGTGAACAACACGAACGCCGACTAACAACTGATGCAGAGCACAGAGGCGAAAAAGAAAGAAGACACACAGCTTATCTGGGCATGCTCGGAATGGTAGCGCCACCTGCCAAACGGTTAGACGTGCCGGTCTACGCGATAGACATTTGTTAAGGCCTTAATTGTTAAGAATGCCTTGACAATTGTCTATCGCGTAGACCGGCACGTGTAACCATTTGACAGGTGGCGCTACCATTCCGAGCATGCCCAGATAAGCTGCGTGTCTTCTTTCTTTTTCGCCTCTGTGCTCTGCATCAGTTGTTAGTCGGCGTTCGTGTTGTTCACTTCTCCCCTTGTGTCCGTGTCTTGCACGCCTCTTCTTTTGACTATGGACCGTTACCAACTCGCTCAACTTTCTGTCCTTTTAAACCCGGGACGATGAGGGAAAGTATGATATTGCGCGCATTTCAGCTATTCTAGTGACACAGGTTTTTTTTTCGGACATGGCTTTGTGCCACAGAAACATTGCACGTTCTGAATTCCTCAAGCATTTCAATCCCGACTCAGCCAAATTTCTCTCGGTCCTTCCTTAAGGTAAGACGATAGGCTAGAAAGAAAATAGTAAAGCAGAGAAATAAAAATCACCTTCCATGAGTTGGGTTTTGAAACTGCGACCACATGCGCCGAAGTCAACTGGGTTACCTATTCAGCTGCCCCACCACCTTGCAGGATTCATTGTATCTGAGCCATATAAGCGCGTTTGATGGGCCGTTTAAGAAACTTGAAAGGAGAAAATTCGGCAGGATCAATACGCTTTGGCACGTTTACTAGAAAAACGTGTGAAGCCGACATCCGCCATCTAAAATGAATGCTGAAAGCAGCTTGCGAAGGTGTTCTCGTGTTTTTTTTACAAACTCACCAAAAACTAGGATGTGACTTAACTTTCGCAAGCACCAATAACCATCGGAGCTGTGGGGCCTCAGCAAAGCGGAGTTCTTCGGGGGTCCTGACGAAAGCCTGTTTCCCTCTCACGCACACTCTCCTTTTCTCATAGCACGTTGTGTGGCAGTCATCGTGGGTTCATCCTCTCTCTCTCACACACACACACGCACGCACGCACGCACACACACACACACTTTATCTTTCTGTTACCCATGACAAGTTCTATGGCAATCGTCGGTACACCGCAATTATATAGTTCCCATAAATGCATCTTCTGCTCCCGCCCCGAATCCTGCCTCGTCAAGAAAACATTTATACTTCTCTCTCTGTCTGTCTCTCTTTCTCTCTCTGCAGCTCCTCTCCTCATTTCTCTTTGCCTCCGGCGAGTTTTCAGGATTCGCCGGGCACGGCTGGAACATAAGCAGCTCTGATGTTAACACGGTGCCGTTGTGATAAAGACAGCCATTTCACGATTATAGAAGGATCGTGTAACGTACGAGCGGGAGGACGCCCTTCTCTTCAAATACGCACTACGAGAGTTCCTTGCTTCGCAACGTTACAACCTTGGCCGCAAACGTTTGCCCTGCGTTATGGCCGTCTTCCGTGGACAGCAGTAGAGGAGAGAGAGCCGAGGGTGTTCACGGCGCATGCGCGTAGCTCACCGCCGCCGTCGCTGTCAGATGTCGCCGAGCAGACGCGGCAAGCTCAGGTAAAGGGTCACCAAAGTGAAATGGGTATGCGGTTTGGAAAATTAACTTATATATCGAGAACTAGATCTTCCTTAATGTCGACATTTTACGTCCTACATCAAAAGAGAAAATGAATGTGAAAGTTTTCTGCTTTCGAATTTCCACCAGAACTTCGGGCTCGTGACGTCAAAAGGGCAATTTCTTTCTTTTTCGCATTCTCGCCAATTTCACTACATCAAATGTTCTGAAACTTCGCGTGTTGGGTATCTGGTTCCCTTAGAAAACCATGTGTGTCTTGCCGAAATGTAGTTATGCAGGCCTCAGCAGACGCCTTAAAGTATATGTGACATCACGCGTATTAGTGCTGGAACATCAAAGCGGCGTCGGCACCCTTAATTTCAGCTGGGGCGTTTTCCAGCTTACCGAGGCTCTTCTCGCACGAATGTTAGTTTTTGGCATTCTTAGAAGCAAATCGAGTTACGCGAGAAACATTGCTTTTCAAATCAGGGACCCTTAAAGGGGTCCTGCTTCACTCCAGGCGGGATCTTTATTTTGAAAACGGGATGACGTGTATTGAAGCCCCTCTCAGAAATACGCAGACGAAATAAGCTTTCAAGAAGATTTGCTGGAAGCGAAGATAGTGTGACTGGAAAATCTCCCTTGCCCGTTCTTTCGCAACTCAGCAGAATATAAGTGCACATAATTACAGGGGGCTAAATCAAGACACAAGAGTGGGACACACAAAGCGCCACTTACCAACAATCACTTGGTAGTTGGTGCTCTGTGTGTCGTTGTGTCTGTTGATTTAGCGCCCTGTAAGTATGTACACGAATTTGAACCAACTAGCCCAAGAAGAAGTTTAATTAAATGTATAGGTGCCTCTGGTGGGCTGTTGATGGGGAAGTGCCCTGCCCACCACCGTTACCTGACTAGACTTCAACATCATAACAGTGCGGCTGATAGGGCGCACCACTTGGCGGGGCTGCTTGGCGCAGGGATAATGTACGCGGTAACTCAGTACCCGCAGTGGTGATGGCTCGTACAGAGGCGCGGCGGGCGGCAGAGAATGGGTTAAGTCGGCTATCGGCCAATAGCAGTCTGTTATGGAATGGAGTAGCCACAAGGAGAGTTAGGAGTAGCCACTCTTCGAAAAGTGGGCTCCTCAGAAGTTCGTAAATTGCGTTCCGCCGATGATAGCCGTACTTTATTTTCACCAAACTTAAAGGCAATTCAGTACTTTAAAAAGTTGGCGGCTCAGTACGTGCCAGTAATTTCGTAATAGATTACGGGGACACAGCGCATGCGTAACAAGGATCTTCGTCCCTGTATAAACTAATTGAATCATTACAAAGTTGCACTAAACTGCAATCGATTACAACTACTGAATTCATTACATGTACAGTGTTGCTGTAAAGTGTTGCTATAAAGTGTTGCTGTTGTAAAATCTGGCTGTATAGGTACTTACGAGCTGTGAAGCGAGCCTTCGCCGACCACGGGTCCCGTGAAGCGTAGATACATGCGTGGTAGGCCGGTGATGCCGAGGTTGCAGATGCCATCAAGCTGGGCGCGAAGTTTCACGTCCCACGTGGTTTGAGCTGAGCTCAAGTTGCAGTTCACCTGCGAATAAGTTCAGTGCTAGATGTTTCTTGCGAACGTACAAGTTTCTTGCTGACTACTCTTTCCGAAAGCCGCCGTGGTGGTTTAGTCGATATGAAACTTGACGCTGACCCGAAGGTCAGGGGATCGAATTCCGTCCGCGACGGCCACATTTCCATGGAGGCCAAAGGCTAAGGCTCATGTACTGTGTGCGAAGTGAGTGCACGTTAAACATGATCAATATTGCCGCCGCCCTCCAATACGGCCTCTCTCATAACCGCAGCGTGTATTAGAGGCATAAAATCCCATAAGTTCTCCGCTTCTCCTTCTCCATTAGCTCCTATATTCTAGCACCACGCTGCAGTTATTCCTTAGAAAGTTATTACCATTCGCTATGTGCCTGTAGCCCTCTCGTAGGGAACTCTCACGGAAGCTCTCACGGGAGCCGTGAGAGCTTCCTTTTCGTCTGGCCCTACGCCCGCTTAGTACGGAATAGGGCATGTTGAATCTTCAGATGCTTTAATATATTGCTTATTGTCCTCACCGTTACCAGGAACCACTATACATAACGGTCTCCAACTCAAATATCGGCAGTCGAGCTCATTTACGTTTGTTTGAACAGAATGTCATCACAGCTGTACTGTTTCCTGGTATCTGTAGCGATTGGACACTAGCTTATCGGGCTTAATTCTATTGTTTAGTCCAAATAAGCTGTTTGATAAAGCCGTCGTAGCACAAGATAAAACAAACCCAAGATCAACATAGAACCGGGGCTGCAATCTCTCTGGGAATATGCAGTGTTTGGCGATGACGCCACTCTCGAATAAAAACACTCGGCATATGACTGGTCTTGAAAAGGCGCGCGTGTAGTTGCTGCTCGTCGCACTCACCAGATTCTGCGTCGTTCAAGGCGATAATCCCCCAAAGCGATCCTCTCGGAATAAGGCCCCGAATATATGCTCCTGTGTGTGTGTGTGTGTGTGTGTGTGTGTGTGTGTGTGTGTGTGTGTGTGTGTGTGTGTGTGTGTGTGTGTGTGTGTGTGCGTGCGTGCGTGCGTGCGTGCAAGGGGATAATCCCCCAAAGCGATCATCTCGGAATAAGGCCCCGAATATCTACTCCTCTCTCTCTCTGTCTCTGTGTATGTGTGTGTGTGTGTGTGTGTTCGTAAAACACACAGTGTTTTACGACCTTCCCCAAAATTGGCCGCCGCTCTGCTGTCGCAACCAATGATCACCTGAGCTGGAACGCAGTCTCTCTCTCACTCTCCCTCTTCCTGTCGTCAACCCCAATTTGTATAGCAATAGCCGCTACAACACCATCTTATTTTCACATAAATGCATAATCTCCAATCGTGAGTGTACAAAGTAGTCGTTATTACTCCCGCCTTCGGACCGTGTGTCCCGGTTTCGAGTCCCTCTTCGCTAAGAAAATCAACTTTTTGTTTAATTCGTAAGATCTCACTTTCTCTCTCTTTCTCATTCTTTCTTTCTCTGCACCTCCTCATTTCACACTCTTTCAGCCGACTTTTGAGAGGTCGCAGACCACGACTGGAATTCAAGCTTAAACCTGCTCCGCCGCTAAAGTTGCACGCAATCAAATAGCCCGTTCGGTGAATCACACGGAAAAGCGCGCGAGGTACATATTTAAAACAGCGCCGAAACACAGGACAAAGGAGGGACATAGAACGAGCACTGACTCACAACTATCGATAGTAGACGCTAGTTGTGAGTATCCAGTCCTGTGTCCTTGTTTCGTCCTGTGTTTCCGCGCTGTTTTATGTATAGATTACAACTCGCCCCACTGCCAATTCTTCTAAACACGTGACGTAATAGCCCGTGTGAATATCATTAAAGCTTAATTTACATGCTCCTACCGCAGGTAGGCAATTTGGCATTGTGAAATTCGAGAATCATGAATAAATTATTATCATTCGCTGGTTTAGCTTGTATCCATCGAACCGCAAGCAGTACGTCAACGCTGATGGATCCTATTGGAGGATTCTAGATGTATACGCTTGGCTGTTCCACGAAAGGCTGTTTTGGAACTGCTGTTGTATAATTTTATATTAATAGCATTGAGAAAGCGGCAGAGTTTTCTGTGTCTCTGAAGCTACTCGCAGATAACTGCGTCTTATTTACCCCTGTCAATTTTTTTCTCCGATCAAATCATCTTGAATGAAGCTTTAAGGAAATTATCATAATGGTGCGCTAAACAGCAAATGGTCATTCATCTACCGAAAGCTGTGCCCATGTGCATCACTAAGAAATGCACTAACCTTCCTCTTGTCGACCATATATGCGGCCGTGCATAGAAGAAATGAGCTGATGGAAGGAAAGAAGCGAACGGAGATCTGTCAGGTTAAGCATATAGCCAAGAACAATCTTACCGACTGTCGCATGGGTGTGGTTTATAAGATTCCTTTTAGCTGCGGACGTTTTTATGCAGGACAAACTGCGCGTTGTATTAATCAGAGAAATAATTGAACATAGAAGGTCGCTATAAGGTGGAACGCCGTCTAATCTATCTTTGCACTGCCAGGTCTGTAGCTGCACGCCCGAGTTAGACGAAACCGAGATCCTGTACAGACATAAGAATGAAGAGACGCGTTTGCTGGTCGAGGCCTGGCATACCAGTAATAGTGGAAGTGCGTGCGTGAGTCAGCCGTCTATTAGCTTGAACAGAGAGGAGATATAATGGCTTAGCAGTTGTCTATCGCGTAGACCGGCACGTGTAATCGTTTGACAGGTGGCGCTCCCATTCCGACAATGCGCAGATAAGCTGTTTTTCTTCTTTCTTTTTCGCCCCTGTGCTCTGCATCAGTTGTTAGTCGGCGTTCGTGTTGTTCACTTCTCCCCTTGTGTCCGTGTCTTGCACGCCTCTTCTTTTGACTATGGCATATAAAAGACATTGCCATCGAAGAGGTTAACCAATGCAAATATTTAGGACTGATATTATTTTCAAATCTTAACTGGTCGATCCACATGTACAATATATATAGGCCGCAGAATATTACGGGACTTTAGACATTACTCAGGTGAACGTTCCCTTGCCCTACGATTGATGACCTACGAAAATCATTATCAGAATCTCTTTGGAATACGCCAGCACTGTTTGGAAGCCATACTCACGCAAACGCGGACACACTTGAAGAAATTTTAAGCTTTGATATCCACTATTTTTGCAAACCTTTCAGTCGTCTTGACTCGCCCTCGGAGATTAGAGTTGCCCGAACTTGAACCACATGCTCAACGAAAAGAATAACCCACGTTTGACTTTATAGCTTCTCTCATTTTGGTAAACTAGGATTGAAACCCTACGACTACCTAGAGAACCACACCGGTGGGGCGTAGTGTCACGAACACAGTCATCACAACAAAGCCTGTATTTGCAAGAAGCAAAGTATATAAATATTCACTCCTTCGGCGAACACCTACATAGTAGAATTCGTTAACATGTACCTCGCCCCTGTTAGTCGCAGAACTGTGACATGTATGTACTTTGGCCGGGTGGCCGAAACATGTACATTTGCCGGGTGGCCGAATCGTGTGACAGCTGACAAACAGAAAGAACAAAATTCACCTGCATACGATCTACTCCCAGTTGTGGTAGGCCGCCGACAACCGCAGCCCGCAGAAATCGCCGCCGGCGGAACTCCCAGAGCTCGGGCAGGCGGGAAGGAAATCCGCGTAGAACGCGACGCATCAGACTGCCCAACCGCTCCGAGCACGGTGCGCAGACAGTCGACAGCTTTGGCGCCGGAGTCGTGGATGTCGTCGTGGTTGCCACCGTGGCCACTGCACAAATAAATGTAAACGCCGCCATGTCAGCAGGCGTGACCGAACGAGCACAAAGCAAAACACCAGAAAAGGCGGTCGGGTGATGTATGGAAAAGCATCTGTTCGTAAGTTATTGGTCTCATTGGGTCGGCGGCTTTTGTAGAGTGTTACGATTGGTTAGAATTTCTTGAGTATGACATAAGCGTGGAGGCACGTTCAGGGTGATCATGGCCGATATTAATAGAAACTTCTGACTCATTGCATCCCTTGCACACACAAAAGAAAAAATCTAGTCAATCTTCATGTTCGAAATATCTTTGGCGGTGGCGGCAGGCCATTGACAAACAGCAGTAACGAAGGGCAGGCTTCGTAAATTGGGTATGATATTCTTTAATTCACGCATCGACATGACCAGTGAACATGCACCATAGAGTTGCCTACAAAATACCAGAGCGAAATGTGGCGCCAGTGTCTGTAGTGCTTACAAACAGGGCGGTTAATCTAGAACGGGAATGATTGGTACTCCATGAATTTGCCTACTTTTCGTCTTTGACAGAGACGAACTGCGCGAAATAAACAGGCACAAGGAAGACACGCGCACAAGCGCAGTGCGTGTGTCTTCCTTGTCCCTGTTTATTTCGCGCAGTTCGTCTGGGTCACGGATTACCAACTCGCCCAGCGTTCAATCCTTCTAAATTATTTTCGTCCTTGTGGATTCAAAGCGCTTCGCGACTTTAGAGAAACGGGTCGTTTACAATAGAGGACGTTATAAATGAAACGCTTTGTAGTAATTATGTACGTCCACAGGTACCTGTTGCTTTTCCGCACTTAGAACAAAGCGAGCACTCAGAAATTTAGTAATACGATGCGATAATTGCAGTGTTGCCTTCCCTACATTCCTACAGATTTAGCAGCGTTGCATAAATAAGGGTCCAAGGAACAGATATAATCGTGTTCTATTGTGAAATAAATATGATTGCTCTAGTAATTGAAATGCTAATGCTTCCGTGTACGAGGAAGGTGGGTGCGTCTTCTAAATATAACATAACTAACCGGCTGTCGCTAGCTTCTTTAGGTTGAAGATAAACGCTCCACTGCATTTTTCGGAAATATATGGGTCAAGACACTGCGCGAGGCCGTTACAGAAATGCAAGATGGCACAGCGTTTGGTGCTTGGTTATGCGGAACATCATCATTAGCCTGTCTACGCCCACTGCAAGGCAAGGCCTCTCCCATAGATCTCCAATTAACTCTGTCCTGTGCTAATTGGGCTCAATTTAACCCTGCGAACTTCCTGATCTCATCTGCCCACCTAAGTTTCTGGTGTCCCCCTGCCGCGCCTGTCTTCTCTAGGAATCCACTCTGTAACCTTTAATGACCAACGGTTGCCTTCTCTTCGCATTACATGGCCCGCCCACGCCCATTTCTTCTTCTTAATTTGTATTTCTCTCTTAACACGCATTTGTTCCCTAACCCACTCCGCTCCCTTCTTGTCCCTTAAGGTTACACCTATCATTTTCCGTTCCATAGCTCGCTGCGTCGACCTCAATTTAAGCTTAACCCTCTCAGCTTCTAAGTTTCTGCCCCGTAGGTGCGTACCGGTAAGATGCAGCTGTTATACACTTTCCTCTTCAGAGATAATGGTAAGTTACCATTCTTTATCTGACAATGCCGAATGCACTCCACCCCATTCTAATCCTCCTAATTAGCTCAGCCTCATGATTCGGATCAGGGGTCACTCCCTGGCCTAAGTAGACATATCACTTCCTACTTCCAATGCCTCTCCAGCTATCTCAAATCGCTGTGCTCGCCCAAGGCTATTGAACATCACTTCAGTTTCCTGCATATTAATTTTCAGGCCCACTGGTCTACTTTGCCTGTTTAGGTCAGTGTCATGCTTTGTAATTTATCTCTCAAGTTACTTAGCAAGGCAATGTCATCAGCAAGACAGAGGTTACTGAGGTATTCCCCCTTAACCCTTACACCCACCTGTTCCCAATTCAGTGCTCTAATTACTGAATTCATACTTCAAGCGTTTAATACTCTGTCAAGATTCTCCTCGCGTCATCCCTAAGCGACCGTGGAAAAGCTTTCCTCTGACAAGTAGTCGACGAAGTTCTCAGAGCTTCCGGCACGATCGACAAGACAACCTCCAGCTACCACCCGCAGACCAGCGGCCTAACCGGACGATTTCACCGCACCATCTCCGACATGATCGCCATGCACATTCAGCCAGACCACAACCACAAGAACTGAGACACAACTTTGCGATTTGTAACATTTGGTTATAATACGGCTGTACAACGCACAACCGGGTACTCGTCGTTCTACCTCGTCTATGGCAGCTCGCCCTCTTATCTTTCTTGACGTTTCTTTTTTCGCGGCACCTATCAAAGAACCTTCATTGACCTGTGGAGTATATGTGTCCCGTCTCCTGCGTTGTCGCCAGCTCGCCCGCAATGAACACTCAAGCTAGACAACGTGACCTCAAGGATCGCTATGACGTACATCGCCGCATCGTATTCTTCAGCCCTGGCGAAGAGGTGCTGCTCAAGACACCAGTTCGCACCCGTGGCTTCTGTGACAAGTTTTGGTTTCGGTTCGTCCGCCCCTACACCGTCTTGGCGCAGACCCCTCTCGTCAACTACCGCTTCGCGCCTGTTGTCGTTCCAAATGACTGCCGCTAACGTGCTACCAAGTGGTTCACGTTTCCCGTATGAAGCCTTTCACCAGGCGCTCTCCGTCCCCTTAATCCTGGCCGCTCTCGCGCGCGGGGTATCAGTGTGGGCAATCAGGCATTTCTACTTCATGTGTACATACTCATCATCACGTAGGCTTTTTCATCTTTATCTGTGGTGTGTTGTCATCTATAGTGAGATCTGTGCCTTGGGGTCAGCAATTCTCAGCAGCCTCTAGGCTTAATAAAAGGATGTTGTTACCCCTTCTTCACAATATTTCTTGTAAATACGCTGGAAATAACATTGCAGAGATTGCGTCCCCTTGTCCTGGGCGCTTCCTTATAAGTATTTTGCTACTCTGCTCATGGAGAAACGGAACAAAGTTACGTTAAATAGCCGTGCCGTTAAATCGCGTCTGAGTTTTGATCTGAGGTGACTCTTTGATATCGTCTGTCGTCGCGTCTGCCTGTCGTGCAGTAGGCGTCTGCTAAACATGACAACACCATCTCCTTGGCGCGTTTGGGCGGCGTGGAAATTTGTCACGGGGAATTTAGGTTTTCCGTGAAAGCGGTCCCACCCTTAGAGTTTCTGCCGCATCTGATACAAAATAAAAGAATAAAATATAGTAAAATCGCATGAATAACTTTGCGAGAAAGATCGTAAATACTTCTAAAGTTAGGTAAAACACCACTGCAAATATCATGTCAAGCCATTTACATATGCCAGAGGCCCGTGTACTGTGCATTGTCACTGCACGTTAAAGAACCCCAGGTGGTCAAAATTTCCGGAGCCCTCCACTGCGGCTTTTCTCTCCATTGTGTCTCTTTCGCTCCCTTTCCCTCACCCCCACAGACGCTTAGCCATGCTGTGTCATGGGCTGGAGAAATTAGCGTCTTTTCCTTAACCAGCAGCCTTAACCAAACCACAGTCATCGTTGATTTACAAAATCAAGAGCAAAACTAACTGCATGGTACCTCATCATTGCAAACGACGTTAGTAAATGCGACAGTCGGATGCTTTCTAAAGCACGTAGTACAACTGCTGCTTTCGTGGCGTAATGAAGTGTAGTAATGTCACCCGCGTTACTGACGCTACAAAACAGCAATAAACCAATCCAGCAGAGCGTTTGAAGCCGCAAGCACGAAGACTAACGAAAGGGAAGGGGTCAAGGGCTCGTTCTTTATTTATTAGAAACAACTTAATGAGCAAACAGACAGTGAAGCCTAGGAAAACATAGGGGAAGTTACTTGTGGTATTGTAATTGTGGAGAAAGTAGAAAGGAATGAAAGTGGACGAAAAGACAAACCTGCCCTCGGTGGGATCCGAACCCACGACCTTCGGATGTCGCGTCCGATGCTCTACCAACTGAGCTACAAGGGCGGGCGTCCCCCCGTCCACTTTATTGTGTAATTATGTAGGTATTATCCTGGGAGTGTTAGGCAGCGCCACTCGAGGCCAAGGCGGCGTGTGTAGAACACTCTTTCTTGCCAGGAGGCGTCACGTAGAACGTGAACTTAGATGAGATGGCTGCTGCCCAATAAGCCCTCGCATGCTACCTAAGGCACCAAGTCTGCCGCAACGAGGCCCAAGCTATGAAATAACGAAAGGGAAGGGGTCAAGGGCTCGTTCTTTATTTGTTAGAAACAACTTAATGAGCAAACAGACAGTGAAGCCTAGGAAAACATAGGGGAAGTTACTTGTGGTATTGTAATTGTGGAGAAAGTAGAAAGGAATGAAAGTGGACGAAAAGACAAACCTGCCCTCGGTGGGATCCGAACCCACGACCTTCGGATGTCGCGTCCGATGCTCTACCAACTGAGCTACAAGGGCGGTCGTCCCCCCGTCCACTTCATTGTGTAATTATGTAGGTATTATCCTGGGAGTGTTAGGCAGCGCCACTCGAGGCCAAGGCGGCGTGTGTAGAACACTCTTTCTTGCCAGGAGGCGTCACGTAGAACGTGAACTTAGATGAGATGGCTGCTGCCCAATAAGCCCTCGCATGCTACCTTAGGCACCAAGTCTGCCGCAACGAGGCCCAAGCTATGAAATAACGAAGACTAGGCAGATCTATGTGCTACCCATCATTCTCATGGCATCCGAACGATCGCCGCGCCAACGTTCTTTCTATGGCATGCACACCTTTTTACTACCGATATCACCAGTCGCTGCGGCCAGCACAACAGCGTATGGGTTTGGATACATCACAATAAGTGGCGCGCGAGTTACGGCATCAAGCATGCGACACATCCACTTCAGGCGCGAATTATGGCGGAGTGTGTATAACGGCGTCAAATATCCAGAGATAGTCTCCGCGGCGCGGCTAATTCTCCTGCAACAAAGATAACGCGGCTATACACAGAAATGTTCGTTATACTCTAATCATTCGTGATAAGGACGTAATTCAATGCGTCTGTAGTCTGTAACCCTTTGTTTCTGTCGCAGAAGAAATCAGAAGTCATATATAAAAACGTAGGTGCGGTTTGTTATGTTCTGCGTTCATTGCGAGCTAACGAAAATATTATTTTTGGGCGTTGGTCCCGCAAGGTACCACGTTGACCTACTAGTCAAATCTGGTAATGCGTACGCCACGCTAACTGTCTCAAAGAATACGCCGCACTTCACACAGGTACTTGATTTTATTTCCTTCATGGCGCCTGTATCTCGCTGTCCCTCAGACGTCATCGTTCCCTGCAGACTTCACTGAACGTACGTAGCTTGCCGAATTTTTCCAAGGGTTCTACTAGCATTACATACCTGTAAGACGTATGCAGCGAAGCGCACTCCACATTTTACCAGTAGAGTGCCACCGAGAAAACTGGGATGTGCTGGTGCGCATCTCTCAATGTCGAAGCATTTCACAGTTGATCGGATTATCCACTGAAGGTTGTCGTTGCACTTTGATTCTGTCGAGCTTGTGCTGTGGCTGTAGTCTGCAACGGTGGTACACTGCTATGGTGCTTGACTGATTACCCGAAGTACGCAGGTTTCTTCCCACTGGGGGAGGGGGCGGGGTATGTCACGTCTTCGATGTAAGTGAAAATGTTAGAGGCCCATGCACTGTGGATACCAGTGCACGTTAAGAACATGGAGGTGATGGAAATTTGCGCAACCGAGGGTGTGCCTCATAATTAAATCGTGGTTTTTACACCTGAAACCCCAGCAGCCATTACGGTGAGTGTGCTTGATTTAGTGGGCACGAAGATCACCCATTAAGTTCTATCTTTACCGGTCAGATTTCTGCCTTCCACGTCGTCACAGTCACATGACAGTACGTTTTACTTAGATAAAGGCTCTCGCTTAAAAATTTCCGCACCTGCGCAGAGTATGCCGCATAGTGACAGCGCAAACTAGGTTTCGCTGCGTTCTCTGATTTTCTCCCTTTTGAGTCCTTTTTTTTTTTGTTCCTGCACCTCTCCCACCTCTTCCACTTCCGTTGTCTTTTTCCCTTATATCTTCGTCATTTATTTCTTTTTTTTTCGGCCCCATCATCTTATTGGTCGCCCTCATCGCCTCTTCTATGTCTACTTGTTTGCCATGTTCTTCCACATTTTAACTGTCGTTGTTTCTTTCGTTGCATTTTCTTCCCTCTCCTCCTTCGTCGTCGTCTTCTTCAATGTAACCAAACCGGCGCTACGGTTTCAGTGACGAGTGGTATGAGTAGCTTTTCAGGACACTATATAGTGTCCTGAAATGTCACTCATATTATATCAGAGCCGTTGATGAAAGCACAAAGTGCCCAATCACGTAGTACGAATCAAGGTCTTCCCAGAGGCGTAGAGCTCCTTAATGCGATAACAATTGTGGGGACACTTGGACGGGTATTTCGCCGCCGCCATCATGCCCCATATGTATGCATGTACTTGTTGTCGGCATTTCTAACCATCACCTTTGTCATCTGTAAATGATCATAATCATGTCGGGTTCATACGTGCTTCTTCATCATCGCTTGTGGTGCTGACTCTTGATTGCGAGTTGTACTTTGGGACGTGGTCGGTTCGCCGCGCCTTGGAGGCTAATAAAGGGGGTCAGGGGCTCGCTTTTATTTGTTAGAAACAACTTGACGAAACAACAAACATTGGTCTCTAGGAAAGCATGGGGGAAGTCATTCCATCTCGTAATTATGGTATTGTAATTTCTGGGGTAAGTAGAAAGGAATTAAAGTGGAGGAAAAGACAAACCTGCCTTCGTTGGGAACCGAACCCACAACCTTCGGATATCGCGTTCGATGCTCTACCGCTGAGCTCCTTTATTGCGTATTTATGCATATGGAATCCTGGGAGTGTTAGGTAGCGCCACTCGTAGCCATGGCGTCGAGTGTAGCACACTCTTACTGCCAGAAGGGTTTTCTTTTCGTCCACTGTAATTCGTTTCTACTTACCCCAAAAATTACAATATCATAATTACGAACTGGAATATGTTTGTTGTTTCATTTACCAATATATATATATATATATATATATATATATATATAGAGAGAGAGAGAGAGAGAGAGAGAGAGAGAGAGAGACATAGTATACGCATAAAATCGGAAACTCTAGGGAAAAATAACCATAAAAAACCTTTTACGACTCGCCCGAGCACCTCGGACAACTACGCCGGGGAACAGCCTTCCCTACGACACAAGCCGCGCACATTTTATATTTACCATCTCGAGCTGCCTTCCGTCGCTGAGGCCCGTGCTCACACGTAGTTCCGCCGTAGAGGAGGTGGTGCTGTGGCCGGATAGACGACTATATCGCGTTGGTCGGCGGGGACAGTGTTTCTACCACATGTTCATAATGCGTACCAGCGTCTTGATCACGCACTTCCTTTCAAGTGCCTCGCATATCGTCGCAACCCCGGCAATGCCCTCGCCACATGGCGTTCACGCGAATGCATCTGCGAGTGTCGGAAGGAACGCAGGCTTTCCCTTGATGGCGCTGTGCTTGGCCAAGTTTCTCGACGGCACGAAGTGCGCGAATTTAGTTTTGCTTAGCGCTATCGCGCGGTAAAACAACATGATTTAGCTCGCAGCTCTGCTGGGCTTTTGTCTCTGCCGCTCAACCGCCGCATGGTACTTCATTCACTCCAACTTAGACAGCCCCTAAAGCTGCTAGTCTTACTGCGTATATCATGTGACGGATTCCTATCGCATCCATTGCTTCGCCCTACTGGCGAAACTGTGACCCTTTACTAATTTTAACCCATATCGGTTACGGACACCAGCGACGGTGGCAGGCACTGTCCCTAACATCTTCGGTCATTGCAACAAGTCCGTACCGGCTTGCTCTGTAAAATGACTAACTTGAATAAGATTTAGAGCACTGCGCATATATTTAGAGCTATATCCGCTTCTTTATCGGATACATGATGTTTTAATGATCAACGCTACTTCTCAAACACATATACATTGCGTGTACTGCACGTGGGAACAAACGCACGAGAGAAAAACAAAATGGTGCAAGCGACAATATAGAACGGAAACGTATTTTGAAATGGCAGGTTCTGCTGGGCGCTCACTTAAGCTCCGTACTTACATTTTACTTACAGTCATGGCGGTCGTCGCCCGCTTGCAGTTGCTCAGGCGTTAGAATTGATTGATTTCAAGTGTTTTACGTCCAACTCTGTTTATGACAGATGCCGTAGTGGACGGCTCCGGAAATTTTGGCCACCTGGGCTTCTCCAACGTGCACTGACATCGCAAAGTACACGGGCCTCAACATTTCCCATCCATCGAAATGCAGCCGCCGCGGCCGAGATAGGCTTTTATAACACAAATAGTGCATTTCTCGTTATCCCCCGCGGTGGCGTAGTGAATATAGCGCTCGAGTGCTGACCCAAATGGCGTTGGTTCCCATCCCAGCAACGGCGGTGTATTACTATGGAGATGAATCTCTGGGGGCCCTTCTAATTGCAGGTTAAATAATCCCAGGTGGCTGAAATTTCCGGAGCCGTCCACTGCGGTAATCTTCTACTCTGTTATTCCCTTCACCCCACCCCCGATCCCTGGCCATTGAGGCAGCTTCCCTGTAAAAGCTACCGAAAATAGCGTTGTTTTCTGGAGTGAATCACTGCGCGTCGTTCAACGCGTCACCAACAACAACGAAATCTATAACAACACCCGTATGCACGCTAAGTGAAACACACACTGCAACTTCTTTAGCGATGTGACATAAGGAGATGTTCGTATTTGCTGGCTATTAATAAAGATTTTGTTTAAAGGTAACAACCATTGAGTCGAAACTTCAGGAGTCAAATTCGAGCACGAGAGGACGCACCTTGCGTGGCTCCGTCGTGCACACATACATCAAGCGCTGATGTCGTCCGCGGCAGCTTTTAAAGTGGTTTTGTTGTCCCCGTTGCGCATCTTTATCCACTTACGGATGATACCTCAGAGGTCTAAACACAGGACATTGCGTGTGGTGTGGGCACACAAGAAATGGTGGGTCACGTTACATTTCATGGCTTGAATGATAGTCTTCAATAGCAATTACGAAGCGAGCAAAATGGTTGATGAGCCCAATGCAAAAATGAAAAAGGGCACACGCAAAACCCTATGCGTCTCCACTATTTCAACGGGTCTCCCCGCTGAATTAGTGCAGGCGCATAACGTTTTGGATGTGCGAATTAAAGCACATGAGCTGCCAGCTTCATCCTTTGAATTGCAGTGCCATCTCTGCGGAATCGAGAGAGATAGTTGCACTGCCTCCGAGCGCGGAAATTAAAGCGTTACTGTATTTCCCTGATAGATGGAGCCGACGTCCTATGCTTTCTAAACGGAGTATAAGACTGGAGCATTTGTGATGGAAGCGCATGGAGTGCATAGAGACGCAAGATCATTCGAGTAATATTGTTCCTTCCTACGGCGTCTCTAATAATCATACCTCGTTTTGGGAGCAGACATGTTGCTGGGCTATTTGGTTCATTTCTATAGTGAAGCAGCTCTAAAGACAACAACGACATTCTAGACGGGAGTCGAAAAGAACGCGGGGCACACTAGTAATTCAGCGTTTATTCTTGGAAAAACTTAATAAATACAAGAATAAACAACAATAAAAAACAGGTTCATGTGGTCATGCTTACTGCTACGTGGGCAGAACGGGTCCTGACAGGTACTTAATACCTTTGTCTGCAAGCATCACAGATGGCATTTTTACGCATATGTCTCTCAGCTTCCTAAGACTTTCTATATCTCTTCATTTTCGGATCATCTGACCGGTTGACGTCCTTGTACAAGCAACATGCCAGCAATCACTCTGAAATTATTCTGTCGTCATGTAAATTTGTACACCCACCCCTTTTGTAATGCCTCCTTCGAGAGGCGTTAAAGGTAAATAAACGGAATCTATCTATCTATCTATCTATCTATCTATCTATCTATCTATCTATCTATCTATCTATCTATCTATCTATCTATCAACTGCAGCCGCCAGTTCTCCACCGAGCCCCCTCCACTCACGCCGTTCCGGTGAAAACGCAGCGCAATGTACTAATATGAGGCAGCTAAATTTGCGCCTCCCCCATCTCACTTCGAGCCGCTGGGCGCCCACCTTTGTGTTTCAGCAAACAAGACATAAAAAGTGCGATGCAATAACATCAATGTCATGATAGGGATCGGGATCGCACAAAACAAACGCTGGTAGAGACACTCGCCGACGAGGACGTCCGCATCAGTCTTCTTTTCGCTGTTCGGCTCGTGACAAGGGTGAAGTCATCGTCCGACGAGTCGTAGCTGTCCGAGTACAGCTCGGTGGCATCGCTGTCGGAGTCGCTTGACGTGTTTCCACGTTTTCTAGACGCGACCTGACGTGACGGTTGCGCGCCAGGGGGGTCCTCGAGTGCTTCGTCATCCATTGCCGCAAGGAGGGAGCGGTAGTTCCCAGATTTTGCAGTAAAACAAGGGAGACTACCATAGATGGACAGGAAATAAAGTGGACTAAAGAGGCCTCATCCAAGGATTGCCCACGGGTACGGGACGAGCGCGCTGTGCTGAAACGTATGGTGCGGGACAACTCCACACACAGAGAGGCTGCTGCTTCTATCAGGCGGAGACGGCGTCGTCACCGAAGAGGGTCACATAAAGTCGCTGCTACCGACAGAGATGTCATACCTTCCGTTAGAGCGGCTGCTCTGCCAACAGCTAACTCCGCGAAGACGGACAATGTGAACAAGAAGGAAGGGTCAAGGCTTGCACCTCATCAAGAGTGGCCAGCACTCCCACAAGTACAACCTGCCTCGAAGCCACATCAGATCCCGGTGCCCTCGACGACTTCAACAACCACTGAAGCGACGACGACGGAAGCTAGCCAAGTCATCATGATGTTGAAGTCGCTTATGGACGCCATGCGTGTTCTGCTGTGCAACATGAAAACTCCGTCGGCACAGAGCGCGCTAAAGGTGCTGGACACCCTGAGTCCGGTGCTTGCGGCTCTAGGATAAAAACCACGACCTGCAAAATGGCGTCGTTTCAAGTGGAAGTCAGGGATGCGTCTGTTCTTCAGTGGAACGCCAGAGGGCTTAAGTCACGCATGTCGGATTTTCGGCAGTTCGTCTTCATGAACCAGTTCCCTATTATTGTGATCTGCGAACCCAACCTGTCAGCTCTCATCAGGCTTTCTGGGTATGAGTGCTTTATGTCCTCAACCCACGGAGAGTGCAGCAAAGTCATTGTCTTTATACGCTGTGACTTGACTTACGTACATCACCTAGTGCCAGCTGACGAAGGAAACCAATATGTTTGCCTAACCGTGAAAAAGAACAAGGTAACCTTCACACTTCTGGGAACCTACATATCCCCTACGAGCCGGCTAGATTGCGAACGCTTACGAAGAATTTTGGCATCGATTCCACAGCCTTGGGTAATCACAGGCGATTTTAACGCTCATCATTACCTATGGGGAAGCTCGAAAGTCAACTCCAGAGGTAAACAATTGGTTTCCTTTGCCTCTGACTGTCAACTTTGCCTCTCGAATGACGGAAGCCCCACTTATCTACGTGGAGCAGCGTACCGTAGCTGCCTGGACCTTACTTTCGTGTCTCGTTCATTTGCGAGAAAAGTACATTGGTTTACGGACTTGAAAGCGCGAGGCAGCGACCACATCCCAACTTATCTGACGATCGACGGTTTCACGGGATCTGAATCCTGCAGAGCTGTTGTGAGCACTGATTGGTCTAAATACAAAATGATCATGGAAGATTGTTGTTGCGACGGTTCATCGAACAACATAGAGGAAGCGATAAAGGGCGCCCTGGAATCCACCACCCAATCACTCTGGAAGAGTTCCGTACGCACGGACTGCGATATCGAACGGGAAAAACTTCGTGCGATTCGCCGTCGTGCGGAACGAAGGTATAGACGTACGAAGTCTATCCACGACTTGAGACTGGCTAGACGCACAAAAAAGAAAATACAGCGTCAAATCAACAAGCTGGCTTCGCGGCGATGGGCATCTTTTTGCGAGTCTCTGGATCCGCGAAAGCCTCTGTCGCTCATATGGAGAACTGTTCGTGGCCTTCGTACAACACCCGGTCAGCGCCACCCGTTTAAATCTCTGGCACTCCATCTAAAGTGCAGTGAGATAGAAGTCGCCGAGTCTTTCTGTAAAACGATTGCTGGTGAGGCAAATCCTG
Organism: Hyalomma asiaticum; assembly: GCA_013339685.2. NCBI lineage: Eukaryota > Metazoa > Arthropoda > Arachnida > Ixodida > Ixodidae > Hyalomma > Hyalomma asiaticum. The sequence continues at coordinate 68,435,588 of CM023490.1, read as the reverse complement.
ATGGAGCGGTGGTGGGGTCGCCCGACCACCCTCTCTCCTCACGTGATCCTCGCGTGGAATGTCCATTTTCCATGGAAGAACTAGAAGCTGCACTGGCTGTGTGCCGGCGTTCTTCAGCGCCAGGACCGGACGGCATCACTTATCGCGCCCTGTGCAACCTGGGTGAACAAGCACGGAAGGCACTCCTGATCCTTTACAACGACTACTGGCAGACGGGCACGGTACCGCAGGAATGGAAATGCAGCCGCTTAATTCCACTCCTTAAGGCCGGCAAATCTCCTTTGGACATCTCCTCATATCGTCCGATCGCGCTTGCCAGTTGTGTTGGCAAAACGATGGAGAGAATGATTTTAACGCGCCTAGAATGGTACTTGGAGTACTATGACGTTTATCCCGACGCTATGACCGGTTTCAGACGCGGTCGTTCATCAACAGACAGCGTTGTTGATCTGGTCACATATGTCCAACACCAGAAAGCCTGTAAGCGACTATCTGCCGCTGCGTTCCTGGACGTTAAAGGCGCTTACGACAATGTCACCCATGAAGCCATTCTGAGCGCACTAGACGCTGTAGGACTTGGTGGCAAGATGTATACGTGGGTATGCAGCTACCTACAGATGAGGACGTTCTACGTTCACACAGAGAACGGCCCGAGATCAAAGCATCACGTTAGCCGTGGAGTCCCTCAAGGCGGAGTGCTAAGTCCAACGCTTTTTAACCTAGCCCTTATTGGATTAGTAAATCATCTGCCCAGCACCGTACGACTTTCCATCTATGCCGATGACATCTGCGTTTGGACGTCCGCTGTGACACGGCTTCAGCTTCGTGCTCGGCTTCAGAAGGCAGTCACGACGACGTCACGTTACCTTCAGAAACAAGGACTAGACATTTCATGCGAAAAGTGTGCAATGGTGGCATTCACCAGGAAACCGATGTTTGCATGTAACATCGCCATTAACGGACAAGTAATACCATACTGCCGAAGTCATAGGTTCCTGGGAGTGGTAATTGACAGAGACCTGTCTTGGACTCCGCACGTGAACTACGTGAAGAAACGGCTGGCTGCTATCTGCCACTTATTCAGATTCCTCGCAGGGAAAAACTGGGGCCTGTCCATACACGCTATGCTACAGCTGTACAGAGTGCTGTTCGTCGGATTCCTGCGGTACAGCCTACCTGCTATCGCCAACACCTGCAAGACTAACCTGCGCACGATACAGAGCATTCAAGCACAAGCTCTTAAGATATGCCTTGGCTTACCACGCAGCGCGTCAACGGCTGAAACCATTGCTATAGCGCAGGATTACTCTATCACGACGCACATCGCCGTTGAGACCATGCGACTTCACCTCAGGCATGTGGCTAGGACTCCCTCACACCATCTGGTGAGCCTCGTTGCTGCAAGGCCCCGCACTTCATTCAGCGCTAATGTCAATGCACACAGTGCGGCGTTTACTCCAGGGTACACGCCTGCGGCTAAGCGAGTGCTCCCTCCGTGGTGTTTGAGTCTCCCACAAGTACACCTCACAACTTCTGGGATACAGAAGAAGACAGATCTACCAGTATCTGCGCTAAAGCAACTCAGCTTACACCTGTTGTACGAACGGTACGGTAACCACGTACACGTATACAATATGGATCGACTACGTCGTCCAGTTCTGGCGGAGCGGTGATCGTACCAACGCAGGGGATAACGATTCGACTCAAGAAGTCTCATGTCACGACGCCCACGGCGGCAGAACTCACGGCTCTACGTCGTGCGCTAGAATTCATCCGCACTGAGAAGCCGAGGAAATGGGCTGTGTTTTAGGACTCGAATGCGGCGTTGCAGTGCATACGGTCAGCTCTTAGGCGCGGATGCCACGAGCAGCTGACGTACGATGTAATCGTGCTTCACCACCACCTCCGGGAAAATGGCCACGAGATCGACTTTCAGTGGGTGCCCAGTCACTGCGGAATCAGCGGCAACGAGTCCGCAGATGGCGCAGCTGGCACTTCACATCAAGAAGTGAACATTATTTCAATTCCACTCTCAAGGACAGATGCTGCAATGCAGCTTCGACACCTGGCACGCCGTCTCTCACTGGTTGAGTGGAACTCACCAAACATCAGACGAACGCGACTGTACCAGCTAAACCCTTCCCTGCATCTCCGCCCTCCATCAGGACTTCCTCGACATGAGGCCTCGCTTCTTTGTCGACTTTGGCTGGGAGTTGCCTTCACAAAGGCATACTCCGCATTAATTGGAGCGATCGACAGTGCAACCTGCGAGATGTGCGACACCGACGAAACCCTGGACCATCTGCTGTGCCACTGTCCGCGATTCGTCGAGGAAAGGAAAATCCTTGCTGAGACGCTACGCCACCTTGACGATCGGCCACTATCCTTACAGATGCTACTCGAACACCGCCCTCATCGGTCGTCGGCCCACAAGGCACTAAAAGCACTTTTACGCTTTTTCAAGACGACTGGTTTGCGTGAACGCCTTTGACAGTTGGACTTGTCCGACAACGTCTTTTTTCATTATTGCCCTTCCTTCTCTCTCTCCCATCTTTCTATTCCCCCTTCCCACTCCCCCAGTGTAGGGTAGCCAACCGGACGCCCTTCTGGTTAACCTCCCTGCCTTTCTGTTTTCCCCTTCCTTCCTTCCTTCTGTCCATCTATGTCATAATTACTGCACTAAGCCTGAAAAGCTAGTGAAACTTGCACTAGTGGCGCAAGGCTAGCGAAGCTGATTGGCACTTTGCTCGCCCGGGTTTGTGTGTGGCACACCTGCATTTCGCCGTGGTCCGAGGCTTCGGGAAAAGCCTTGCGAAGCACTCTTTGCAATACTACACTATGCCGAAACGCATAGTTTGGCGACACGCTGTTGAGCAGACAGATCGACGCACAGTGTCCTTGTCTTCTTGCTGTTCTTGCGGCCGCCAGCCGCGGTTTTCCAAGCGTAGTAATGGGCCAAGGCAATGCTTTTCTGGTCACAGAACTCCAGCCCCGTTTCAAGCTGCCGCTAAAGGCGTCAGAACTGCCGCTAGAGGCGTCAGTGTGAAGCAAGGGACATACGTCCATGAGCACTGTGCTCCGCGGAAACGACTGTGCCGGTTCGAGGCAGTTGTTTGTTATGTGTCATGCAGCTGATATTGTACTATCACTCATATTTTGCGTGGTGATACACAATGTGGTTGTAGCGTACGCGCGTGAAAAAGAGTTAGGTTCACTAACATTTAAACTGCCAGGGATACGACAGAGACAGTTGGTTGATTTTGTTATTTATTTAAATGTGAGATCATGGGAATGGAGGCTACGTGAGGAGACAGCTGTGCCAGCGCAGGAGCATTGGAAGCACTTGTTTCAGCACAGCTGATTACTGCTAGCAAGCATGACATTATTTCTTAAAGCACGTGTATCTTACGTGCTTGTGTCCGTAACAAGCAGAGGCGTTCACGAGTATGACGCTGCTGCATGGCCTACATATATGTTATACGTGAGAAACCTGAAATGGCGCCAATCGCTACAAAACGCGTCAAGCTGAAAACAGGCAAGTTCCAATTACGTAAAGATTCAGCATATTCCAGTAAAACTGTTCACGAACATGCTACTGTTTCAAAGCGAATGACCGTGAAGAAAAAATTATAATATTATGGAAAGGACATCAAAATATTTAGCGAAGCCTGCGCTAAGTCGCGCATGGCTCAGTAGAGCAAACTTGGTCGATTTGAAGTTTGGCATGTCTTTGCTACGTCTTACTGGGTCTTGTGAGGTCTTCATAGGTTTTGCTAGGTCGCACCAGGGAACCTACTTAGTCTTAGCTTAGCTAGGTTTGCTTCAATTAGTCTTAACTTGCTTAGTCTTGTTTTAAATAGCACAGATTATTTAGGCTTGTCGTCTTAATCATGCACTGCCTACGTCCACTTAATTATTCATATTTACCTAATAAATCTTAGCTTCAATAAAGTTGACTAGACAAGTATAGCTTAATTATGTTAGTTTTCTTACACGTGTACTAGTTAGCATTCTCCTATACTTACTTCCGGCTTAATTCGCTTTGGTTTATTCGGCCCGGGCTTTAGTAGGCTTCGCTCGTTTAGGCTTGCCCTAATTGGTTCCAGCTTACTGATACCTCGTTATTTGCGGTAAATAATTATACTCCCCCAAATAATCTTGACTTAACCAGGCTTGCGTTAGTACAAAGTTCAATAGGCTTGGCTTAATTACTCCTCGCTTAATTAAGGTTAGCTAAGTATTAGCTCAATTCGGTCTAGGTTAAGTAGCATTACCTTATTTTGCTTTGAATTAATTACTTATATAACAAGGCTACGTTTAATTAATCTTCACCTAACTAGGATTCAGTAAGGTGTATCCATTGATCAGACTGTGATTCAATAAACTTGGCTTAATTAGGCTTGACAAACTTAGTCTTAGCAAGCACAAACTGCATTTACTAGAATAGCAACATTACATAGGCTAGACGAATTTTATGCGAATTTCTCACGGCTTAACGGAAAGCTTAAACTGCTTCACCATGAAAACAGCACGTTACAAGGGATAGTTCATTCACTGAAACTAGTGAAGGAGACGTGCAAGGATATAGGGTCCCTTGAGAACAATCTCTTCGAATATCGATGCGTGGCGTCAAAATGTTTTGGTCACATTCGGATCTATTGTGAGTCAAACGCAAACGCCCCAGTTTCCTGTCGTAGTAGTGCTCTATTCCACTTCTCCTGCTTGTTACCATCACTTGGAAAACATAACAAGGACACCGTTCGACTGGTATTTCTCTGCAGCCGGAGCGGCAACCCGACAAGCACCAAGTTTTCGACATCGTTGCTCACGTGAACTAGGCAGCACAGTGGCCGAAATATGCTATATTCTAGCACTGTACGTGACGAGTCCCCGTGTCCTCGTACACACTGCTCAAGTCCGTTCCATCTACAAAATGCGAGAAACTGGGAAAAAGAGGAAAGCTGTTGCATCCGTATTCCTTGGGCACTCCGCAATCCTCGCGCAGCGCACAGCCGGCGCAGTTGCGGTCTTGCCACCTCTGTCTGCCCCCTACGTACTCATAGCGACGCGCCGCGGCTAATGCGGCACGATAGCAAACTCTCATGATAGCGTTACGGAGGAGCTTCGGCACCATGGGTGAGATCATGTGCGCAACAAGAAGCCCGCGCGCGAACGCCGCAAGTGCACGCGCACTGTTGAGCACCTGAGCTAATGATTATGATAGTTTTTACGGATGATAGTCTTTCTTGGGATACTTCAACGCAGAAATTGGGGGATGTCTTTCTGTTTGTCTGTCATACGGTTCAGCCACACGGCCAAACATTAAGCCCTTGCCTAAGGCCGAGCCATCTTTAACTGGTAGCTGCGTTTGATATACATTGATACGTAATTCTAAAGACACTAGTGTTTGTTAGGCTGCGCTAAAAATGCGACGCTATGCACGAAAAAGACCTCTACCGAGAATTTGGTGCTGCCACCTGGCAGTTTGCCAGGGACTCTGCACAAGCTCTTGTTTCCCGACGGCGCTGCCAGATGGCGTCCATATCTCACGCAGCTTTGTAGTGTCGGAAGAAGACTATCGTCTTTCGGCGACATTTGCAGCGAAGCACGCAGCTACGCGGTCAATTTTTTTCGTTTGGCAGACAAAGAACGATTTGCTAAACAGCTTTGCTGCTCGTACAAATTACTTCCCTTATGCCTTCCTTGGTCTCGTAGTCTGTTAGATTCATGAGGTTGTGTCTAACAGAGAAATCAGCTCTTGGTCCTTTCCCCTTTCGTTAATGCTGCATAACATTGACTTTGGTAGTGTTGCTAAGTTTTTCCTTTGTGGTCGATGTGTGATTGGAGTCGACAACGGACCTCTTAATTCTTGGCTACTGGAGCAAGACTGGCGGCTAATGCGAGCCAGCACTGATGTTTCTAGGAGGAATTTTACTAACGCACAGCACAACATACAACACATATATGGAAACTAAATTTTTCACGCACAAGTCCAGACGCAAGAACTGGGTACGGTGGCCTATAAGAATGGAACGAAGCAGTTTTATTAAGCACAGGAATGGACCAACTATATAAATTCAAAGATATAATGAAGAGCTTACGGATGAACGCCACAACGCAAAAGCTGAATGATAAAGTAATCAATACGAAGAAGTTGAAGGTTTATTGTACACCAGGGTGAACGTGCCCATTTCTATAGGTGTTTCCCATTTCGGTGTTTCCCATGGGTCTTTCCCATGGTCGTACCCATTTCTATGGGTACGACACCGCTTGACTATGATGAATCCACGTTCACGCGTCGCCTTCGTAACATCCATGACTAACCCCATGTGGCAACTGAAGTAGTTTGCGCAATAACCGGACGAGGCCGATAGTAAATGCAGCACAGCAAAGGTATCAGTAATGTTTACATGCCTCACACTGACCCTCAATATCACTGCCGACCTTGAGCGCTTAACGCAGCAGCTTTCTTGTTGCCATCGCGCTCGGAGAGTAGGCGGCGGAGAAACGCCATCCACGACGCAAGGTGGCCGGTGCTCTACCACCGCGCTATCCGCGCAGAACCTCCAAACTGTACGAACGTGGCTTATATTCATCTCTTCTCGCCGCCTACGTCTGCCTGGATCCGCACACCAGCGTTCAGGCGTACTTTGGAACGTGTCTCGAAAAGTGTCGCCATCCAGAAGAGGCGAAATTAAGCTGGCGTCGAGGCGCACCTTGGAACGTGCCTGGAACGGCATCGCCATCTAGAAGAGGCGAGGTGAAGCATAACGCCTTGTTTTCGGGTCTACTGGATGGCGCGACCGTTCCAGGCACGTTCCAAAGTGCGCCTCGACACGCCCGCGGAACCGCACGAACGCATGGATGCAGCTTCAGGTTACCTCTCCTCGATTGCGGCACCGTTCCGGGCACGTTCCAAAGTTTGCTTCGATTCGCAGAACTTCACGAGCTCATCGAGGAAGAGGGAAAGAATAGAGATAAGGAATACTATAAGTCACATTCGTAGAGCTTCGAATGTATGCACCGATAGCGCAGTGATAGAGAACCGGCAACTTTTCGTCGTGTAAGGGGGCTATGAGTTCGATTGCCGGAGCACCGAAGAAAATCTTTCAGCGTGTTTTTCCCTGTTTTCCCTACATGTTTGTTTTTCTGAGCCACCTGCGTTACGGATATGACGCGGTGGGGTCGTGGTGGACCCCGGCGTAGCAAGATTTCGCGATAGAAAAAAGGTAGAGCGAATGGAAACGTAGAGCATACAGGCATGCACAGGAGAGACATACACACGTGCACACTAGGCATGCCCACGCCAATCTTTGCTTGCGCCCATTTTCCCGACAGAAGGGCTCCTCATTTTTTTTTTTGTTCACAACTGCAAATAGAATTTGCTGATTTGCACTTCATGTTGTCTTGTGCCGGTTGATACTGCCCACCAGTCGCTGTTATTAATTGCTTAACTGTAGCCCACAGTTGCCTGTGTTCATCGCAGTCCAATGAACACTGGCTACAATCGCGTAGTGTTAGCTATTCGCTCTTGTGTATTGCGAATAAAGCTGCATATGCACGACCTCTGACTCTGCTGCTTTGTGTTGCGTCACGGGACCCCAAAGGAATATGCCAGTGGACATAAGAGCGGTCCGCTGCTTGTGCCACGCACGTCAGCTCGCCGCAACGCGTATGCGATGAAACGGACGTATGAGCATGAACTGGAGTACCCATGCTTAGAAACCGCATCGGCACTACGGTGAAGTTCCACGTTAAATACCAGTGAAGTTCCATATTAGATACCACAGTTCCCAGCCGCGATGTCCAAAATTATCTATTTTAGGCCCCGTTTCTGTAAAAACCTTCGGCAAGTTTGAATACAAGGAAACATACCGGGAACTGGATGTTTAAACGTGTTCCTGCAAGAGCACCTTAAAAAAAATGGCTGCATATCTGCTTGCTTCCTGCAAATGACGTCGAAAGAGGACAGTTTATTGCTGCCCCTGATAACTAACACCTTCCTCTCATGCTGTTCCCCTCCCACTCCTCTGATGGTGAATGCAATGGAGGTTTTGCAGAATTCATTTCCTTCGTCCCTTCGTTCGCCCGGCTATCACGACATTTGTGTTGGAACAATTTATTACTTACGCGACTCTTCGACGCCGCTTTGATTTTTCATTTACTAACGTAAAAGCCCATCCAATATGTATTCCTAATTAAACGAATGAAGCGGACCACGGCTCTGTACATATATCTTGTCTCAAATAGGCCCGAGCTTTCATAGCGCCGTATATAGTTGATGTGCATGACGCCGTGACAACAGTGCTAGTAGTTGGTATTTTGACCGCCCGGTGGAATCGGTTTCGGCCGGGCACTTCAATCGAGTTACAGACACAGACACACAAACACACGGACTAAGTGCTTGGCGTTTCGGTAGCCCAAGAAAGATAGCCCAAGAATAATGTTCTTTCGAGCAAGCCTTCGAAGGGCACGTACGTCTTGTTATTAGGTGATTTCATGGATTATGTTATTTGTATTGTGCAACGGATCTTGCCTTTTACGCGTTTTTAAACAGCTTCCCTTGAATGAACCCTTTCCTGAACGAAAAAAAAACTTAGAACTTAAGGGGCCCTCTGGTGGCTGTATGTGGGGCGGAAGCGAATTCGAGAGTCAAAAACACGTCATGGATGCCTTGGGCACCGTTAGCCCGGCGGACATAGCCAAAGGCCATATAGAGCCATCTTGTGATTTGCAGGCGGGGCATGGCTCGCTGGCATAATTTGCATTATTAGCTCCCCTAGTGTAGCGTTCCCTTCACATCGCAAAGATTCGATTTTTCCCTTTTTGTTAAACTGACTGCCCGAAAATTCCTCGAAAAGCGGAAGGTTTCCTGCATACGACGGTACTGCTACAGGCTAACCCTTAGGAGTGACAGTTTCGTCGGCGTCGATGGATATACCGTTGTCACGACTGCTTGATTTGCACAAGAACGTCGGCCGGCATTGCGACTCCTCGCTCAATTAAGCAATGTATCATCGCCGGTTGCTTGCTTGCTTTTCACATCGAATTCCGCAGTACGCGCTGTCGATTTTCTTTATTTATTTAATGGGCAATGCAATAAATGGTGTTCGGGCTGGCACTTGTGCGGACAAACGTATGGGGAAAAAATGAGCTAGTTACCTCTTTGGCGCAGCGGATCCTCGGTTGCTGTTTCTATACAGATAAAGTATAAGACGCACACCTGGATCTGGATTTGGTTCTGGCGCACCCCTGCAACCAAGCGACGCCACGCAGGCATCGCTCAGGAATGTGCATAGAAATCTTACATTCATTCATTATTAGTCATTTACGAACTACCAAAGTCACCATAAAGGCGTTACATTGCGGGTAAACAAAACATAAGCGGCAAGAAAAGCACTTCCACAAGTTTACTGCAATATCTATTTAAAAAAAGATTACACAATGTTGTAATGGAAATGAAACACATGTACATCAGGTTAAAACAACAGGTTCTCAGAAATTTAACAACTAATGATTTTATATAAGAGACATTGTGGGGTGAGAAGAGACAAGGGTCGTATTATCAGATTCGTTTACGAGGTCACGTGGTAAATTATTCAATTGAGTCATTGTTTTAGGGTAAAGAAATGGTAAAAAGTGTTGGCTGTGCTGTTTTCGACTAATATTATAAACACTACTGTATGACACAGAGTTCTATTAATGTTGATTTGTTATTGCGCGCACACATCCATTGTATTCACAAAATGTACATCACATTGTGCACACTGAGAAAGTTTGCTTTGGGAAAGAAGGCACAGTCAGAAAGATGCTTTACTGAACTCCTTTATGTAAGTATGACTGGCTCAAATTTTTGAGATTTATGTGTTGTCTGCGACAATTGTTTGATGATGCTATAAATATTCACAAACAGCTTTTGTGATGCGCTTACATGTGCTTCTACTGGCATAAACACTTGGCGCGTAATATTGGACTGAATGTGGCAAAGTTTACGAAGCAATTTGGTCACGTGAAGTAGCCTATTGCCCTTTATCTGGTGTTGTTTTTTATGACTGTTGATACGATAAACTTCCTTTTTGTGTTGACGCAAAATAATCTACAGCAACACATTTGTTAATGTTAACTATTACGACATGTCTTCTTGTATTCAAAGATTACAGCCTTGAGAAGCTTCCACCATTGTATAGTTTACAGCACTTCTAAAGAAGCCGAAATGATCGAAATTATCGGAGCTCCCCAACATGGCGTGCCTCGGAAATATTGCTGTTTCGGCACGTAGACCCGCGGAGATTTTGATTACGGTTAGTTTTTCGCGAACACAAGCGACTTTGGCATTGACATTCCGAGCGCAAACAGTGAACGCCGGCTGAGCAGCACATGCTTCTGTGCTTTCCTTTAGGGTAGATATAAGGCTTCCTTATTTGTTATCTCAGTGTTCCAGTGCAACAATTCAATTTGCAAAGAAAACCTGCATTTCTCAGGCATTTCATTCCCAAGAAATTCCTTCTAAATACTAAATTATTTGACTATAATGAAATCTACCGTCACACCTTCTCATTCCTCGAACGAACCAAGACTCCAAATTACGTAGCCGGTTTTCGGGTTACACGTACATTATGTTTTATCGATTGTTCAGCTTTCGACGGAACACCGTCTGGCGAAGAGCGTACATTTCTTGCAAATAAACGAACACTCACCAAAGAAGCAACGAAAACTGAAAAATGAATTTATGACGTTTCGAGATCCCTAGGTTCTCGCAGGCAAAGTGCTCCATTTCCCCATGTTCCCAGCGTAAGCGAAAGTCGCCGAGGAATTTTCAAGAGCTATGGCGTTATGTGAGGCACCTGCCGTCACAAAAAATTAAGAAGTCAGCTGGTCCGTTTAAAGAGCCTTTGGAACGTCAGCGCTGCCCTGGGGTAGCATACAAGATACCATGTCAAGAGTGCCACGCATCTTACACTGTAGAAAGAGGAAACTTTAACCTTCGTATGAAGGAGCACCAAAATGACGTAGACAAGGGACACACCATCGCCAACGCGCTAGCTGAACGTAACCTTAACACATGTCGCAGGATTGATTGGGATTCTCCGACAGTCCTCGCCAGACAAAAAATCACTATCATCCCGTCTTCTCATGCAACCATTACTAATTGATTCCATGCTACATACACTTAACCGGGCACGTGGAAACCTGCCTGATACATACACCAGATCATCGCGCCATCTATTGCATGTATAAAGACACGGCCTACATTATTTCGCTTTTATGTGAACAAGAGACCCGCAGGGGTCCCGAAATATTATAAATTCATATTTCATTTCTCGTTGCTTTTTTGGAGAGTGTTTGTTCATTTTCAAAAGGTTATGTTAAATGTATGACATATATTTTCAATAAAACGTAAATTCACCTATGCTTAATACTTTGGGTGTGTCAGCTTTTCTATCTGCGGAGTGCCGAGCATTGCATATTATTACAATTTATTACTCTCGGCCAGTATTCGTTAAATTTACGCTAGAAAATATTCGTAATAGAATACATCGGCCACTTACGACAGGGGCATATCGCTAGCGAAGCCTATCGACCAATGAGAAAAAGCACTCACCGATAAGATTTCCTGATTCAGTCCCTGATTTACATCTTTGTTCTTTTTTTCATTTAAAAAGAGAGAGGGAATAATGCACAATATATATTCGAATAGAGCGTCCTCTAGGATTGTCTTCCACCCGTAAATTTCTTCACCACTGCATTTTATATAGACGTAGTATTTTCAGCTCGGCAGAAACTTCCAATATGAAATCTTAAAGGAACTTGCTAATATGAAATCTTAAAGGGATAAGAGTAATTACGCATGAGCAAAAAGAAGGCTCACCTGTAGTTTCTTGCAACGGTGTCGTCTCAGTGGCGTTATTTCTTGCAAGCGCACTTGTAGTCGTGGGTGCCTAAAAAAAGAAGTGCGGAACTTTGATGGTTGCATCCCATATATTGCCCATGGCTATGCAGTGCTCGTTCCTTAAGTCCTTATTAAGTCAGTCACTCATGCGTCTTATGTTAGTTGTAAAGCATAGTGAGCTTTCATTTGTTGTTCGACATTAACGCAGTTTTATTAATATATGCGACAGCCATTTCACGGCCCTCATTTTCTTTAACATATCTTGGTATAGCTCACGAGCTCTGCAATGTGACATTTTCTTCATGACATTACCGTGCACTGAAAAACACCCTTCTAGTGCTAAAGTTTCTCTTTAAAACAACCTTCCAAATAATGTTTAGGAAATACCAAACGGAACGGGTCTTTAAGAGGCCCCATAACACTTTTTAAAGCGTAGTCCGGAAGCAGTGACAATCTGTCTTGAAGGCTACTATGAACACGTGAACCAAATATTAGAGCACTGGTCGCTCGAGGAAATTTGGTACTCGCATTGAAATACAGCTGGAAATCGTCTGCATTCAAGAAACAACGTCGCAAGGCGGATCGACTATATCGATGCATTTGATTTCTGGGGTTTCACGCTCCTAGACCACGATGTGATTATGAGAGACGCCGTAGTGGAGTGCACCGAAAACTTCCACCACCTCGTGTTGCTCGCCACACTGTGGAACGACTACAACGAATTTCAGTCTGCAGGTTCCCGCAGAACGGGTCCTGAAAGACCTCGAGTTGCAGCCTATCGAAGTATACGCCCTTCTTCGTGCTTACCTTCTCAGTGCCGGATGGCTTGGGCTCTGTAGCTGTCTCAGAAAGTGCGGCTGGCCCGGGTTCTGTAGTTATCTCGGGAATTGTGGCTGGTCTGGGCAGTGTGGTGAGCTCAGGAAGTACGGCTGGCCTTGGCTGTGTGGTGAGCTCAGGAAGTACGGCAGGCCTTGGCTGTGTGGTGAGCTCAGGAAATGCAGTTTTAGGGGTGTCCTCTGAGCTGCTCGGTAGATGGGTGGTAACTTGGACATCGCTGTCAGTCACGGGCAACCCTGTTCAATAGAGGTTCAAGACGCGCCTTAGTACTGATACTTCTCAGCGGAGTGAGTTATAATTCATCGAAAGATGAGGCGGTAAGGTGGTGAGTGGGGAGAGGAGGTTTAGAGGAATATTACAACTACACTTGCTCTATTTCACTCCCTTAGCTGCAGCTTCGTGTCTGTTCTCTTCAAATTTATTTGACACGTTTTAGTCCGTACGTAATCTCTCTATATATGTCTAAGCGTATATGCCATGACTTCTCGAAAAATTGCGACGTGTTCTGTTTCCTAACTGTCATGAAGTGTTTATTTTTTACATTAATCATAGATTCATAACTTGTTTTACACGTGACTAGATATTCATATAACTATAAGCGGGTAAACGACGCTCAGCGACGCCCTTCGTGCCTTTACTCCGTTGCCTTAGGCGCACTTTGCAAGCCCGTTGTCCGCATTATGTCAACTAATTAATCAATGATTAATTAATTACGTAAGAACGAACGAGTACGTCTGTGACAAGATAAACTGCCTGTCTACGGTTTCCAATACGATGACTTGTCATACCAGACTGATTCTTACTAAGGTGAGTGCCGCTTCTTTTGGCGGCTTCACGGTAGTTAGAGACAATGGGTGACATTTGGAAGTGTGGAAAAAAAGATCGCGAAAGAGACATTTCCTTCGTATTGCTGCAAGGGAGGTCTCAACTGTGTTTGGAAATACATTGCCATTGTATATATGCACTAAAAAGATTACCTGAGCGACATCTGTCCTGCATCACCGCCGCCATAGCGCCACCGATGCCATATACTATTATGAGAGAGGCACGCACTGTAACACACTACCCGAGGTTTCACCGAAGCTGGGGCAAAGCAATTAGGCGCAGTTCTGCTTTCCCAAACACCAACGACCAGCGCATTAATGGGGCGGGGGAGCATATCACAGCATTGCAAAGATAAGCAAAGAAGAACCGACTTTTTAGAAAGCCGCGTCTAACATTTCTACACCATATAAGCCCTCTCTCCTTTCTCTTTTTTTTTCTCTCCGCCTGTGTAGCTCTGTCTTCCTCTTGCTCTGCCTCACTTTATCTTTCCTTACCGCATTGCGTATTGCCGATGGAGGGCATGGAGTGCGTTGCAGTGTATCGTGCCTTGGAGTCGTCTTTGCATTCTTTACCCTCTTCGTCGTCATTTTTCGTCGTATTCTAGCTGTACGATCACTATCACTGATGATACCACTATCGCAATATCATGACGTCACTATTACGTAGCTCGATTATTATCGCCCTCGCTCTTTTGTAGCAGCGATTGAGGTTAATGTTGATGTGAGTAGTAGGTTCAGAGCAAGCGCGGTACACTTTTCCGTGCTTCTAATAGCTTCGCTGTACAAGAAACCTTAATAAGAACTGCGTGACTGACACTGCCGCAGCCGGTACGTTTCATGTTGCAGTCTACAATTATTTGATATCAATTACTGCGGAAACCTGGTGTTTTTCTATTTCTGGAATTAAGCCATTTATTAGACTAACAGCACATGAAATTATCTCCGCGGCCGCACGCGATTTACAGAAAAATTTATAGGTTGTAACATTACACAAGACGTGACAGAAGATTAGTGCTTTGCTTGCCACGCAGAGGGCACAGTACATTCCAGAGCGATTTCAATGTTATCACGTGGGCGTCCACCAAGGACACCTACTCAAAGGGAGGTAGGCGTCAGGTCCGGTTCCCTCAGTCGTTTAGCCCCATCCGTGACCACGCGGACGCAACTGAGTCTTCGGTTAAGCGAGGAAAATAAAAATAGAGAGAAATATTGGCGAGCTGGTACGGGGGAGAGGGCGAGAGAATAGGCAACAAAGGAGAGAAGAGTGCGAAACCTTGATATGCACTGTTCCTAAACTGGCTACTAGATCCCTGCGACGCTAGGCCGGTGGACGCTCGCACGAAAACCTTTACATCGCGCTCGACATTACGATCGCTTGCGCCCCTGCACGTGGTAGGGACTGCTGTATTGGGGCGACCCTGCTTATCTGGTTAAGCTGTTTTGAGTAACTAGTGTCCCATAACTTGTCATACAGCGATGGCAGAATATCTTCTTTCTCCAAATCATGTTTCATTTTCCTCTATGCTTACCACTGACTACCGAAGAAAACATGTCCCGTGCTAAACTATCAAAGAAACAACAATAAATTATAAAAAAAAACGATGTTACCAGCATCTCACTGCTAAAAGAATTCGGCTTCAAAGGCCGTGGTAATATATGTTTTGCTAGGCTCTACGTACGCCTCATCTGTTTCGATCAGGCGTACTTCATTAAACGTAAATATTTATAAAGAACCGAAACGAAACACGAACTTCGGGCTGCCATTAGTCGAAGTGCTTTCTTGAAGTTTCAATTTTCTCGTCTGTTTCTTTTCTGATCTAACACATGAAACAACGTGATCCCTTGACCTTGTTCTGGTGCGATTGCCATTAAATCGACTTTATCAGTGCCCGTAAGTTTCACACATCGCGATATATGCGCTTACCGTGGATTATCAGCAGGCGCAAATTATCATCGAGAACTCATGCCTGCTCCTCGACGATGATTCGTTCAAATTCCAGAGCGATTACAAAGGTTTACAGAGTGGTTACAAAGCGGTGTCCTGGTCATCTTCGGTGTATGCTTACTTGAATGGATGCTTGATGGGAACGTTGGCATAGGCTTCATATTGGTACGACGCTACTGGCAAACGCAACATTGGGAAAACCACTCCCAATATACATACAGTCAAACCAGGGATTGAGTGGTCGATACAGAAGACAAGAGAAGAAACGGCCCACACGGTCACTAAAGGCGCGCGTGAAACCAGTCGGACAGAGGTATTCCCACGTTATCTCTAAAAACGAACAAAATCACCAGATCCAGAAAGCAAAATATAAAGTTGCTCGCCATGCGCAATAGGATTCCCACACCCTCCGGGCCGTCTCCCGTCACTCACCGGTTGTCAAAGCGACGCCGAGGCTGCAACAGAACCACGACAAACACCACAAGGCCAGGGGTAGTGTCATCGGCCGGGATCGCATCTTCGGCGTAATAACTCCGGAAGCGGTGCGCACCCCCGTTCGACGGCCTCTCGGAAGTCCTTGGCCGTTTAACCCCGCCCGGCGGCCGCCGCGCCCGACCTGGCACGACCGCCTCCTCCTTTCCCCGGCCTAACTGCATACTCTCTCACCTTGTGAGAGTGTCTAATGGCTCTGCACGTGGAGCGCTTCTTTCTTCTCCCATTAAATGCAAGCTTTATCGGACATTACCGTTCGATGCACGTATATCGTGCCTGCTTTGCAGCATTTTATTGCTGTGACCCAACTACTGCATTTGCGCGGGAAGGCTCTTCTGATAGCGAGATTTATGAACCGACATTCTAACACCGATCGCACCTTCCACTTGCTTATCGGTTCATACTGCAAAGAAAATTCGAGTTCACACTTGACAGACTGCTTCTTCATTGGGCCAAGAGGCGAGACACGAAGGAAAGGCGGGGAGGTTAACAAAAATTGATTCTTGTTGTCTCTGATCCTGCGTGGATTGTGGACACGTAAAGGAGCTCGATATAGAAGAAATACAGTTCACGAGGAGATCTTGTTCAGTTAGTTGGTCCAGTTCTTCAAGGAATAGGTGTGGCGCTAAATACAGTATTCCGGTGAAGGCTTCTTTCCTATTGCATCAAGCGAAAGTCAGTGCCGTTGGAAGTTGGCAAGTTCTGTCTTGCCTTTGTATTTAGCGCCATGAACCAACTAGCTCAACAACATGTCCTTTAGAACTGTATTTATTCTACTTTGAGCTCTTTCATGTGTCGACAATCCACCCAGGATCAGATTTTTCGTGTGTCGACCCCATCGCTGTGCCAGTATTCCGGTCAAGGCTTCTTCCGTACAGCATCAAGCGGGAGATAGTGCCGCTAAGGTTGGTGGCCTTGTGTGTTCTCTCTTGTCCTTGTATTTAGCGCCATACCCATTCCTTCAGGAGCACGGCTCATCGTCCGTGCGGGTAAGGGAAAAGGCATGAAAGAGTACAAAGGGGAGGAACGCCGCAGCAGAGAGACCCGGAAATTTTCCTCACCTAAAGTTCTTTAAAGCGCATTGACATCACGCACAGTACAAAGGCATCTAGCATTTCATCGCCCCGTCCGAAACGCGACCGCTTCGGAGAGGATCGAACCACCTCAGTTGGACCCGCAGTCACTCAAGAAGGCTACTAGAATACCACCATGGCTACTAGACAGAACTTCCTATCTCCTGGCCTGCGCTACGGGATGGGGAGATGGACCAAAGATAAAGAGAAGGACGGAGAGAAAATAAGAAAGGAGAGGGGGTCCAGTGGTTGTTCAAGTGAGGTATTAATGGATATTAGCGGAGCTCTTCTGATCCATACGCTTCTTCTGTGGCCACGCTTCATTTCGCCATGGGGCACGAAAGAGAGAACACACACACAGGCCCAGTGCCTCCTCGACGTGTGTGTTCCATCGTTTCTCTGCCCTCGCTTATTATAATAATGATTTCTAGAGTTGAAGTTGATCGTATTCTTTTCCTATACAGATAGAGGAGTATGAGCTAATGGCATATTTCCTGACAGAGGCTCTCACTCCTATGCGCATTCGGCATGTATGTACATATGGTTTCGATACAAGTACAACAATAAACTAACCAAACAACTCAATTAAATATAAATGAGCACAATTT
Organism: Hyalomma asiaticum; assembly: GCA_013339685.2. Classification (NCBI taxonomy): domain Eukaryota; kingdom Metazoa; phylum Arthropoda; class Arachnida; order Ixodida; family Ixodidae; genus Hyalomma; species Hyalomma asiaticum. The sequence goes on along the minus strand of CM023490.1, from coordinate 68,417,919 downwards.
TCACTGTAACTAAATCAATGCATGTAGACACCATACAAACACTTCACGAAAACAAGCGTTTCGTGCAAACACTACATGAGTACATCCGCGCCAAACCACTATAGTTTACGAGCGAAATCACGATAGGGCTATTATTATTTTTATTTAGATACCTTCAGGGCCAAAGGCATTACAGAGGGGGGTGGTTGCATAGGAAACTGGACATACATAACAGACAATGAGAAAACACGTAAAACTGTAATTTTACAACGTTACCTGGGGCATTCTTGAACATTTGGAGACAGTGGGTGTGGCACACCATGCAGGACAAAGCGACAATATCTATCTTTCTGTGGTTCTTTAATGTGGAAGAGCACCACACCGTACAAGAGCCTCAAGCACTTCACCTTCATCGAAAACGTAGCCGCCACGGTGGGGATCGATGCCACATCTTCCGTGTCGGCAACAGAGTGTCATAAATACAACACCGTGGTGGCGGTTCGTTCCTTTCTCCATCTCTGTTGAACACTGTATCATTATTTTCTGGCAATTTTTGGTGTTTGGCTCGCCTATTTGTTCTATTGTAGCCATATACGTTTTTCTGTCAAGCATAAATACAATGTTGAAACAATTTCCTGTGGGCTGGGCCTTAGTTCACAATCGATTTTCACAATGTTCCGAGTACTTAACTCACAAAAAACTCCAGAGCAACCTTCCACGATGTGCAGATGGAAGACCAGCGAAGGTGATTTATTTATGTATGCAGCATGAATCTGAAGCAGATAACGTCGCCAGGGAAATGTCTATTTGACGAGACAGAACGAGACACGGTTGTGGGTTTATTGTTTAATCATGTTTTTACCACTGACGTTTCTACACGTATCCTCACAGACTAGCACCTTTTCGGAACCACCGATATCGGAGCACAGTATTTTACTTACGGACGAAACACACACACACACACACAAACAAACAAACAAACACACACACAGGGCCTGAAGTTTTCTGCACCCTACATAGCAAGCACTATCATAGCAATCCATACGTTGTACCATTTGGCATGTTTTTGTTCAACTTTGCTCGATTCCATAGAAGTCCATAGAGTCCAAAGCGACAAACGCTTTGGACTAACGTCAGGGCAACGTTATGTCGTACCGAGTGCTATCATTCAGTCGCGGTGATGTCGACTTTTCTGGTTACGCCAAGTTACACGTACTCATGTGTAGTGCTCATCCCCTTTACACAAAGGTCTTTATCTTACATTCAAAACTTGGCTGTAGGCCAAACATTTCGTCATAGGCCATTGCCTAGTTAGCTGCTTCGCATGACACTGATTCTCACAATATGAGGGATGTGCCCGATTGTCGTTTTTTCTTCTTGCTTTCTTTTTTTTTTTGCTGGGCCCCTTTTAGATGATGTGTTTTAGGTGATGGCCGAAAAGTGTCATGCCATATTGTAGTGAGTTGGCGAAAAGTTATGTGCCTCATATACCAAGACGGTTAGGGAGTTTAAATTTTGGATGTAATTGGAAGTAAGCAGTAAGCGGGCCTAAAATTAGCTCTTTATATAGCTTAAAATTTATGAGCCTAAAGACAATGCCCCGCTATGACGTCCGCCGATCAAAAGCGTGTGCGCGCGACGAGGGTTCACAGCTTGTACTTGCAATCACGAGAAGTCGTTGCTCAGGCAATCCCGCTGAGGAGCTCTTTACCCGTCACGGCAGCCAGGAACTTCATATGCTGCCTTCACAAAGACAACTCCCCTTTCAATACGCAATCGTCTTGGAGATTCTTTTTCGAACATCTGATCTGTTCGAGCCTAGGTGTTCTCCGACAGGCTTTGCTTGATGAGTGATGTATGAATAACTTTCTCAACCCGATGACATGCACGGAACGTCGCAATGGAGCCAGCGATTCGACAAGGTAAGGTCTTCGTCATGGCAGCCCCTGTCCTTTCGATGAGAAATCGGCCCGACTTAACGTTTATTCTAGTGAGTCTCTCTTCTTCAACGGTTTGAGTATGTTTCCCTTTTTTCTTTTTTTTTTCTTTGACTTCGGGCATGCATCTCCTCTTGAACAACGGTCTTTATTGACATAACTAGTCAACTTCCTCAGGTTCAGGCAATTTAACGTGCCAAAATTTTCGAACTAGAACTCAGTTCGCTCCAAGTTTGAAATTACAGGCCACGAGTGCGTGAGTTTGAGTCAGTAAAGTCACGGTGATCCAGTATGTTTCCCGAAAGCTTGCAAAAGACAAAAAAGAAATAAAGAAACAAGAGAGCTCCGAGAAGCTCAGTATATTCGCGTCGATAACCATTATCTTTTCCGCGTCGTATTTTACCGAGTCATCGCAACTGTTTATGCATCTTGTTCCCTCTGAATAGGTAGGGAAGCAAGAAGTGTTCATATTTAAACTTTTTAGCGCGCCCAAAAGACACTTGTGTCGTGCGCACAGAAGCGCTCGTGTGCCTTTGTTGTCCTTGTCTTTTGTGCGCGCTAAAAAGTTTAAATATTGAGACATACCAACTCGCCCAGTTATCAGTCTTGAAGTCATAAGCAGTTTCCCCTACACAAGTACGCTTGCGCGCTTAGAAAAACATCCATAAGCCAAATTAATGCTCAGAAATTATAATTGTTTCTTTCATGACATTACATAAATATGTAGTACATCTCTCGAAAAATCTACACATAGCGTGATTTCTCTATTTCACAAAGGTCGAGGCCAGCGAGCTAGATACGTTCCCCGAAAACAAGACTGTGGCACATAATGGCGTCATTATTAAAATAGCTGGGAGTGTCTTAATTGTAAAATCCACAGAAACGAATACAGCCACTAGCAATGCATTGGTGATGATGTATTGAATGTATTGTAATGTAATTCTACCACGTGCTCAGCTGAGCTAATAATAGGCGCAACAAACGTCACCGTAGGCTTTTTTTTTCACAATTTTTTTGTGACGAGGCAGTGGAGGAGTGCTCATAAAGGGCAAATCCGACAATTTTCCAGCGTCCACTGATCTAACTGAAATTTTCAACGTGTATTCTCCTCGGTACTCTAATAATATACGTCAAACCAGGGGGTTGCAAGTCATTACGTTTTCATTAAAATGAATTTTAAAAATTTTTAGCGGATTCTCTGCGGGCCACCCTGTGTTTCTGGCGTCATCGCCTTCAACGCTTATTTGACGCAATATTTGACGTCACACATCCACAGTCTGATCTAAACCACGTCCTCATCTGGTGCGTCCCATGGCGCATGGAGCTGAATACTAAATAATGCAAGTACATGCGAGTTTCACGTTCTAACACATGATGTTCAACATATGTGATTAATAACTCCATTCTCGAATCTGTCACAGCATACCGTTACTTCGGCGTCCGCATAGCTAATGATTTGTCATGGAAAGATCACGTTGAGCACATAATATACAAAAGTAACCGTACTCTGGGATACCTAAAAAGAAATCATTTTCTTGCTCCATCGTCACTAATATTACTCCTCTACACCACGTACATTCGTCCTCAAGTAGAGCACGCATCATCAGTTTGGGATGCGCATCAATCCTTATTAATGGACGCGACTGAAGCAGTGCAAAATCGCTCTGCCCGTTTTATACTAGCGCACTATCGCCGTAAAGCAAGCGTAACGGAAATGAAAGCTATTCTTAGCATCCCGCTACTTGCCATTCGCCGGAAGCAAGCTCGCATTTCACTTTTTCACAAAATATACTGTCATAATGCCACTCTACGATCGCTTTTCGTTCACCCACCACCATTCACATCTGCTCGTAGCGATCATTGTCATAAAGTTAAGGTCTCATTTTGTAACACTGTCACGTGCCCACAGTCATTTCTTCCCAAAACATCAGTCGATTGGAATAATCTACCATCATCTATGGTGAACATATGCGATCCAATTCTTTTCAAACACGCTCTTGTGTACACGATCTATAGTTGTGCCAATGTTTTTCTTGTTATTTGATGGCCACCGTTCGTGCCATTGTGTTTTCAGTTCTTATTATTAAAGATTTATGCCTGATTTACTCAATCAAGTGATAAGTTTTGTATAACCAGTGTTTAAATCAGTGTTAATATCTATTTTTTCGTCTTTATTGTGCATTGATACTGTGCTGATTTCATTGATTGTTATGCGATTTCTTTTTTCTTCCTTCCTACCTTTTCCCACGTTACATGTAATCGTGTTCTTGCCCCTCCCCTCTATAATCTACTGCATGTAACTTGAGGGTATTTCAAATAAATAAATAAATACATAAGCGCTACCTACCCGAGCCTGCGGGCTTTCACAAGCGAAGCGGCGATACTTCAGCGCTCAAATCATCGCTGTCAAGTTCAGAAAAGCTGGTATACTCAATACACCATCGGATGACCTCGCCATTGTCATTATTCTGGCACCAGCTACACATTTCTGATGGCGGGTAGTTGTGACGTCATCGGATACGTTGCAGGAAGCGTTTACCCGTTTCGGTTTCGGCTTGAACACGCTTATTTAAAATTATTGATGCGTTCCTGAGCAAAGTGAACGACCTTGGCTACTGCAGGACTGTCATTATCATTCGAAAACATCGATATAGCAACATGGTGAAAAACCGCCGGAGTTCCCTTTAAACAACAAAACAGCATGCGCTCGTACGAGCGGATGCTGATGGGTGGGTAACGGAACCGAGATGCATACCTGAATACGCGCATTAACCAGAAAATCAATTCGGTACATCAAAAACAGTCTGAAATTATCAATATGGCCGCAAAGTACTTCCGCAGTTCGCTAGGAGACGGTTAAGGTTCATGTACAAGCCCTGCGCTTGTTTACTATCGCATCGCTATTAACGAGCGAAAGATTTATGTAATCCTGGTTGTAAAGTAAGAAAAACACAAGTCTGTTTGGGCATCCTTGCGTGTCTGCAAAGCCAGCTCCCTCTGCGACTATTTCCTTTTCGGATTCCCGCTCTGCGAAGTGCGAGTGAAAAACGAATAGAGAAAGAACGAAATGCTAAGAAAACGTCAACCAAGGCGGTATATACACACCGTTCACACTCCAGTCACCCCTACTCGATCTCTCTTTATCTGGTGCCCTCAACTACGGTCACTTGAGGAACCAGTTTGTCGCGAAAGACAGAATGAAACGAAGATCAACTTTCGACTGTCCTCACAAGAGCGGTTTTCGCCATCCGCGCCGATATATAGGGATAGCCGTCGAAGCTTTCGAATGCTGTTTCCGGAAGCTACGATCACCGAACTGCCATGCTGTCCTGGACGCTGGTTCTGTGCCTTGCAGTCGCTGCGGCGGCGGAGTCTACGGAACAAGGTCAGTGCGTACGTGTGGTTATAGTCGTTGAGTGCTTATTCAGGAAAAAAACTGTTAGAGGATGCCTAAGCATCACCTTTATAATGAACGCCATAGCGTCTTTGGGCCCCGTCCGCATCACCTCCTCGTAAACGAATTACGTTTTATCCTACATTCCAATTACAATCCGAGCTACTATCGATGTAGCTGTTATTTAGATTGTTCTGATCGATTTGACTTTGAAAAATTAAAGTTTGTTCATTAACTCAGCTGTGCCATCACAGAGGGCTTGCGTGGTCGGATGCTTCGGGAAACACGGCTGGTGCTCCAGGAGGACTGTTTCCGCTGTGGGCGCCTACGCTTACGAGGATTTCTAGCAAGCACGAGTTCTTTAGCGCTATCGTGTTGAGATAGACATCACATTTAATCTCAGCTGGGAGTTGCTTCAGGTATTCGCAGCCGTTCGCTACTAACCGCCTATTGTTTCGCAGTCGCATGCTGCCCTGGGGAGATGACTTGTGCGCTTCCTATTCCCAATGACATTCAAGACGTAGCGGCTTGTACTTTCTACGCTTCTTCCATGCTGCGGCCCCTCCCTGCAACGTAGTTCTCGGGATGAATCAGCAGAGTGCTCTGTACTTTTAATTGCATTGAATTTTATTTGCCGGAAAGATAGATGAATGAATAAGTTCATGAGAAATACATCTGGATCCTTAGCATTGAGCTAGTTTGGATCCATAGAAAGATATTACGATTATTCGTATAAAGACGTGCAATTTCGAAGTAGCAGGCAATACAATTGAAATAGATAAAAACATTCTTACAGGTCTTTATAATAGCGTTAGACAGCGCGTGCTGCCGCTCAAGAGAATGCGTTTGCGCGACCGCCGAAACGTCATCTGGTCGGTGGCATGTTTAGCACGTACTTTTAAGCAAGTCCGTCTGTTTATTTCCGTTAATTGTAGATCTGACAGCGTTGACTCTCCACATTGCTTTGTCCGCCGCGGTGGTATAGCAGTTATAGTGCAAGACAGCGCCTTTAAAGGGCAACTCCGGTGGCTTTCTCACCATATTCTGCTATTAATATTTTCCAATGGTACTACTGATAGCGCTGTAAGGGCTAAGGCGGTTCGGTTTGCTCAGAAACGCACCAATAACGTCCAATAACAAACTAAAGTCGTCTTATAACGGAAACATAAAAAGGGTAGATGCTTCGTGCAACGTGAGCAGTGACGTCACAACCTTGATTTGATTTGTAACCAACTCTGATTATGAGAGACGCTGTAGTGGAGGTCTCCGGAAATTCGGACCACCTGGGGTTCTTTAACGTGCACTGACATCGCACAGCACACGGGCCTGAACATTTCGCCTCCATCGAAATGCAGCCGCCGCGGCCGGGATTCTCTCCCGCAACCCTCGGATCAGCAGCCGAGTACCATAGCCATAAGACCACCGTGGCAGAGCTCACAACCTTCCCGTCATCAAATATATGGAGCTGACGCCAGAAGAATGCCAATGGCGAGGCCATGCGACGATGTATTGAGTTGTGCCAGCTTTTCTGAACCTGACAGTGACGATTTGATTGTTGAAGTATCGATGTTTGGCTTTTGATGGCCCACTGGCTCAGATAAGGAACGTTGAAGGCAATGACGTCAAAAACACAAGGTGGCCCGCGTAGGAATGCGCTAAATATTATTAAAATTCATTACAGGAAAACTAAATGACTTACAACCGCCTGACTTGGCATATATTATTACACTAATGAGGAGAATATATATTTTGCAAATTTCATTGAGATCAGTGGACACTGAAAAATCACCGGAGTTGGCCTTTGCGGAGTTGGCCTTTAAGAGACGAGGGTAGAAAGGCAGCCGCGGCGGTCGCATTTTCGATGGAGGCGAAAGTGCAAAAGTCCGTGCGCGTTGCCAACGCACGTTAAAGAACCCCAGATGGTCAAAATTTCCGGAACCCTCCGCCACGTCGTAGCTATCCTCCTTAGTATTTCACTCCCTTTCCCCTACACCCACCGAGGCTGATCCATGCTCCCTACAAGACGTGCCGAAAGTTTCCTTATCCTTGCGCGAACCCTCGACGTAATCGTTTACCGCCTGCTCTCCTTTAAAGCTTTCTGGCGCTGGACGCGTGCGTGTTGTCACTGTTTTTCCGTGAATAGCATTATTCTTTCTTGATTTTCTTGATGGCGGGACGGATATATTTGTGGTTGAGTCGACTTAGAAATGCATAAGTATTTAAAGGTAACGCATCACAGAGCAAGATAATATATGGCGGTCTCATTGTCAAGACCAAATTCTCAGTACTCAGAGCATCAGCAAAAATAAAACTGTTTCGAGCATGTGGACATTATTATTACTTTTGTATTACGTGCAGTTTATGAAGGATCACAGTAAGAGCAAGGAAAATAAACGAATGTTAAGGCACTTGGTTGATTAGCGGTGGCCCACGTATTTTCTCAAATAGGTGGCCATGAAATACATGAAAGAAATGTCGAGCTGGGGACTTCGTTCAAGCTATAGAAAAAAAAAAGAACCACACCTGCGCCGAATCGCAGGATAGTGACAGCGTCAGCTGGACGAGCGACCTTCTTAGAGGCCATTGTAAACGCTTAGGGATCTGGCCAAGTTATTGGGTGATCAGGTATATCGAAGAGCCAAGTCAGGTTGCTGTCGGGGCTGCGCACGTCGCCTGTCGCGTGACGCATTGCATGATACGACAAAACTGCTTCACGAAGCAGCGCTTCGTGACAGAAAATTTAAAGAAGATCGTTTCATAATGATGATGTTGATGATGCCTCTGTAATTGGTGCAGAGCTGCAAAGCATGCACCTCTGTGTTCCTTCAAATGAGTCGTCGCACTCGTTATGCAAGCCGCGACGCGTAGTGGCGTATTACTATTCTGGAACGTAACATTACATTTGTTAATGCGACTCCTAGGCAGACTTTATACCTGTATAGGTCTTTTAGCAATTGTTTTTCAAGCACAGGCGTAGCTCAGTGGTAGAATGCTTGACTGCCACGCCGAGGGACTTGGGTTCCAACTCTCGTCGGTTCTGATTCTTCTTTTCTCAAATATGCATGGTAGTGGTTACGGGCACCGGCGGCAGCGGCGGCGGCGGACAACTACGGCACTAAAAACAGCCGTTGTTGTGATCTCATAACAGCTTACGCTGTAAAAAGAAAACGAAAGCCAATGATGCAGTGATGACTGTCTGTGCGCTACCTTTCTCCGTCATGACAATCGCCGGCTGACCCGAACGCAACCCCGTTCCTCTAAAGTGATACATATATGGTTCCAGCTAATATGCAAAACCCCACACACACAGCCGCTTCCTGAAATGGGTAACATGAGCTCGAGTTCCAGCAAAGAGGACGAAATTTAAATTCACGCAGGCATGCTAGGGAGTAGCCGTTCGTCTTAATTTTCGCGGCTTTATCAACTTGCACTAGCCGCTAGGCCATCTATTCCAATATCACAATTTTATACAACTTATCATAATGAGAACTTTAGAAAATAGCCCAGCCTCGATGGTCTAGTGGCTAGGCTGCTGACCGTGGATTCGTGCTGTTCGTGGGATCGCATCCCGGCCGCAGCGGACTGCATTTCGATGCCGGCGAAATGCTATAGAGGGCCGCTTACTGTATACAACGTCTGTGTGCGTTAAGGAACCCCAGGTGGTCAAAATTCTCGGAGCCCACCACTACAGCGTCTCTGGTTATATGATGTCAATGGGTTCAGGACGCAATACCCAAGAAATCGTAGTTCGGAAATTATGTGCTATTCCATTTATTTCCGCTGTTTCGGTACATAGTGCATCGACTTCTTATTGCAATAATTTTTCAGGTAATTTTTGAGAAAGCTTGTAGCGGTAGTTAAGGAAGAAGTAACCACAAATTTAGCGTCTTCTTTTTGTTTTGTATGGGTTGGATAACAAGGAAGACGTATCCTTCGTGGTTTATAAATGTTAAGAACATTGTTTTGTTGTGTTCTCTACATGCTAAGGAACGTATTCCCTTCAGCAAGTCGTATGTTCTTTAATTATATTTGCATGAGGAAAATTGAGCATGTTTCTAGATATCACTTGACAATGGTGAGTATTATTTACGAGCCTATATTTTGCTGCAATGGATTATCAATATCGCTGAAGTATACAGCGGTCACTACATCAAAATTTGCGAATTAAACGGACCGCCATACTAACCTGGACCTCAGTAGATACGTGTGCTACAATACCAGGTGTACAAATAATCAGTGACTAGCGTTTCACTTTATATTAATGCAGATGGCGTGGCCTGCAACGATACTGTAGCACTGAAGCTCAAGGAAATAGGCCAGCGAATCGGATCTCTGCTTCCAGACCCTTGGCTTCTGCCAGCGCAATCTAGTGGTGGACGCAAGGGCAAAGGTTCCCTGCTCGGATGGGGCCTGGTTTCAGGGCTATCCTGGTCGAGGGCCGAGCTCCCATCCGGTACCTGCGGGTCTCAGCTGCTCATCAAAGTACCCCTACAAGGCCTAGCTCGGTTGGCGTTGCCCTTCGCTTCGACGCCGTTGTACTTCCAGGGCGCAGCGGCGGCCGTCGCAAACGTGAGAAACGTTGAGCTGATAGAGCCTCACTAGAGCAGGTGCCTAGTGTATGAGCAATGTGCCGCCGTTAATTAAGGCATATAGTGACCTCCTTGAAATTATACCGAAAGTAAACTGTATCGCGTGCTGCTGACAAAAAGCACATTCACTCCTTTACTGATGGCAGAGAAGGCAGTCAGAAAATTCACCGCTTCCTTGTAGCATGCTGATACGACTTGATGGCCATAGATATGCCGCATCGTCTGCAATATTTCTTTCATATGATGACCGATAGAAATTCTGCATTGTCTATAGTATTTCTTTGACGTGCGCTGTTCTCTTGCGTATCTCCAAACCCATTTGGCGTAGCGCCAAAGTAATTAGATATACGGTGTAAAGGTTAATATTCAATCATGTGTAGTGCGTATGCGCATGCCCGTGGACGAGGAATGAGGCAGAGCCGTGCATCGACCCGTATTAGACATTGTGACGCTAAACATCGTCACGTAATACGTCTTCACGTATTATCATCAAACGTGCCGCGCAATGGCAAGCCCGTCATAGTGCGGACATATTGACCGACGAGTCGTCATGTTGGCCATATATTCGCGGCATGCCATTTCTTATATATCCTAAATGAACGAGACGCCCCTGTATGACGTCATTCTATTTCTAGCACCATTTGGGTTGACGCCGACGCCAGAATTTTTTTTTTTTATTTGATGAGGCATGTAATGATTTTGCATTGATAAATTGTACTCTCAAATAGCTGCGCCGCGCGCTTCTTTGCTTGCATAACGCGTAACACTGACGCACGTTACTCTGTGCATGGGGAGCTTATGACGTAAAGTTTACAGCACCAGATAAGTGAAAGAAAAGTGAGCTCTTTTTTATATCTTCATAACTAAATTTAGAGCTGGCCCAGTAATTTCTTTGGCTCCTGACCATATTGCATTTGAGATGAGTGCTGACATCACTCTAACGATGCACAGTTTCACGGTTTTTATACAACTTCGTTTCCCACTTTCCTTTTTCTTGCTTTTACAGCAAGGCTATATGAGGCTGGGGTACCATGGTCTCTTGTTAACAGCCTACAAAAGTCATTGTGTGGAAGTGCCCATACCCGTTCCCGCGTGGCACATGTCTACTCTCATGCACCGTTGACGAATACGCGCAAAATGTGCCACACGTATTTGAGCAAATATTGTACATGTAGAATATTCGTCGGCCCAGGAAGCGCCGACATATAATGCTGTTATACACGATGCAACAAGCATGCAAGACGAACATTTCGAACAGCACAAAGCATCCAATAAAAGGCAAGCACCGTGCATATAAAATGAAATTTTTTTTATGGGAAGTCCGCGCTAATTTGTAACGGTTTCTGGCTTTGTAACGGTTTCTCTGGTCATCTACCTTAGCTCGTTGTTGTTAGGTTATTCGTCTTTACTCTCCTAAACGTATGATGCTCGTGGTTCCGCATGTTGACGGCGCATCGTTCTTGTTTTTGTTTTTTTTTTACCATGGACCACCCTGACGTCGAAATGTACTGTACCCATGCCACGATGTCCACCCCTTAGCTCACCTGGCCGGGACCCCGTGTGACAGGGCTGGCCGTGGAAGAAGTGAGGCTCCCCGACTTAGCCCTCAAGAAGGGAGCGAAGGAAGGGGACCGAGCAAGCGATTTCCTCCTGCAGGTAAGCGAGAGCATCCAACTCTGTTGTATTTCTTACCATTAATCAAGCGAGAGTCGGAATTGCATCGATTTCAGTCTTTGGGACAGCTTGCATAGCTCCGCGAGATATTTTCTAAAGTAACTGTCCAAGAACTCCCACGTGACCTTCGCACTTATTCTGTTATTGCGCGCACTTTTATTTTATTGTCAATGCTGTTTTACCCTGATTGTGCTACTTAGAGTTTAGTTCGCACGGCTTGTAGTTCGACGAATAACTTTGTTCACTGGTAATTTCGTTAGCGAAATCTAATGTTCAGATTAAAACACGCAGTTTTTTCTCTTGCATTAGTGGCAGTGTGTTAATGCCAGCCGTTTTCAAAGAGTAGCTCAGCAGCTTATCGTCCTCTATATCGTTATTATTATTTGGAGCGCGCATATACAGTTAAGGAAACGTGTGATGGCTCTTGGTGTGTTTGTTACATCTATGAAGTTTGAAGAAACACAAGGTAAGCTTATTCCTTTTGTGATATTACGTTAATCTTTCTGTGTCTCATACCAAGCAAACATTCAGTACCTTCGACCTCTTCAAGGAGCTCTCTCTGAGAGGTGTCGATAGACCATTTCCGGGGCAGCTGTTTATTAGAAATGATTAGTGACATTATATTGTTGCACAGCGTTCAACTCTCACTAGTTCGGTGCAGCAGAGCCAAGGCTACGAGGCCTTCGAATGCAGAACTCTTGCGAAATGCGACCAAATGCCATTGTTCGGGCTCACACCTGCGAGCCGCTCCTGCCAATAGGGGCCCCACTTTCTCCCTCTCCTCCTCCTTCTAAGGCTGCCGCTGTTACTGCAGAGCCCGCGATTGGCAGGTGCCATGATGCGGAAGAAACCATTTAACATGTGATCACCCTCCTGTTCAGCCAAGAGTCCTGTAGCTTCCATAGTGCTGCACGGAAGTACTGAAACAAAATATACAAGTGGAGCAGTCGGGAGATATTGGAGTAAAGAAACCTGGTCCCTTGTACTGAACACTTCTTTGTCGCGGCCTTTTCCTGCATCACTGACAGTGCTCCATTGGTGTACGCTATATCAGAAAGAGTTAGTAGACATCGGCACGTCAAAATTTTGTGTATGACCATTACAACGCATCCTGTGCTTTGACAAGGCTTCGAAAGGTCCTTTTTAGAAAAGGGGAAAGATAGCGACCTTGCACTGCGATTAATTTGGGTTGTCAATATCCCACGCCGTGGCACCATATTGAAAGTCTAAAGGCGTCCGTATACTCTCGGCTTAAAGCATCATTCATCAGAGTGGCCAAGACACTTCTAGGCGCACCTTTTGAATGTCCTTTTTTTTTGTAAAGAATCACGTCCAACTACACGCAGCTAATATGTTTCGACGTTTTCATTATGCCCAAGTAGACATATCTGACCAGAAATGTAAACGCAGATTCTGGTCACTCATTCAAATAATGCATATTTGTTGGCAATGACGAGCCCAGTTTACGTGCGAGAAGCAGGAACGCTCACCACATTCTTGGCTATATAGAGAATGAAAACGCGGCGCTGGTGGGAGACACAATATTCATTTAGATTTCGTCACCATGACTGCTGCGAGGATATGCACACTATCTCAGACTGCGCTGTCTTCAGCCTCAACGTCTCCACTTAATCCTGTTGGTACAAGAAGGACACCTGCACGCTTGCTTGCATGCATCTGTTCGCGTTTTTTTTTCTTTCTTCTTTTTAGGTGTCACTTTCCGAAGCACACCAAAGAGGTGTACGTCGTCCAGATAAAAATACATGCACAGCAATTCACTGCAGCTTCCTGAGTCCCAGCAACGACGATTTATTTAATGATATGTCACACATGGGATGGTCCCACGTCCGACAGCCATCATAACCGAGAGCCATCATAGGAGCTTCTTCCTTCTAAAAATTTCTAGTGGGACCCATTAAACAGTCGAAAGATTACAAGGTTAATGTCGCTGTTACTGCCGCCTTTCCATACACCTTGATTATGGCGGGACTAAATTTGAACACCTTTTACTGCTGGCGCCTAGCCAACACGTAGAAAGGAAGTGGATTTGCATGCATTTTTGTGCGTAATTATTAGATATTTTTTCATGGTTTATCTTCATAAAAATTCAGAGAACCCACGCAAAGTCACATTTGAGCAGAAATGTGGAATGTATCTTCTGTGCGTCCTGGTAGTTTACAACGTCCGATCATTCAACATTGCGCTACGCCGAAGCTTCCCATGAAACTAGGAAACTACATGACTCTCTTTTTAAGCTATATACTAAAAAAAACTAATTTGTGTATGTTAAATAAAGATCTTCGACCCTAAATTCACTCGAGGACAGAGAAGGGCAGACGATAATTCTTCGTGACATTCTGTCGCAGAAAAGATAAAATAGGTTTAGCGGACACCTTGCGGGCTCAAGCAAATTTTATTTTTATTTATGTATTTATTTATTTATTTACTTATTTATACAATACTGCAGACCCTAATTAGGTCCATGCAGGATGGCAGTACAAAATACATACATTCATGAATAACAATCACAAATAAACGAAAAGAACACGACAAAATAAGACAAGTCTAAAAGACACCGAAGAAAATAAATAACAGCCACCTCAAAAACTAACAACGGTATTAAGACACAACACTTTGGACACGCTTGAACTCTTGCAAGATTGAAGGCTGCAAGTACATTTGTAATACTCAAAAACAGGAACACTAAAAAAAGGAACGAAGGAATAATCAACCTGACAACAGTGACAACAATGAATAGACATACGTTTATTAGATTGTGTGTTTATTATTTGTGATACTTCCAGGTTATTCCACACGTTTACAGTTCGTGAGAAGTAGGAAAATTTAAAGAGGTTAGTTCTGGTGTTGTAAGGTGTTAAAGGAAGATCATGACGATGCCTTGATCGACATGCTGTAAGTGGTGTCACACAAGCCTGTGGGTTAAGAGACACGCAATTTTTTGTGCTAATTATTTTTCAAAACCAAATCTTTTGTGAAAAATTCAAGTTCAGTAACTACCTTTTTCGTACTAGAGCGCGAACATCGGTGAGCTTCAGCGGAAGTGACACGAATATTTGCGCGTTGTCGAGCAAGCAATTTCGCGCAATTTCCCAGCTGCATCTCTTTCCGACTTCCAGGTAACCAGTCGGGTGGTGGAGCGAAGCATTCGTGAACAGCTGCCTCGGCTGCTATTGGTTGCTCTGGCTCCCCAGTCACCCCTCGTCCTGGAACGACGCTTGCTGGTATACTGATCGCAATCTATTATGTTTGTTTTCTGGACCATTGCCGAGAAATTCCACCGCTAAATACAACCATCATCGAAACTGGGAAGAGATAAACCGCTCCTCTTCCATGGCGCGCATATGAGCAGGACGCACTGTTGTCGTTTCTATGGATTAAAAACACTGACTAGACGTCGGAGATGCGTAGATTGTCATTTCATCGACACTCGTCATCGATACTTCAAGGAAATGCTTGAGAAAAGCTCGATAACATTAACTGGAAAAGATCAAGGTAAGCGTTGAACTATGAACATAACCCTATAAGCAATGTTTGTTTTGCATGTTTCTATTCAACACACTTCGATCAGCAAGGACGGCTGCAGTATGGGTTCGTTGATAACTTTCTTTTTCTTTTTGTGAGGAAATCACATGTAGTAACGTTCAAGGCGTCGTTCAATACGCGTGAAAGAGTTAAAAAGAAGTTGATCAAGATGATGGTAACGATAAAATAATGATGTGTTTTACGTATACGAAAATCGTTCGCAGCCCTCTTGAGCATATAGGCCGTACATTTTCTGTCAGGGAACTGTAGGCTGAACTGTCACAATATGACAGTTCAGCCGCACACCTAATTGCATCAGCAAGGATTCTGGCCTATTCTAGCCGCTTTCCCCGGTGTTTCTTGTTACAGTGAGTGCGGGACCGAATATGAAGAAGTTAAGGTGGTAGGCCACTCAAAAAAAATTTTTTTAAGAGCAGTGAGCATTGAAATACAATTTTCTTCAAAAAAAGCATGTCTTACTTAACTTACCCAGCTATTTAGAGTTAAAAATAATCATTATTTATTTACGGGAGGCAATCGTTGTCAAAAATATCATATCAGCACAAAGGTGTACATGCCGCGCCAATAAAATCTGAGGCGCAGTCTGGCGTAAGTTTTGAAGAGACCAGCGTGTGCGCACTGAGGATCAGAATGGAAAGCGGCGCATATAGTTGCGCGGAGCTGTCTCGGTATGACGAGAAGCCATTTGCGTCCATCTGGTTCGTAATAGCGGCGATAAAGGATTCCATCCCTGATGGCGAAATGGGAAGCTTGTCTGCGTAGAGCTCGAGATGGAGGGCTTGCTGAAGGATCAGACAGGTAGCGTATCAATGATTCAGTCCAAGGATCCTTGCGCTGCTCCAAAGACATGTCGATGGAAGTAGATAGCGAAAATGAGCTGTCGATGGCGGAGAGGCTGGCAACGACGTTGTCGACTGGCGACCGAGAAAGAGCGTCGGCATCGCTGTGCTTCTTTCCTGATCGGTAGACGACACGGATGTCGTACTCTTGCAGGCGCAGAGCCCATCGGGCGAGACGACCAGACGGATCTTTGAGGGTCGACAACCAGCAAAGAGCGTGGTGATCAGTAACGACATCGAAAGGCCGGCCATGCAGGTATGGCCGAAATTTTGTAATGGCCCAAATGATCGCAAGACATTCTTTTTCGGTGACTGAATAATTCGCTTCAGCCTTCGTGAGAATACGGCTTGCGTAGGCAACAACATATTCTTGGTAACCGGGCTTTCGCTGCGCGAGGACAGCACCGAGACCGACACCGCTGGCATCCGTGTGGAGTTCCGTGGCAGCAGTAGGGTCAAAATGGCGCAGTATCGGAGGCGTTGTGAGAAGTTTACGTAGGGTCACAAAGGCACGATCGCAAGCCGGCGACCACGCAGAAAGGTTGGCGTCTCCGCGAAGGAGGTCTGTGAGTGGTGCCATAATCGAAGCAAAATTGCGAACGAAGCGGCGAAAGCACGAGCAAAGGCCAATAAAACTACGCAACTCTTTTAGATTCTTTGGCCTTGGGAATTCTTGGACAGCCCGCAGCTTTGCAACATCGGGAGAATGCCGTCCTTCGACACGACGTGCCCGAGAATAGTCAGCTTTCGTGCCCCAAAGTGACATTTCTTTAAGTTGAGTTGTAGGCCAGCGGTGGTGAGGCAGCGTAACACCTGCTCCAGGCGATGAAGATGAGTCGGAAAATCAGGTGCAAATACAACTACGTCATCCAAGTAGCACAAACACGTGTTCCATTTGAGGCCTCGCAAAATGGCGTCCATCATGCGCTCGAACGTGGCGGGCGCGTTGCAAAGGCCAAAAGGCATCACATTGAATTCGTATAGGCCATCTGGTGTAATAAAGGCAGTTTTAGGTTTGTCATCTGAGGCCATAGGCACCTGCCAATAACCGGATCGTAAATCAAGTGAGGAGAAGAACTCAGCACTTTGCAAACAGTCAAGGGCGTCGTCGATTCGCGGCAATGGGTAGACGTCTTTTCTGGTTATCTTTTTTAAGCGGTGGCAATCCACACAAAAGCGAATCGATCCGTCTTTCTTTTTAACTAGGACAACTGGCGATGCCCATGGACCTTCGGATGGCTGTACTACACCGCGCTTTAGCATGTCACCCACTTGTTCATCAATGACGCGGCGTTCCGTCGATGATACGCGGTACGGCCGCTGCCGCAACGGTGGGTGGGCACCTGTGTTGATGCGGTGACACACAGTCGAAGTTCGGCCAAGAGTACTGCTCTGCGTATCGAAAGCATGACGAAATTTGGTGAGTAGGCCGAGGAGTTCGTCGCGTTGTGTGGGGGTTAAGCCGTCGTCAACGACATTGCTGAAAATCTCTTGAGGCAATGGCGCACTTGAAGAACAATAGGAGAGGATGTTCATCTCCGCCGATCCATCTGGGACGTCTAACGTAGCAACAGGTTCGTAAGGCTCCACAGTGCCAACCGACTCACCGCGAAGCAATGTAATCGGGAACGGGAATCGGTTGCAGAAAAGAAGGTTAGCCGCAGAGTCTTCAAGGGCAAGCAGAGCGCTTGGAAGCGGTACAAGGTGGCGATCGGTGAAAGCAGTGGAAGGGGTGAAGAGTACATTGGCGTCGGAGGCAGCGGGACAGCACACAGGTGTCATGACATACGTGTGCGGAGGGACTTGGATGTCGTCTGCAATAACCAACTTGGCGCGAGAGGACGGAACGTCGTCAGAGATGGCACCGCCAAGAGAAGAGAAAGCTACTTCTGCTCGGAAACAATCAATGACGGCCTGGTGACGAGAGAGGAAATCCCATCCTAAAATGATGTCATGCGAGCAGTGGGGCAATACGACGAACTCAACTGTGTTGAGCTTCCCTTGAATTACAACTCTCGCGGTACAGGCAGCCACCGGCTGGACGTGTTCTGCTGTGGCTGTGCGAAGTAATGGACCAAAGAAGGGCGTTGTCACCTTGTGAAGGGAACGGCATAGTTTTTCGGTGATTACGGAAATAGCAGCACCAGTGTCAATGAGCGCAAACACAGAAACACCTTCGACGACTATATCTATAACATTTGGAGGCGAGCGTAGAGAGCTTGGGCATTACGATGGTGACGCAGTTCTTGCCTCGGGAACTGCGTAACTTAGTTTTCCGGTTCTGTAGAGGATGGACGCCGACGCATCGGGGAGAGCGAGCGACGGCGGGGGGAAGGAGATCGGCGGCCAGGTGGTGGTCGAAAGCTTGGCTGGGGTGGTTCTGTGTCACGGTCGGGAGCGTAAGACAGCGGGTGATCGTAAACAGGTGTGCGTGCGTCGTACTGTGGACGTAGTGGACGACGGCGGCAGAAGCGGGCGACGTGTCCGGGTATTCCACACGAATAGCATATGGGCTTATTGTCTGCCGTCGCCGCGGGTTCACGACTCGATAGACTGGGGATCGTGGCGGCACTGGGGCAAAGACAGGGGTAGCCACGGGAGCTGGAGCGCGGTTCATCTGTGGTCGTGGTCGAGATAATGCGTCGGAGTACGTCAACGGAGCGGCGACTTGAGGAGACCGCTCTTGCGGGAGAACCTCGGCCACTTGCTCCTGTATAACATGCCGAATGGTCGGGCTGAGGCACGAAGTCGACTGCGGCGGGGTGGAGATGAGCGAGAGCTGGCGGCACCTCCACCAATTGTGATAAGGAAGTTCAACCGAACCGCAGTTATGGATGACGGGGTCGGCACCGACCGGCAGACACGATGGCGTCTAGGCTTAACTAGAGCAGCAAATCATGTTCAGCTCACGCCCCACTAGTGCAGCATTCGCGACAGTAGCCCCTTCCAGCTATATATATGGTTTACCACAATACGCTGCGTATGCTTCACCACGTAACGCTCTTGCACTGCGGAGAAGCTCGCTTCTGTAAACGCTATGAGCGCAAATCGACTTGAAGCTGTAGTGGCTCGGCGCTACTACATAATCAACGTGGCAGTGGTGGTGACTTTAGTGGACCTATAAATGTATGTATGTATGTATGTATGTATGTATGTATGTATGTATGTATGTATGTATGTATGGATGGATGGATGGATGGATGGATGGATGGATGGATGGATGGATGGATGGACGGATGGATGGATGGATGGATGGATGGATGGATGGATGGATGGATGGATGGGTGAGTGGGGGGTGGGTGGTTGGATGGTGTATGGATGGATGGATGGATGGATGATGGATGGATAGACGGGGCCGGACGGACGGGCGTTACCTATATAACGGGCCGCTTATCCTTACGCCAACCATTCTATTGCACCCCTTTAGCCATTCCCCCAGTGCGTAGCAAACCAAAAGCCCCTGTGGTCAACCACCCCCCCTTTCCTTCCTTCTCTCTGTCTCTTATATTGTGATTACAGTAAGGTTGTTTCACTCCCTCTCTCTGAATATTTCATTTGGCATAATGTATTACTGAATCACTGTTCTTTATTTTCAAGGACGATGTTAAGTTCGCAACCTAACGTACCGCGTTTTACGACATAGTAACCTTACTTTATGTGCGACTTAACTTTCCTTCTTTCTGCATGCTTTACTTCCACGAATCATCCAGCCGTGTTTCACTTATATCTATCGTGGATCTGTTTACGTTGCCCATGCTGTCGCTGAATTTGAAGGCTACATGTAGACTAACAACCAAGCCTAGGTGTAGGGTGATACCCCACATTCAGTTAAAACCTGTTCCATCGTTCCTATACCTTTCCCGTGGCAAAACAGGTACGTTTATATTCGCTGTTACTGACACTTGCTTCGTAACTGCGCATTTTAGGACAACGCGACCTCACTTGGAACACCAAGGCGCTTCTTTCTGAATTGTCACAAAACGTCTCGCTCCTTATTTAATCTGTGGCAGTTACTCATAGACGGCTTTTATTCCCTCAGTCCTATCAAATAAATCATTTGCAGCTGTCTGACCTTGTCCTTAATGCTCTCAGGACGACTACTGGATGAACCGCTCCATCAGCGGCGAACGTTGTTGTGGTTGTTTTGTGGGGTTTTACGTCCCAAAACCAGTTCTGATTATGAGAGACGCCGTAGTGGAGGGCTCCGGAAATTTCGACCACCTGGGGTTCTTTAACGTGCACTGACATCGCACAACACACGGGCCTCAACATTTCGCCTCCATTGAAATGCAGCCGCCGCGGCCGGGATTCGATCCCGCGACCCTCGGATCAGCACCCGAGTACCTTAGCCACTAGACCACCGTGGCGGGGCCAGCGGCGAACGTCGAAATAAAAAGTGGGTGCCCCAATCCTCCACACTCCTTCACCACGCTTCAATATTGTGGCGCGACCCCTTCTGCTAGCTTTATTTCTTTCTCCATGTAAGTGGCCAGCAGCACTAACAGCCTTGTGTGAACTTATCGGAAGTATATAGTATCTTTTCTTCTGTTGTCGGCAATATGCTTTCTATAACACATTTTTATCACTATTCCAGCATTGAAGTTCGAGATTTCATACAAAGTTCGTGGGCTTCAAAGAGTGACATACGTATTTGCTGTTTTCACTATCTGCTGGGAAACTTCCATATGACACTCGAGTAAGCATTCTGATTCTGCAGCGTGATTGATGGCGTGTGTCGCGAACGATGCCGGTTCTTGCTGTCTTACGGTATCAGGCGGCAAACGCAGTCGCCATGGCCGGCAACAACACTTCATGAATTGCGACACTTTCATTTTCTCACACCCGGCAGCGCCTACGCAATTGGCTTGCGTAGGCCTTCATGAGTGGTGAGGTCAGTTAGGTTGAAAATTCCACTTATACCTGTAAAGTTATGGTACGTCTTTATTGCGTGTGTCTCGCGGTGTCACCCCCGATTTATTTTCCTGTTTATGGTGGTTCGGCTAACAATTGGCCGAGAGCTTTTAGAAGATTCTGGATCGGTCCTACGCTAAGCTTAATTACATTATCGCAGAACCGCTCGCCATGAGCGAAAGCTGCGCTCATGCCTTGGCCAATGTCCACGTCGTCGAGCATGTGCTCGGTGGAAATCACCGACGTGCGTGCGCCTCGGCGGCGCGCTTCTCTTAAAGAGCTGTGTACGCTTTTTTTTTATTCTCTGTTTACTTCCTTGTGAGGATGAACTGTGCTATCTTACGGGCTACAAAGATAGCGTCTATTTTAGGAACAATAACAAGTCACCGTTTTCACCCGCAGCCCCCCTTTTTTTTCCTCCCCGCATATGGACAGTATTGGCTGCCTTGAATGAAGAGAGAGAGAGAGATGAAGAGAAAGGCAGGGAGGTTAACCAGATATTAGACTCCAGTTTGCTACCCTACACTGGGGAGAAGGGGGAGGGGGTTAGAAGGATGACAGCGAGAGAAGGTACAAGATTCCAGACAAGCACAACAAATAAAACGCGCACACACAAACACACACAAAGAACGTTCCACTTAGAGACGTTCACGGAGGCCGATAGATGTCAAAAAGCGCAGTAGCGCTTGCATGGCCTTCTTCTGCGCCTTGAATGAAAGTGAATATTATTCCTACCGCCCACAAGGATGCATGGCAAAGCGTCGAACACAACTACCACCGTAGGAGCATTGATTGTTTGAGAGACGGGGTGCGCGTGTACAGTGCCCGCAGGAGCATGCTGCCATCAAGTAAAGGCTGCATAAGTGCGACGTGTTTATGAAAAAGTTCAACCAAACACATTGGTAAGATTTGCTTACGTATTTCGAACAGCTCTTTCATAAGGCTGCACATCTGTATCTCTTTGCCATCTCTCTCACTCAAGTTGTCGATAAGCATCGGGTCACCTTTTATCTACATACCGTCACAGGGGAAGAGATCCGTGTTTATTTTGTACAAAGCAGAGAGGTCGGGCTGAGCTATGGTTTACCCTTGCCTCCTACTCTAGGCTCCGAAAGAGGGGCGGGGAACAGATCAATTGATAAATGGTGATGATAAGGCAAGGTGGTGTCTATGTACAAGTCCATCACGTTCAGGACATCTAGAGACGTGTGTCGAGCCTAATGGCATGAAGGAAGGCAATGGTCATCCTGATGACCGCTGCTGCGCTGTTGGAGTGAGGCCAAGGACATAACTTTCATGTTTCCATAAGAAAACTGCCATTTCATGCAGGCACGCAACGCCAAATGCTGTCTCTTCCAAATGAGAAGCATATCTTCGCTAACTTCAACAAACTTGACCGTATCTATCTATCTATCTATCTATCTATCTATCTATCTATCTATCTATCTATCTATCTATCTATCTATCTATCTATCTATCTATCTATCTAGCCTCCTACGTCTAGGTCCTTTGCCTGGTCGTCTCGCTCACTCGGCATGCACTAAAATTAGCATAGAAGGACAATGATTGATGGCGAACGGAAATAATTGATCTTCACATCGCTAACATGACATACCAGCCGCGCACGTCACGATTAGCGATGATGCGATCACGTATGGCTCAAGCACGTATTGCTAGACCAAGTGGTTCGCTGGTATGCGACACAGGTGAATGAAATTTAACATTGTAGCCAATGTCAACCAACGACCAACCAAAGTATCATTGGAATTTTTATGAGAACACGTTTTAGGTGGGTTAAACAACAAAAAGACGCATCGTTTGTCGTAGCTTACAATTATTATGTACACGTAACGAGCAGATACACAGACAAGCGTGATGTAACGACTGAGGCAAACGTGCTGTAACGACTGTAGAAGTAAATCCGCAGAAGGCGGATTTACTTCTACGACAGAGCCCTAACGTGAGTGCCGACCCTCCACTACGGCGTCTCTCATAATCAGAGCTGGTTTTGGGACGTTAAACCCCACATAACAACATAACGTGAGTGCCGAGGTTCGGTAGTATCATCAGCTTCTCACTTATCGCCACGGCGCTGTCGACGTGGCTTTCAATTACACGTTTCGCGCATAAACACTCAATTTACTTAAGGTCGTTGATCGTACTCGTAACTCCTGGCTAAATGAGCAGCAGTTCGGCATAAGAGAATTTCTCTCTGACTGCTTCGGGTAACATCGATTCCCACAATGTGTGGGATCTGCATGATTCTTTTTGTATAATAGCGTGTAATCTTCGAAGGAAAATAATATTTGCGTTCATCTTGTCATACATTTAATTGCGCTTTTCTTTACACCGGAACTCTGCTGGGCAATTACTTTAAGAAGTACAGTACGTCGTCAGTATTGTGCGTGCGTACAATACTGCTTTGGAACACGATTTGGAACAATCCCGCTTTGGAACAGATGTTGAGGCACTTCTTCAGCGAGCGTTCATCGCATGGCAATCGTATTGAGAAAGGGAACTGAAGACAAAAGAATATACTGGGAAGCGTACCACCAAAACATTACTGGAACACATACTAAGAAAACCCAATGGAGGTGCTACCCATTATATTAACGTCAATTTCATATGCATAGCTAAATTATAGCATAGCAAAGGCTACACCTTCGCGCACATGAGGAGAAATTCCGAAAGACTAACACCACTGCAGCCAGCACAATGAAAAAGCATGGTATTGGACAAGAACTTCACTACACATCACAAAACGAGGTATTATTGTGTAGACGTCATCTTCAACCTAAATTCCAGTCAAAGCAATCAGTTTTGGTTTAGCGGCCGGAACTTCTAGATTTGTGAGTCGTTTTCCTCCGCAAGATGTAGTGTTATTGCAACTGCCGCACGTGGGATGCTTGTGCAGCGAGAAGCATGCTTACGCCGTAGCCGTAACAATCGTATGCTTTTCCTCCCCATACAAAAGCTAGTTTATGGCTACTGTTTAGCTACGTTACTTGATGGGCGCTACGCGCGCTAGCCTTCGGCGGGTGAAGAGTCGGCTGGCATCTAGCATCTCTATATTCTACGTGCAACATTACTCCCCTACGCTACATGCGCCAAAGGAACAACTCCGCTACGCTAGGCTGCGCGTTCCAGCAGCCAATACTGGCTGCCTGACCGGGAGCGTTATTTTGGCTGACCAATAGGAAGCACCCATCGTGACATCAGCGTACACGCCACTGTGGTGGTCACCTTGGCGAACCGGTTCCAACTTGAAGAGAAGATAGCAAAACTACGGGGCGTAAGATGTTGATGTCACTTGCAATAGGTTCGGAAAGCCGCACTTCACCCTCGCCTTCACGACCTCTCTCAGTCGACCTTGCAGTATACTCATCTAGGGCATCAGTCGGTCGAAAGACCTGCCTCACGTGGTTTAAACGGCTCAGGCCTGGCAGGCCTGAGCCGTTTACGTCGTATTGCACAGCAATGTTTCTTTTTCTGCCCCCAATATAACTATGACGGCACCATTGCATAGACGAGAATGTGTCTCGGCCTTTCTATCCAAGGGACCGGCCAGCACCGGTGCAAACTGGTGATATGTCCACGCCGTAATATTACGCTCGCTCGGGCCACGGCCGAGAAGGCCAGGCAACATCCTGATAGTGGACAGCAAAGAGCTCATCAAATGAAAAGTTCTAAGCCAGTTCCACTGTAGTGAAGGCTGTACGAAGTGCGAAGCAGTGATCCGGCTGTGTTTCCCTTTTGTTTCTGTAGCGTTTATGTCGGCGCTTTCGAATTATATGCGCTTGATTTCATCTCATCATATTATTATTTGCCCTTAATGTGCATCTTTTGTATTCCTGTATTAAATCGGCCTTCTATCTATCTACCTATATCTCCGTACTTTCCTGGTCGTCGCCTTCACCTGATAGACACCAACATTTCCATGGTAGCCTATACACGTATGACGTACATGAGCGATTGATTTTTACATCGCTCACATGGCATACGCGTCATATACGTAATGATTAATAATACTGCAATCATGCGACCCATGGTATGCCTGTGTGCACACAGGTGTTTGAATTTACACAGGCTAAGGACGAACTGATATTGTCGTTTCACATATTATTGAAACACGCTCAATAAGAAAGAAAGGTGTACCGTTTGTCGTAGCTAGCGATTGCAACGTAGAATCTAGTACAGACACAAGATGGTACAATTATTTGCGAACGCAACCGGTATGGGGGTTGGAATCGAACTCGCGCCCCCGAGGAGTCAAGCAAGCACGCTGGCACTATGCTACGGCGGCACCTGCCGCATGGTACATATGGCAAATAAACCGACTGCACTGGCATTTGTGAGGATGTTGCTTTCTCACGTCAAATGCATTTCTTGCGCATGTTAAGCGCTATCATAGCAATGTAATAAACAATTAATTGTGTTCTATCAATCGGCATGCTTTAGTGCAACTTTGCTCGACTCCGCGCGAAAACTTCAATGTACGACGCTTATGGCACGCACATTCGTCTACGCTTCTCTTGGACAAAACTACGGCGGTTTTTCCGTCATACTCTGATATCGCTGTTTTCCAGTAGTACTGATAGCCCTGAAGCAGCCAGAGTCATTCAGTTTGCTCCGCAACTCACCAATAATTTTAAATAACCGAACGAACGACGTGTTCAGACCAAAACCGAAACAGGTAGACGCTTCGTGCAGCGCATGCGATGACGTCATAGCCTCCCCGCCATAAGAAATATTAAGCTGGTGCCAGAAAAATGAAAGTGGCGTTGTCATTCAGCGATGTTTTGAACTCATCTCAACTTGGAAGCGGCGATTTGAGCGCTGAAGGCAGCCTTGCAGGTAATGATGTCAAAACCACAGGGAGGCTCGCACGGGAATCTGCTAAAAACGGTAATTACTCTTCAGGAAAAGCAAATGACTTGCAACCTCCTGGCTTGGTAGAAATTATTGTAGTACCGAGGAGAACATATGCTGAAAATTTGATTGAGATCAACGGACAATGAAAAATCGACGGAGTTGCCTTTTAACGTGAGTGCGAATGCTACATCGAACCATGAGCCGCACCATTCGGTCGGCGTCGTGCCGTCGACGTTCCTCGCTAGCCCACGTTAAGCATACGCGCACTCCACGGACTTTCCACCCACGTGCATGTCATTGCAACACTTGCCTGAATGCCAAGTAATTCGTCATGGGCAATTTTCTCACTGACTCGCCAATTTCCGCAATGCCTGCGATCTGCAGTATTTTTCTCACTTTGTTCGGCTAAATGAGTACTGACGCTGCACATCCACAAGTAGACCTATCTGGCAACAAACGCCATGCGCCCCTACGTCGGTTAGCTCACTCAATTCAAATGGTTTTGAAACAGGTGTCACGGCAGATGCAGCCATTCCTCAGTAGTGCTGGAAAGACACCCTGAAGCATCTCTTAGAGAGCTCCCGCGATGCAGCTCATCCATCTTACGCCATCAATTCGCTGCGCACTTCGGGCAGGCGTGGACGAGTTTCAAGCGGAGCATATACGACTCGTGTCGCCATCGGTGTTGAGGCTGGGGAACGAGGAAACGATCATCATTGTGAAAGCCGTGCGCGGACTTTACTCGCGCTTCGGGTATCCTGTCGCAAGGCGCACGTCCGTGACCTGTGGAAGCTCTTCAGCGCGCGCTGTGCAAACGAAGATGCTAGTATATCTGAATAATATGATTTCCTTGGAATTTCTGCCAAGGAAAGAAACCTGGAAAACAACGAAGAGAAGGAAGTGGAAAAGCAACGGCAGAAGGAACGACAGAGAGAAGAATACAATAGAAAGAGAAAGAAACAGGGAATGAAAACAGCAAGCAAGAAAGCAAAGGAAGGGACACACATAGAGAGGTATTCAATAAATAAATAAATAAATAAATAATAAATAAATAAATAAATAAATAAATAAAAACACTTGTGCACGCTACGCTTCACTTGCTCCCACCTTACCGATATGACAAGGACTCCTCATTTTTGTAATGGTATTTATTGAAAGGGGTTTACTTATTTTCAATGCGCTCACTTAAAAGATAAGATAGGAACTCCTATCAACTGCCTAGACAGGGCTGTCAGAGACTGAAGCAGCATTCCTTGTAAAAGTGCTTTCTGGAAAAGCCCAATGTGATCGAAGCATTTCAGTAGTGGACGTCCTAACTTCCAGGCAGCATTTTAAAAGGCACAGAAACATGGGCTACTTGTAATGCAAGAATTACAATGCATGTGTTGGTTCGCAACAATTAGAAATAAGACGGTTCAAGTTCACAGTATATCCGTTTTATGTGCGCTTTCCATTTGAGTGACATTCGAGTATAAGACTGAGATAGTCAATAAAAGTTGGAAAGTATGCTTGTTCGACGGCGCTTCCATTCAACTTAACGTATATTTCAGAGTGCACCTGTAACCAGATCATCTGCAAACAGATACTAAATCTGGTGCCTGGTTTCTTTCAAACCGCAAGCGGACGCGCGCATGTTTCTATTATACAGCGCCGTGCCTGTCTACATCTGCCTTGCGTGGAAAATTAATGCAGTCCCTTACAAAAATGCCCTATATGGCCATATTAGGAATTGGGCACATGTGGCTATATATGGCACGTGCCCGTATAGGGCTGTATTTGTCCAAATCATTTTAGAAACATGTGTAGCAATGAAAGACACACACGAGGAATGTCATGTGCGTATAGGCCAAATACGACCAAATACGGACATGTGCCATATATATAGCCAGATATGCATATCTGGCCATATATGCACATCTGGATATCTATGGCCCGTGTCTGTACGTGGCCGTATTTGCCCAGTACGCATCAGTCTTACATGGCAGTCCTCGTGCGTGTCTTTCATTGGCACATATCGTCACGTGGTAGTGTCACGTGGTAGTTATCACTTCCCCGTAACAATGTGCTTCTATCACGATTTCGACAAATATGGCCCCGTACGGGAACGTGCCATATATAGTCGTATTTGCCGAATTCCTGATATCGCCCTATATGGCACTTTTGTAAGGGGTATCATCATCAATGTAAGTAGTAGCCTTGGACGAGTGCAGGCAGGCGGGAAGCTGTAATAAGCGAACGGAGAATGGGTCGTCGAGGAACTCGTCCTTGATAAAGCGCACTTCGCTTACCCGCCTGTTGAAAGAATATCGTCCATAAGTCATATAGAGAAGTTGATGAAAATGTGTGTGCCGAACTAACGTAGTGAGTACGTGCACATACTCTTAAAAAATTTCATTGAAAGAAATACGTCCCGTAAGAAACGCGTTTTTCAAATGCAAAAACAGGAGTGCTCCATGATTTAAAGCCCCGCCACGGTGGTCTAGTGGTTATGGCACTCGGCTGCAGATCCAAGGGTCGCGGGATCGAATCCCGGCCGCGGCGGCTGCATTTCGATGGAGGCGAAATGTTGAGGCCCGTGTGCTGTGCGATGTCAGTGCACGTTAAAGAACCCCAGGTGGTCTAAATTTCCGGTGACCTCCACTACGGCGTCTCTCATAATCAGAGCTGGTTTTGGGACGTTAAACCCCACAAATCAATCAATCAATCAACCATGATTTAAAAAACGACGCACTACACAAAAAACGACGCTCTGAAGATCAGGAGAAGGCGAAGACGAGCGCCGTGTCTTCCTCATCCACAGTGTCTCGGTTTTGTGTGGTGGGCCATTTTCTCAATCGCGAACCCGCACCAACTCGCCCACTTCTCAGTGCTACTCGAAGTACTGCAGTTTCATTTTCATGTAGGTGGATACATCTAAAACCCCATTAAGTTACCGGTACAGAAATTATATTCAGCGAGCGTAATGATGCCACTGCTTTCTGACTAGTTTCATAACAGTGGCGCGACTAGTTTTTGAAGCGAATGCTTAGTAGGGAGTGCTAAGAACGGACGTCGGAATATAATATAACGATGTTCCGTAGCGATCGCTGGAGTGAAAGGAAACGTTCTTTTTTGTTTTATTGTTGTTTATATGTGATAGATGTGTTGTACATTGGCAGTAGCAAACAATTCTGGATGATCAGCCAGACATCGTGATGGTACTTGGCTGCTGATCCCAGGGTCGCGGAAACGAATTCCGGCCGCTGCGTCTGCATTTCGATAGAGGCGATATGTTGATGCCCGCGTGCTGTGCGATGTCAGTACACCTTAAAGAAACACTGTGTTGTTAAAATTATCGGTGCCCTCCACAACGGCGTCTCTAACAATCATATCGTGATTTTGGGACGTAAGACCCCAGAAATTATTATTGTTATTATATTGACACATGAGTGAATGTCAGACAGTTCGTCATAGCCAATTTCCTAGCTGGCTGCTTCGCACGACACTTGCAACTGAAAGCCGGAAACAAGGCGGCACCAGCAAAAGCTCTTTGATCAAGCTGCTGTAAGTGAACGCTGGAAACTATGCGGCGCTGGCGAGAGCGATGAGAGTGCTGGTCTGCTATCCTGTTCACCTTTACCTTAGCTGGAGTGACGTCATATCTCCACCCGAAGGAGTCCTGCTGCGTTCACGTGGTCCGGCTGCGAGATGGGTTGCCTCGGCGAAGGGGACAATTAAATGGGCGGTACATTACCTTCTTCCCCTTTGGAACGGACCAGGACCTTCGGCGTGAGGTTGGAGGAGCAGCTCCAACTGAGTTCTCCCTAGGCGACGTTCTAGGAGGAGGAGGCGGAATGAACTTTATTTTGGAAACCAGCAGGTTTAGTTGGCCGGGCCTAGGCCTACCACGAGGGGACGTCAAGGGCTTGCCTCGACGCCGACTCGCAGGCATGCTGGGTCGCCCAGGTTTGTTCGTCGAGGGCGGAGCTCCGCAGAGCCTCACGCAGCCTCGACGAGAGGGTCCTAGTGTTAGTGTGTGTATACTGTGCCGGGCACTCCCACAGCATATGCGGAAGCGTAGCCGGGTGAGTGCCACAGCACCACCCGGCTAGGCGTCCTAGGAAATGCGAGATATTTAATCAGCTGGAGAACGCCCGAGAGCAGTCAGCAATCATCATCATCAACATCCTGTTTACGCCCACTGCGGGGCAAAGGCCTCTCCAATAGATCTTTGATTATCCCGGTCCTGTGCCCAATTTATCCCCGCGAACTTCTTTATCTCATCTGCCAACCTAATTTTCTCCCACCCCATCCCGCGCTTGCTTTCTCTAGGGATCCACTCTGTTACCCTTAATAACCAATGGTTGTCTTGTCTTCGCATTACGTGGCCCGCCCACGTCCATTTCTTTTTCTTAAGTTATATTGTTATGTCCTTAACACGCGTTTGTTGCCCTAACCCACTCCACTCTCTTCTTGTCCTTTAATGATACACGTACAATTTTCCGT
This sequence comes from Hyalomma asiaticum, assembly GCA_013339685.2. Lineage (NCBI taxonomy): Eukaryota > Metazoa > Arthropoda > Arachnida > Ixodida > Ixodidae > Hyalomma > Hyalomma asiaticum. The sequence continues at coordinate 68,387,675 of CM023490.1, read as the reverse complement.
TCCATTGCTCGCTGCGTCGTTCTTAATTTAAGGTGAACCCTCTTATTTAGCCTCTAAGTTTCCGCCCCGTAGGTGTGTACCTGTAGGATGCACCTAGTATACTCTTTCCTCTTCAGAGAAAATGGTAAGCATTCATTATGTGGCAATGCTTGCCGAATGAGCTCCACCCGATTCTTATCCTCCTAATTATCTCAGCCTCTTCGTTCGGATCAGGGGTCACACCTGGCCTAAGTAGACAGATTCGTTTACCACTTCCAACGCCTCGCTACCTATCTGAAACTGCTGTGTTCGTCCAAGGCTACTGAACCTTGCTTTAGTTTTCTGCATATTATTTTCAGGCCCACAATGTGACTTTGCCTGTTTAGGTTAGTAATCATGTTTTGTAGGCTGTCTGCCGAGTTGCTTGGGGAGGCAATGTCGTCAGCAAATCTCAGGTTACTGAGGTATTCTCCATTAACCCTTACGCCCACCTGTTCCCAATGCAATGTTCTAAATACCTCTTGTAAACATGCTGTGAATAACATTGCAGAGATTGTGTCCCCTACTCTTACGCCCTCCCTTATTGACAGCTATCAATACTCTGTAAATAAACGCCGCACACGTTTCCCTTACAATGCTCCTCGGACTCTTCCGTGCGGCCATGAGGACTCCTGGCCGAAAACGACATGAGTCCAAAAACACCGATTCCAACAATGCATGGAATATGTGGTAGCCACCGACCTGCTTGGAGAGTTCGGCAGCGCATCTGTTCCCACAGATGTGGTGCAGGACGGGCACCTTGAAGCACGTCTCTTAGTAATATCCCTTGCACTACAGTTCTCTTTACGTGAGCCCAGGCCGACAGGTCCTCGGAATGCGTGTTTTCAAGTTTCATGTTCCCTTGCTTGGCGCAGTTTATACGGCACCTCTTCCGAGCGCTTATTTTGTCGCATATTTTGTCGACCACCCAGTCACAAAGTGGTCCCCACTCAAACAAAGGAAAGTGACCAGTCCTCGAAGCCTGCGCTATACTCAGTTACACCCTATCGCAGCGCGCTAAACGAGAGCCGCGCCCCTCACTTCGTGACGTTGCAGCGAGCGAACGAGTTGTCCTCCGAACAAAGTTCACCGATCGCGCCTGTGACTTCGTGATCGCGGGAACATCATCAGTAATGCTTAATTTGCTGGTTTTCAGTTCAAGAAGTAAATGTATATTTGCCTTTAACGACACTGAAAAAAAATCATCATTTCACCACCGTGATGATGTACAAACAGCGTTCCCTCCTCTCCACTCGCCTGATACGACCACAGCTCCGATTGGTCTCCGCGGCTACTGCGAACCACGTCTTGATTCTATTTTCTTTTCCGCTCTCCTTAAGATACCTACCATACCCACCTACATACCACATACCCTACGTCCCTCTACATACCCTACCTACCATACATACCTATACATACCTACATACCTACCATACCAAACACATACCTACCAACCTAAGACCTGCGACCCTGGAGAAGTGGCTGACGGACTTCTCCCCAGACATCATGAAGGCACTCCTCAGACATTTGACACTTCTAGGCCTGTCTGAGGGCTAGGCCTTCCTTTTTTTTACTGGACCCGGAAGGGGCTCGTTCATTGTTAATAATGTTGTTCTCTCTCTCACTCTCTCTCTCCTTCACAACGGCGCACGTGCCACTATCATGGAGAAACAAACAAGGGTGTCAAGTTCACTATCACTGTCGTGTACCAGTGGGCTGAGGCCAAGTGTGCGTGTGGTGAGTCCAGGACAAGAGTGGCTCCGCTTTCCCTTTCTGCTAATCCGAGACTTTACCCTCCTGCTTTCTTTCTCCCGTTTCATTTATTTCCTTCTTTCTTTGAACATTTCCCTTGGCAAAATCACTGTCATGCAGCAGTGGGCTTTCCGTTTCTTTCTTTCTTTCTTTCTTTCTTTCTTTCTTTCTTTCTTTCTTTCTTTCTTTTTTCTTTCCTTCTTTCTTTCTTTCTTTCTTTCTTTATTTCTTCATTTCTTTCTATTCTTCTATATTGCCGTTCGCATAATGGATATTATGCAGCTATAGGCTGTTGCAATCGGCAATAGAGTTTCGATTTAATTTACTTCTGAGGGTTTTACGTCCCAAAACCACGACTTGATTATAAGAGACGCCGTAGTGCACGTCTCCGGAAATTTCTACCACCTGGTGCTTTTTAACGCACGCTGATAACGCACAGTACGCTGGCCTCAACATTTCGCCTCCATCGAAATGCAGCCGCCGCAGCCAGCATGTTTTAGGGGCGAAGCTCCTCTTAGTCTAACCTTGTCCCGCGTCAGGCGTCAGTCGTCAGGCGTAACCCGCGTGCCGGGAGGCACGCGCTCGCCCTCGGCACGTGCCTCCCGGCGCGTGCCTCTCTCTCTCTCCCGGCGCGTGCCTCCCTGCGCGTGCCTCTGCTGTCTTGTGAGAGAGAGAGAGACAGAGCGAAAGGCGCGCGTTGGCTATGGAAACGCTCTTTCTTAGAGGAACGCTCTACCAGCTCGCAAAGGAGAACGCGCCCTCACCCGCGAGAGACATTGGCGCAGGCAGCGTCTCCTAGCGAGTTTCTTGATTGAGAAATACTGACTGCTCGCGTTGGAGAAGCGTTCACCGGCAACGCATATATATATATATATATATATATATATATATATATATATATATATATATTTATTTATTTATTTTATTTATTTACAATACTGCCAGTCTCTACTGAGACCATAGCAGGTGGGCACTATGTACAGGTACTATGAATACTCATCATATGAACCAATCAGCAATACATACAAAAAAGTGTAACATCAACTTTGCTCATTATACATCTGCAACTTACAATACATAACATATAAAAAAATACGAGTAGATATAAATGGCAGACGAACATTAGAAACTGAACACACGACTACATGCAAAATGTACAAGTACATATGTCTGTTACATGAATGATGCTACTGCCAATTTAACATACTAAGATATTTTTTCAATCTCTGACTCAAACTGAGCCAGTGACTCAGTGTTAGTAACGAGCGGCGCTAACATATTCCATTCGCGAATGGCAACCGGAAAAAAGGAATGTTTAAACACACCGCTGTTGCATTTGTACTCTACTAATGTGTTTGAATGTTTGTGCCTGGTAGCTCGAGTTTGCGAGTAGGAAATATAATTTGAAATATCTATTTTATAATAATTATGCAGGAGTTGATAAAGAAATTTTAAACGTGCTTGTTTGGCTCGTGCTTCTAGCGTAGGAAGTCCAGAAATATCTAGAAGGTTAGTGGGCGAGTCGTCGCGTTTAAATTTGTTGTAGATGAATCGTATTCCTTTCCTTTGTACTGCTTCTATTTTCTTTATGTTAGTCCGAGTATGAGGAAACCATACGGTGTTTCCGTATTCGAGGATCGGCCTGACAAATGTTTTGTAAGCTAGGAGTTTTGTTGACAAGGGTGCCAGTTGAAGTGATCTGCGAAGAAAAAATAATTTTTGCATGGCAGATGAAGTAATGTGACTAATATGCTCGTCCCACCTTAAGTCTGACGTTATCGTTAAGCCTAAATACTTATGTTTGTGTACATTGGTCAAAGCTGTGCCATTTATAGTGTAGCAAAAGTCTGAAGGGTCTCTCTTCCTCGTAATCATCATAAAAGCTGATTTCTTTACGTTGATTTTCATCTGCCAATTTGAGCACCATTCGGTAATAGTATTAAGTGATTCGTTGAGCGAATAGTGATCTTGGTCGTTTTTAATTTCCCTATAAATGATGCAGTCGTCCGCGAATAACTTTATTTTACAGTTTATATTATTAGTTATATCATTAATATACACGAGAAATAACAAGGGTCCGAGCACGGAACCCTGGGGCACTCCTGATGTAACTGGTACTCTACTTGACGCGATATGTTCGAAAATAACAAACTGAGACCTATTAAACAAAAACCCACGCACCCAAGCAAGAATTTCTCCGTCTCCAATAATGTTTTCTAGTTTAATTATTAGCTTGCTGTGACAAACGCAGTCAAAGGCTTTAGAAAAGTCCAGTAGAATTATGTCCGTTTGGCTATGATTGTCAATAGCAAGCGCGAGATCGTGTATGACTTCGATTAACTGCGTTATGGTCGATAAACCCCTGCGAAAACCGTGCTGGTTAGGAGACAAGATACCTTCGTTTGATCCAGTGCATACCTTCGTTCCCTTCGTTTGATACCTTCGTTTGATCCTTCGTTTGATCCAGATACCTTCGTTTGATCCAGATCCAGTGCATATATATATGCACTGGATCTTGACTTGCAATGAAGTGCCGGTGGGAGATTTCACTTGTGCGTAGTTGAACCATGAGGATTCGTAGCGTGCGCGTTAATTAAATTAATCCGGAACTCGGCACGATCTACGATGACCTCCCGAGCTTCGCCCACTCATCATCACTCACTCCGTGGATATGCTGTGATTTTTTTTTTCACTATTGTAGGAGGTGCAGAGCTCCGATGGCTCTCTATTTATTGTGTGCACGTGTCGAAAGACTACCGGTAAATGTTTTTGGACGGCTGTGCACACCCATATACACACCCAAGGCCCATTTCCTTAACCTCGACCGTGTGTAAACTGCTCGAGCACGCAGTACTTAAACATATAAACACGTACCTTGAACAGGAATCTATTCTTTCGCCCTATCAACATGGCTTCCGTCGCGGTCTCTCAACAGTCACACAGCTATTAGAACTAACGCATGACATATCACAAAGTCTAGATTATAGGAAACAAACAGACTTAATTTTATTGGACTACTCAAAGGCTTTTGATTGCGTACCACACAAGAAACTAATCAGGAAGCTTCAGTTTACAATAGGTGAAGGCCCTATTGTTAATTGGATAGAGAACTATCTGAGTGACCGCTTACAATTCGTGCATATTCATAACGAAAATTCCACTTTAGCATCTGTTACGTCGGGAGTGCCCCAGGGTAGTGTACTGGGTCCTGTATTATTTCTGCTGTACATTAATGATTTGCCTTCTAGACTGAATGTTAATATCCGGCTCTTCGCTGATGATTGTATCTTGTACCGTGAAATTAATTCCACTGATGATCACCATGTATTGAATAATGCACTCGAGTCTGTATTTTCTTGGTGTAAGGAGTGGCAAATGACTCTGAATGCTAAGAAATCCGTAACGCTTACTGTAGCTAGAAAGAAAGCAGTATCCGATTTCACGTACACTATTAATGACACACCTCTTACCCGCGTATTTGAACATAAATATTTAGGCGTCACTTTAACGCACGACCTTCGATGGGAAACCCATGTGAACAATATAACTTCAAATGCACTAAAGCGGCTTTTCTTTTTGAGAAGGCGCCTACATCTGGCACCCCCAAATACAAAGCTGCTGGCATACAAGATGCTTGTCAGACCAGTGTTAGAGTACGCCAATATTGCTTGGTTCCCGTACACAAAGGAACTAATCGCAAGAATCGAAGGGGTGCAGAGGAAGGCAGTAAGGTTCATTTATAATAAATATAGGCAAACGGATTCTCCTACACAATTATTACACAAGGCTGGTCTGTCAACACTACAAAGTCGGGCAAAAATAGCAAGACTAAAGTTTTTGTTTCAGTTAATTCACGGAGACATAAACATCGATGCGTCAAAACTAATCTCTTTCAGTCGTTCTAGGTTAACACGTTGTCGGCACTCTCAAACACTTAATGAATACACTTTTCATTCAAACTGCTTTAAATATTCATATTTCCCGCAAACCATCAGAGATTGGAACCAACTTAGTCCTTCTGTTACCAACACTTCATCTTTGAATGTGTTCTTAGAAATGGTAGAAGCAAACGTACACGCTGAGCAGTTTTTGTGAACCCTGTTGTCCTTTTCTTTTCTTTTGTCATGTTGTATTTTGTATCCAGGCTCTGTATATCGATAACGTGATTTCATCATTGTACACCTTGTCATTATAGTTGTTGTAATTCGTAGTTTTGCAGTGATTTGTACCCTCACCTTGCTCATTGCTACTACTGATTCTCATGTATTGATTACCTGATGTTTTGCATGCTAGAAATGATTGCTTCCTGTTTCTTTTCTGTTTCATATGTATGCCCTCCCTGCAATGATCTCCTTGTGAGATCGGCAGTATTGTTAAATAAATAAATAAATAAAATAAAATATAAAAAAAGGCGGTTATGATGTTAGGAACATTTCATGCCAACGTTAGCCTCACCACATGCGTTCGTGTTGGCCGGTCACTTAAAAAAAACAAGACAATTTTTTTATTCCTGTTTTTGTGCGAACGCTCTCGCCAGCAGATACTACCTATGCCTTTCTTATGCGATGGTAGGCTTAAAATTTATGTTATTCTGTGGAATCCTAAAACTAGGCGTGGCTTTACTATCTCAAACACCAATGAGAAGGGGAGCTGTGGAGCTTAGCCAAGTATTTCAAGGTTAAGCAGCTGGAAAGCGATTTTTTTTAGCAAAGCCAACTTAAGTTTTCTAATTGTTTCAAACTCATTGTAAGTTACCTTCCCCCTATGATACCATTTTGCGCTGTGGGTATCGACAAAACATATAAATTTTTTCTGTATCTCAATGTATCTGCCTCTTTCTCTCTTTCTCACCCTGTCCCCCTCTCTCTTTCTCAGTTACTCTTTCTCTTGCCCATACCAAGTTGTGTTAAAATCATCGGCAGAGCGTGATCAAATCTTGGCTGTGCTATAGACCCTTTTCATAAACTGTAAATCTAGCTTCCCTGCAATGCAACTTGCCCTACTAATGGCGACAGCTGCCTTTATTTAAATGCTGTCAAAATTCAAGTTGCACATGCTGCGGCCCGTTTTTTGGGGATGTTTGTATCAGAAGGGCTGCGTCGACATTTTACATGCCCTATCGCAAGCAAATTGCGCTTGCACACGTTGTTTGCCGGATTGCCAATGCCGCCATTAGTAGGGCAAGCTGCATTGCAGGAAAGCTAGCTTGCAGTTTATGAAAAGGGTCTATTGTGCTCGGCTTCTGACCATGGGTACCCGAGCTGGAATCACGTCTCACCGAGAAATGTTTATTTCATTCTATTTATTCATTCATTTGTCTCTGTCCTTTTTTCTCTATCTGCACGTCCTATCATCATTTCACACTCTCGCCACTTCAATCGACGCTGGCGAAGCTCTAACAGCTATGTTATAAAAGCAAATGAACCACTCCTCCGTGCCAGTAGACGTGGTACGATCGCACACGTTTTGCAGCGTAAGCCGCCATGGGCGTATTATAGGAGAAATTTGCGGCGATGGCGCCCACCGCTGCCGACGGTGTCCGTTGCCGTTATCAGCTTCAAGAAGAAGAAAAAAACTCCATGCCTGTGAAGATTTGAACCAAGCTCAGTAGGAGAGGCGCCACTGCACCCCTTACTGATTCTCGCTAGATGGATAGAAATCCTTCGTCTTCAACCACGACTCCGATATGTAAAATTGGTGATTCTGAACATTTATTTATTTATTTATTTAGTTATTTAGTTAGTTATTAGTTAGTTAGTTATTTATTTAGTTATTGTTCCTTCGTTGTTTTAAGACATTACAGAGGGAAAGGGCAAAAAACACAATAAAATACAATAGAGACACTCAGGATACAGAATATTGCAATTTTGATGATGCAGTATACAAAAGAACATTAACATTTAGGAAATATACAAAGCGAAAAATACGCAGTAATAACCAGGAAGAAAAAAAGACACATCAGGGTCGTGTGAAATATAAATCTCGCTACACATGCAAAATCTCAAATGGAGCAGTTTCATGCCTCGCGGAATATGTCAGGGTTAGTGACACTGAGGAATGCTCTTCGCAGGTGATTCCGGTCGTGGCAGGCTGCGCAAAGAGTGCATCTTGAGGCTGTTACTTCGACGAATGTGCACTTTCTTCCATATCTGTAGCTGCGACGAGACGAAAAATGTAGGCTGTGTAAACGCCATTTTACTGCGTGATATTGGTGACATAGTGCTTTGGTAAACAGAGAGGCCAGTTTATTTTCTGCTGCGCATGGCAAGCGAAGTAAAGCCTAGTCTAGCTTTTATGGCAGTTACGCTGGATGTCCAAGGACGTAGCTAGCTGTTTGAGTAGCTTCGAGGTTCCTGGTAAATGTTACCTGTCCGCGGTCGCATACGGACGAGACATGTTCTAGTACAGGACTAAGGTACGGGATACACAGCTGTTCACTTAAAGGTGATGGTGCAAGGGAAACATTACGTGTTCAGTAACCGACCATGTCATGGGACCTCAATTCTTCGTAGTAAATATGTTGTCGACCACAGGCTGTGGTTTCATCAGCGAGGGCAAGGAAAAGGGAGAAGATGAAGAAGAAAATACGTGATGGCTACGCAGGCGGGGAAGAAGGCGGTATTTGCTTTATGCGTTTTTGCAACGAGCCAGAGACAATGGAACACTTCTTGCTGGAATGCAGGCGCTTTACCTCCCTTAGGAAAAGCACTACCGAAAAGGCAATGCGAAATCTGGGCATCCCATTATCAAGCACTGTAGATCTTTCATTCGGGTCTTCCTTGCTGGGACACACGAACTGGAATATATGCCTTGCTCTACAAAAGTTCATTAAGGATTTCGAATCGATTTGCTTGTTCAGTTATTAGATCCTAATTACTTATTCCATTATTCTCTATACCAGTGATTGACTACGTTAGTAATATACCCCGCCATGGTAGTCTAGTGGCTATGGTACTCAGCTGCTGATCCGACGGTCGCGGGATCGAATCCCGGCCGCGGCGGCTGCATTTCGATGGAGGCGAAATGTTGAGGCCCGTGTACTGTGCGATGTCAATGCAGGTTAAAGAATTCCAGATGGTCCGAATTTCCGGAGCCCTCCACTACGGCGTCTCTCATAATCACAGCTTGTTTTGGGACGTTAAACCCCACAAAACAACAACAACGTTTGTAATATTCAAATTCACATGAAAGTACGAATAAACCTTTCAAGTGGCATAGCTTAGTAAATTAACCTCAAATCCTCCTGAGTCTTGGCCAATCCCCCCAAGTGGGCAGATGCCAGAATTGAAGGAGAATCATCATCATCACCATGAGAACGCGGAGAAGAAGTGGGCTAATTAGAACTTAAGCGTTCTAAGGCTATGATAAAGCTTATGCATTATAAAAAACACCCCTTCCATGTTTTGATAGTAGAAGTACACTATCTACACAGTCTTTTTTCCCCTTCGTTTTCCTTTTCGCTCACTTACTATTATTTTATTGTTCTTTCGTATGCATAATGCTGCTCTATTCGCACAATACCAATTAAAAATGAACCATATCAGGTCATGGCCAGTCCCCTGAAGTGGGTATGCGCCATATTTGAAGAATCATCATCATCATCATAAGAAGAAGAAGAAGAAGAAGAAGAAGAAGAAGAAGAAGAAGAAGAAGAAGAACAAGAAGACAGCGACGGCGAAAAAAATCATTGGCTAGTAAGAAGAGCGCGAAGAAGCAGGTGAATACAACGAAGAAAAAGAGGGAGTGTATGATGGTGAACAAACAGACGAGGAAGAACAGAAAGCAAACAATGGAAGAGGATGAAGAGTGAGGAAAAGAAGGAATGGAATAAGACTGAATGAAAAGAATGAGAGAGCACACAGCAAATTCTAGCTGCGTTTGCATATTGCTGCGCCCTCGTCTCAGACCTAGTAGCTTTTTTTATTTTTCTGAGGGGGTGGGAATGGAAGCCAGCAGTGTCGAAATACTTGAATTTCTATTTAGCCAAGATTTCTCGTTATCGTAATGATCGTTCGCAGGCAAAAGATTACAGTGATTAAGAAGATGACGCAGTACATCGACAACTAATGAAGCACCTATCGAAATAACTCGAGATTAGAATAGCTACATCATCTGGGTTTTTACAAAGTACATTGATGAGAAAGCATTGAAGATTTGCCAAAAAACTGAACTTCCTTGGTACTGCAGAAATGAGATCGATATATGTGCATTTGCTCTTCCTGGTTTTGTACCGTCTAGGGTAACTAGAAAATTTTTTAGTTTATCGCATATGTTTCGCGTGCGATGCCAGCGCTGCGATTGGCTCACATGGGTCACGTGATTTTTCTCCGAAATGCATCGCGAGTCTTACAATACCAAAGCAACCGTAAATACAACAATACTATTACTATCAGCAGGGATTTACTTTTGTCCGATTACGCAGACATGTACTGTGAATGAGGTGCTCTTAGCCAGTGTTATCATATATTATCAGATGTTCACGCCATCAATGCCCGCCGCACGCTGGTTTACCGGTACGTTCGGATGCATTCGTTCTTGCTCGATACGTGCATATGTGTGGCTCACAAATTTCATTTACTGCACATACGTAATGGCGGCTATCGATCTCGATCAATTGGACAGCAGGCAAGGCTTATACTTGCTTTCTTGTTTATTTCTTTTATTTATAAAACACTGTGGTCACTAAACACCAGGCAGGTGGGGAACATTACAATAAAGGAATATGCAAACATCGAGAAAAAATCAAACGAATAATCAAATTTACAAGAATACAAAATGAATGATGCATAATATAAAACAAAAATATAACAAACCACATCTGAAAATAAACAGTGGCAGAAATAAACTGATGTTTCTACACATACACACACACATATAGCGCTTCAAGTTATACAAATACTCAGCATTCACAATCCGAGGAAGTGATATTGCTTCGGCGGTGAGACGGAGCAAAGCAACCCACACCAACTGCACATTCTATGTGCTGCCAAAATAACGCAAACATTTAAGATTCATTCAGCATCCGAGTAAATGGCGTTTTACACGAAGTCACATGTAACGATGTTTACAGCTCCGGATCTAGCAAACACACACCTGACGCTCAATGAGACAGATTAAGCCACGAAGACAGTTCACGGACATATAACAACGATGGTTGCACAATTTTAAAACAATTACAACGCGTGCAGCATGGTTAATTCGTGAGGATAGGTAACTAGGCAGCACTTATGTCCCCTTGAACAAACATATCAACATCCAGTTTCGCTGAGAGGAACACGGCATCGACGCAGAGATATTCATGTCTTCTCAATGCAGGCTGGTATCGCTTTAAACGGCTTGGAAGGAATATGGCCGCCGCTGCGCAGTGTTGCCAGCCTACCACGTGTCTCTTCGGTACTCTAAAAAGTTTCCAGTGACTCTATACCGTCGCCTCACTGCCGAACCCTGGCAACAACATTTAGAGTAACGATGTTTATGTCCAGTAAGCAGTAATAACAGTTGGGGTTGGACGGGCCAAAACGAACCACGGTTAGGAACCCCAGGGGGAGAAAATTTTCTGAGGTTCTCCTGAGCATGCAACGAAAACGCATCGTACACGGAGCTCTAACGCTTCCGCCTCCATTGAAAATGCGACCACAGCGGGCCGAGTCGAACACACGTCTTTCAGGTCATCAAGTGCGCACCATAACTACAGTACCACGTACTCTGGAGTGACGGCCGCCCAAAGCGAAAATCAATTAGTAGTACCTCTGGTAATGAAGGCGATTGCATTGCACGCGAGAGAATTTTTATATGTACATATCAATAGGTGTTCATCTTTCTTCAATTTCACCTTCACGTTTTGATTTTTGGCTAACACAGTGCCACGTGTGATATATAAAGTAAAAATGTAATGTAGTATAGCAGATGCTGCATCCTACTTCTCACCTGCCCAACAGCGATATCTAGTACCTAAGTAAGCTACGTTAAGATACTTTACCATAAGCGTCCTACTGCACTTCATTTCTTTTTTCCTTTGCCGCAAATACGCTCGCAGAAAGGGCTCCTTCCTCGACCTTTCTCGCAATTGCGGGGTCGGAAATTAACTTTTATTGGCCGCCAGCCAGCGGAGGCACTTGCGGGGATTCAAGATCCCCTTCATGGCATCTCGCAATCTGCCCACCCTCCCTCGCCCTTCCCCAGAGCGAGCGCCTTGATAGGCGATCGCCCTCGCAACATTGGACACCGAAAGAAAACGGACCGAAAGCTCGCTATCTTTGACACACGCGCTCGTGTTAACGAGAACTGATGTCTCGCAGAGCCGCCGCGGCGGCCAGTTGAAGGAACGGGTCTGGGCACAGCGTCACGTAACCACGCTTGGTCCACTTTCGTACGCACTACGCAATGCGTTTCCGGGATATATAGGAATACTCTGTGTTTGCGTGCCTGTGTGTCGTGCGTGAAAATTGTTCCGTACCCGTCGCATCACGTGGTAAAGTTGTGCTTCCCCTTTGCCGCCCAGCATTCGAGTGCATTTCGTCGCATCGTCGCAGCAGTTGCCATGGGGTTCTTCACCCGTACTCTGTACGTCTTCGCCGTCGCGGTCGTAGTCTCTTCCAGGCCCGGTGAGTCGACGTCCGTTGTGGAAACCGCTTGCGTTTGCTGCGCAAAAGTACTCTCTTCGTAATCGTTGCACAAAATGGCCTCGTGGAGCCTTGTTTGTTCAAACGTAGTAAACTCCTTTTTCTTTAGAAAAAATTAAAAAAAAAGGGAAGGGGGGGGAGCTATGGCGGGTTTACCGAAGAGGCTGCCCGATGCCACTTAAACATAAGTTAAATAGAATAGGGTAATTTTCGCGGATGTTTAATGTACAGATAAGTGAGAAACATGCTATCGAGAGACTGTTTCGAAATTTCCGCGCCGCAACGATTTTCGTAAATGTCTGCAGCCAACAAACCTAATTTAAGAATGTAAGATGCCCGTTCGAATCGAGTCAGTATTCTTCACACAGAAATAAGATCCTGTCATACTGAAATAATGACAGCAACATTATCTGGCGTTATACGTTCCACAGTCACGATATTATTAGGAGCGACGTCGTAGTCAAGGGCTCCGGAAATTTTGATCACTCGAGGTTCATTAATGCGCACTGACATCGCACTGGACAGCGTTGGACACTTTGCGAAGGAGCAGTTTTCACGGCAATGGGGTAAATACAAAGCAGAGAAAAGGCATCTCCATAAACCGCAAATTATCCCGGTCTTGTGCTAACATTGGCCAATTTATCCCCGCAAACTTCCTGATATCACCTGCCCACCTATCTACCGCACCCTGCCAAGCTTGCTTTATCTAGAGGTCCACTCGGTTAACACAATCCGTGTCACTTTAGATTTCGGTCAACCAAACGAACAAGCAGGGTTTCGTAAACGCTATTCAACAGTAAGCCATATTCACACTATCACTCAGGTGATAGAGAAACCCGCGGAGTTTAACCAACCCTTATTAATAGCCTTCATAGACTGCGAAAAAGCATTGTGGAGCACGTGAGCTTATACAGCGCGAGAATAGAGTATATTGAGTTGGTCTTCGAGATGCTACCATGAAGAGGGGAGAATCAGCTTATTTACGTCACCGTCTTCGTGGCAACGCTAATGTGGAGGCATTGTCGTACTATTGTCACACACTTGATTCGAAGTAAAAAGTTCTACATTTTCAAAGCCGGGAAAGTCTTGGGGAATACCGAAATGTTCAAGTTCAACCACTCACTTGGCAGTGTATATGGGGGGAAAACTGTGTGTAGGATTCATTCTGTCGTGCTCTCTGTGAAGCAGTCTTCGTCGGAGACAATTATCGCTTCGGTGCCATAAAGACCTGTCCTGAAGCCTACTTAGAGGGCTACATAAGACGGTTTCTTAAATGTACGCGTTCACATGTTTTTCAACATATCCAACAACACGCCTTTCGATCGCACAGTTTTGCATTGGCGCCTTGTAAAACGCCACAATACACGCGTCGCTGCAGGCAACCTGAACCTTAATCGTCCTGCGGAGCCATTTCCAAGGCGCCTAACTGCCACCAAAGAACTAATCATGAAGACAAAGCTTTTAGGGCGCTTGACAGAGCTGGCTAGCGAGCACGTTTGCACGTTTTGAACTTCTTCAAACAGATGAAGCGGTGAGAAATACCTTCCGCACTGGTGCATACGTCACAATCACTGCCAAGAACTTATTTATGTAGGTTTATGTTCGCTGTATATTAAGAAAACACGGATTGTGATTTAAGCCAGTGTGTCAGGAGTTCCACGTAAGAAGCAGCTAATGCATTGACGCCGCAAACCATGCTTGGCGTGTTACCGAACGACCACGAGAACGTGAAAAGAGCGGTTGGGAAGGCTTTTGCGTGGCCACTCTAAATTATTCGGCCACATGTACCCACATCCGGCGCACCTCCACGTCCACAATCACGCTTAAAAGACTTTAGGCAACATTAATGCTCCAATTGAAGGGGCCATGTAACACTTCTTCGAAAGTGTCAGAAAATGATACCTATCGGTCTCGGAGGTTTCGTCAAACACTTGATTCAAATGTTATTGCACTGCAGGTAGCAGTGCCCACCTAACTACGATGTGCAGGTAGCACACGTGACAACAAACAAGTCGAGGCATTCCCTTGTGAGGGTGAAAGACAAGCTGGCAAAATAAAATTTCCAGGCGTTGTGACTGTAGTCGCAGTTACATCGGCGAGACAGGCAATCTTCCGCAAAGACTAAAGCAGCATATATATGACGTAAGAAAGAAGGTCTCATCGAACGCGCTGGCGGTACAGGCCGAAGCATCTGGCCACAAAATAGATTGGGATAACGCAAGAATAATAGAACCAGAAAAGAACTGGTCCTCACGGCTTCATCTGGAATCCCTGACAACCCAAACAACGGCGCCACGCTTAATCGCAATGAAGGGAACTTCCCACAATTGTAAACACGTTGCTTGCGCCACATTATAAAACATACGTAATCGAACTGCTCACGCACAGATTCTTCATTTGTGAACAAGGCTCCCGCGGGGGAACCGAAACGTCTTGCTTTTATTTGCTTCTATTGTGGTCAGCCTCTTATTTTAATTGTCTGCGAAATGTTAACCTGTACCGTCGCCTGCTAGTTTCTTTATATTATTATGATAAGCGGCACTAATATATGGAAAACCTAAACTTCCGGTTTCCTGGAGATAAGCGGAGGGTGCGCGCAAGCAATTAAGTGCGCTAGGTGACTGCGCCGTAACAAAAGGACGACGTGTATCGGCCCCGCTTTCCTCTATGTGATATAGCTATCCCCACTGATGTGCGCTTGCGCCGAGCTTTTCTTTCTCCGTATCTCTCTCCCTCTCTCTTCGGGACGTTGCATTTACGCATAATGCAGTAGCGAATGAGTATCGAACTATTCAGTTCGATACTCATAAATTTGCTCTCTTGATTATATGTGGAACGCTAGATGAACCCATTCTTTGCAATGCAATAGGGCTACCAGTGCGACGAGCCGCTCCTTTTATATGGTGAATACTGAGCTCTTGTAGCCGCAGCTGTTACCACAAATGATGTGCATAAGACTATCACTTTCGTGTTTAATGGTGCTTGTTGTAAACAGATTTAGCGCTACGCCATATTTAAAGCACGTGCTGCTCCCCGCTGCAACTCTGTAAGATTCAAGTTATATATGAACACCTTGAAGTCGCAGAGTTTGTAAAATAATGCCATATTGCATACATACTATGCTTTAGTCCAGCTCTTTGAGTTATCCTCTCCGTATAAAAATACAATCAAACGCATACTACTCTCTAACCATATGCCTGTACTTGGTTAAACTTCCGCCACTTTATTGGTTATATGCTCCCTGTAGGTTTTCATGGTGGTAGTAAAAACGCAGTATACTGAAACGAAGGCCATCCTGCACACTGTGTCGATGCACCTGATAAAGATGATGTGCTGCGTCGCCTGCACTGGGGAGAAATTCCTCATTGGTCTTCAAGAGCTCCAATCTGATGCTGGAATCAAATAAAGAGAATCCTTTATGTTATCGGGAATGTATTGAGACAGTTTAGAAGGCACAGTTTCTTCAGGCAATCGAAGGAATTGTGCAGTAACACCGTCTTTCCAGTAGGTCAGAAGTGCAACTGTCGTTTTATTCCGGGGAAGAATGGAAGGTGGCAACCTTTGGTACTTTCGTTCCGATGTATACGTGGACACACAAACGGCAAAATTGCCCCGCCGCAGTGGTCTAGTCGCTATGGGACTCGCCTTCTGATCCAAATGTCACGGGGTCGAATCTTGGCCGCAGAGGCTGCATTTCGATGGAGGCGAAGTGTTGAGGCCCGTGCGCCGTGCAATGTCAGTGCACCTTAAAAAAAACCAACTGGTCTAAAATACTGGAGCCCTCCAGTAACGGCGTCTCTCACAATCGTGGCGTGGTTTTGCGAGATTAAACAGGAGGAATCAAATATGCGAAATTCTAGAAGGGGGTCAAGCCGTGCTTGTCTTTGCCCAGGACTTAGATGGTGGTCCCACGTCTTCCTGTCGGACTTTTCTGCCACATTAGGTGGACGGCGGCCAGTTTTGAGGAAATAAAACCTAGGAAATGAAGGCCCAGTTTCGTAGACAAGGTGAGATATACACACAGCAACGTGTGCCTTCGGGCGACTTGTCAACGTCGTCACGAAAAGCCCAATGTGTCATCCAGCCCGCTTCGACTATGGGCCAACCGAAGCACGTAAAAAGGAAGCGATGGGATCCCCTTGCATCATACGCCGATAGCACGGCGGCAGCGTCAGTAGCGGCGATACTAGCGAAAAAGAAATCATAAAAGGACACGGGAAAAACAAAGGCCTCGAAGACTTGTGGCCTCCCCTCGCGGTCAGATCAAAGCGGTCGCCAGCTTCAGATACCACGACGGCGTAACGAGATCCGCGTGGCTGGACGATCCCAACAAGGGGAAGCGAGGGCGCTGATTGCCGAGTGGCAGCGGCGCGCAAACAGGCCGGTCAAGGTCGGATCTGCTGCGTCAGCCAATAGCGCTGCTTCGGCTATACTACGCCGTGGACAGCGGTGGACGGAAATGCCCGCCGTGTTCACACCTGCGTCCATATTCTAGCGAACCTTGTTACGCGCTACAGACGTGGAAAGCTATAGGATTCACCCTGGCTACCTGTGCGGCGCAGCGGGAAACGTGGCGAAAAGTCACGTGCTATTCAAAGCGCTACTGGATCGCCTTGGTCACCCCGTCATCTCGCACAGTGCCCTTACGCAAGCACCGCATGTGACATTGCGCATGCGGCGTCTGCGGAATGCCCGTTCCGTTAGCTTTGCTCTCTGTGGCACTGGCGGCATGCGCAGTTTAGATCAACAGTGACCAAAGGGTGAGTGGGAGCCCTCCGACCTGGCTTCAAAAACTGTGGCGTAACGTCCTCTTCCAAACTGTTTCTTTGCTGCACGGTTACAGATTTCGGTGGCGTTGTTGCTGTCGTGCGCAAAACAAACCAGTTATAGCAAAACGAGAAAGGAAGGAAATGGGGTTGATTCCTCAGTCAAAGGGCTCGGTATAACGCGGAAGTGAAATGTCTCTTCGCATAAGCAGTTGAATGTTTGCTGTTATATATAGCGAGGTGCACTTGCCCATTGCTATCAGTGTTTCGCTGGTATTGCACTGTTTCACGTGGATGAACCCACGTCCACGCATCGCCTCCTCAGCATCAAGGACCAACCCGTTGTGGTAACTGCAGTAGTTTACGTAATAACTGGACACAATCCATAGTCAATGCCGCGCGACGAAGGTATCACTCATATCTGTGCCACATTGGCCCGTCAAAGCCGCTGCAGTGCTTGGGCGCTTAAGGCAGCCGTTTTCTTGTTGCCATCACGCTTGAAGAGTGACCGGCCGGCGAACGCTACCCACTACGAAATGTAACCGAGGCACTACCACTGCGCTGTCGGCGCACGTAAGCTGTACAAATCAACGTTGGTACGCACGTGGCTACGTTCTTTCTTACCAGGCTTCTTTCCTATGCCCTCGATGCTGGGCACGCGCACATCGAGGCGGAATATGGAACAAACCTGGAATGGTGCCGTCATCCAGGAGAGGCGAAGCAAAGCTGTAGTGATCTTCTCGATGGCGGCGCCGCTCCAGGCAATGTACTCTTGGATGCGCTCTCGATGAGAAGGACGAGAGAGGCGAAGAAGGAATATAAGGCGCGTTCGTACGGCGTTGGGCGTGTGCGGCGTTTGCGCACTGGTAGAGCACCGGCCACCTTTAGTTGTGGAGCGTGCTGCTGCGTGTTCGATTCCCAGCGCATGAACAGTTTTTTTAGTGTTGTTCATGTTTATTTTACTGCGTCGTATCCGTCACGGTAGTGACGTATGAGGTCGTGATGGACCCCGGCAAAAAAGACTTTCTTGTTAAAAAGGACATCGTAAAAATTGGCCGCTGATCGAGTTTGCCGCTCCTCTCATCATGGCCACGCTCGCATACAACAGGCGATACTGATCACACGTAGTTCACATTCAGCTAAAATGATTCAGAAGATTTTAAAATACAGAAATAGGGATAGATAATTCGCTGTAATTAACAAACATTAGCTAAATGTTGATCGTTGCCCACGTCCTCGGGTTCCAGCCCGTAAGTCAGCTTCAGTGTGTTGGTACGGATCACGGGCCCAAAGGAAATATGGGACGGTGACGCGTGCGATAAGATCTGATCCTGCTTTGTGTCTTCCTGTCTAAATACGCATTCGTCGGCGTCCTATCGCGCAACCATCCGTGCATCGGAGCTGAATGATGCTTCGGGCCCATAAGCTTGGCTGTTCGGAAGAGCGGAACTTTGCACAGGCCACTGCGGTGCGAGTGAGCGAACGGCACCCGCTGATGGTCTTTCGTTCTCTTGGGGGCACTTAATAGAATTATTGTGAATGATGAGTGCCCGTGTGGTGTGGGATATATGACACAGATAGTCCCTAAAAAAGTGAAAACTTTATAAATAAAAAAAAGGCACGACGCCGCCTTTCGATTACTTAGCCAAAAGTACCGTATCCAGGGTGGATGGCGAGACAGACAGAGAGGACGTGGGGTTTACTCTCTTCGACGGCGTGCCTTTAAATAACGTTAGAGCTGGGTCGGAGACATGAGCAGGAAATTATTCCGTCTTGAAAGCGGCGCACATGATGGAAGAAAATTTCATTGTGCAAGATGCAAGATGCTTATCACTAAGTTATTATATGCGCAAGAAACATGCCGTCACTTCGTCGCAAATGATCTCAGCAAAGAAGCTGTCTCTCTTCGCACAAAAATCACTTAGGATTTCGGGTTCTGCCTAGCGCGCTACACCTGCATGTAACTACATTCTGAGATAGATTCATCGATTTCCCAAAACATGCAATTTCCCTGTGTCAGAAAGTTCAATCCTTTTCCAACGGCGCATTGTACGAATAGAAAAGGAAGAAAAAAATGGCACACTTATACTACAATGAAAAAGACTTTAATTAGCTGAAGAATGGAACCTTTCGCGAGCACTCATCGTAAGAGCGCTTGTAAAGGAGTTGGTGCCACCCTTACCTTCCTGTCAGCCATGACAAGTCTTTCCGAGACCCTACAAAAGTCATGTCCTTGCAACCGATGATCGTTTTGCATGACTCAAAAACAAGATGACATAAATAGCATCTCTGTGCTCTGGGTGCCTGGGAGAAAGGCTGAAGAAAACTGAACGCTGCAATCTCCTCTCAAAGGTACGAGCGCCTTTCAGGATTTCGTGCCATTATCGCTGACCACCGTTCATGCCGGCCTCAACTCCTACACATCGACAAAGGTACTTCAAGTGGCCAAGACCTTACCTCGGCCGCAGTAGTAATATTTTCAATCTCCGGAAAGATCGAAAACGTGGCACATAAGATATGTTCTTT
Source organism: Hyalomma asiaticum (assembly GCA_013339685.2). Classification (NCBI taxonomy): domain Eukaryota; kingdom Metazoa; phylum Arthropoda; class Arachnida; order Ixodida; family Ixodidae; genus Hyalomma; species Hyalomma asiaticum. The sequence continues at coordinate 68,367,991 of CM023490.1, read as the reverse complement.
TTGCGTCGGTCGTACGCGCATACGTGGTAATGTGTAGCTCAAGTATAGTATTCGGCTCCCACTACTACCTGGAATGCTTTGGTGCACTTCCAAATCCTCCTGCCAGCCATCTTTACTGTTTGCAAGTTTTCAGCAACGTTAAAACAAAAAGCAGCGCACCAGCTCACCACAGGCTTGACTGCCGCCCGCTTCCATTGAGAATCGGAGAGGCGGAATAACCATAATACCATTTCATGGTGTGTTCTTTGCCTCGCATCTGCGCCAGCTGCAAAATAGTAGCTCGTGTCTCCTGGTACGCGCCCAGAGAAAGGCGAAGCTCTCGCACGTAACCCTTATGGAAATTTTTAATGCGTTTTCTAGAAAGCCTTTTGAACTTGCTCGATAGAATCCTATGGTGTTTATTTTGACACCCTATAGAACTTTTCTGTGGAGTTCCTAAAGTTTTTTGGCTACCGCATTCTTCTAGAAACTTTATAGATGTTTTCCTATAGAACATGTATATCGAGTTCCTTTTAAGATAGTACAGACATATTTCTATAGATAATTTATACCGAGTTCTTTTTGAGACTCTAAAGACAAATTTCTATAGAGATGTTCCATGGTGTTTCTTTAGGATGGTAATAGAAACATTTCGCAATAACTTTTCGAAAAAAAAAGCTTTTTGTGCCACTCGCTCGCCACGTTGGGGGACCTCCTCTCGAGAGGATACTGTACTCAACAGAAGGCGAGGAGGGGCGCTTTGCTTTCCTTAAGAAAAACGATGATCTTGGGTCCGGCAGTCGGATTCGAACTTGGAACCTCTCGCATTGGAAGTCGATACTCTACCACTGTGCCACCATTACATTTTTTTCTTTATAGCACGGAAATATTTGCGTAAACATTGCCTTTTCCTTGCGCAAATTTTAGTCATATGCTAATCGAAGTCAAGGTCATAAAATTAGCATATGGGAAGGAAATGTAGTGCGAAGGGAAGGTAGCCATATGGTCATTAAAGGCGACAGATTGGATTCCAAAGGAAAGAAAGGGTGGCGGGAGGCGACAGGACACTAGCTGGTCGGATTAGATTAAGATGTTTGTGACGACAACATGGCCGCAGTTACGGCATGACCATGTTAATTGAAGAAAAATATGGAAGAGATTTTCGCCCTGCAGTGGGCATAAATAGATCGTGATGAAACATTTCTTTCATATGAATCTTACATGTATGAATACATCGTCTATATATACCTTATAGAGGACATATAGAAATGCAATCTATAGGCCGCTAGCGTTAAGAGTACTAAAGGTACCCTATAAAAGTTAGTTTCTAGAATTTAGTAGATACATCCCTTATAGAGCGCGTATGGTGAAGCAGTCCATAGAAAGAAAGCGTTAAATGTTTTAAAGATGCTCTAAAGGTTACTATAGAATTCACTACATATGAGGTCAATACGCTTTCTTTTGTGCGCGAAATGACGTGTTTCTATGCACAGGTATTTTAAGACTTTCTATATTCGTCCTATGGAAAACGTTCTATAGATGGCGAGTTCCTATTGAGTTCCTTTAGACTCTATAGGAACTCATTAGGAGTTCTAAAAGAACTCTGAATGGCCCATCAGTGCGAATGCCAAAAGAAATTTGGATAGGGCCCGCAGTAGTCAAGGCAACTGCTCAATAAAACACTTCCTAAATCTGCACTTTTGCATTTGGCCCTTTCTTCATTTTCTCTTATGGGCGCTTTTGCGTCGGGACAGTGTGTATCGTTGATTGATTGATTTCTGTGGTTTTACGTCCCAAAACCGGTTGTGATTATGAGAGACGCCGTAGTGGAGGGCTCCGGAAATTCCGACACCCTGGCGTTCTTTAACGCGCACTGACATCACACAGTACACGAGCCTCAACATTGGGCTCCATCGAAATGCAGCCGCCGCGGCCGGTTTTCGATCCCGCGGCCCTCGGATCAGCAGCTCAGTACCGTAGCCATTGGACCATCTTGGCGGGGCGGTGTGTATCGTGGCGTTAAGCCACTGCCCCGACATTGTGAACAACTCCCTTTAAGGAAACCACATTTTGATGCAAAAGCAGACTCGGGAAGCGCCTCTTTAAAAGAACAACTGACCAGGGGGACGAATTAGCATTCTGAGGGTCCCGGGAGTGCACATTTGTCCGCTGCGTGACGATGGTTCAGGTGGTACAGACCTCCTGAGGTAGCCGTGGAGATATGGGAGCGTTTTTTTTTCCGTCGTCTTTGACAACCAAAAGGAGCCCTCCATTCCTGCACATGGTGTGTGCGCATAGCTTTCACTTGTGCAAATGCTTGGCGGCAGTGCACAAGCTTGGTTCTCGCGGGAGACGGCGAGCAACCAGGCACGAACGCAATTACGTAAACGTTAACTGCTCCCGTTATACACGTGTCCCTCTTGTGAACACCGCTTAAAACTCGGTTCGTGGTCAGCATGTTTTCATTCGTGTAAGGAGAGAAAAGAATGGAGTGAGCGTCATGTGCCAATCTTGAAGCCTAGCCATACTAAAGTTGAAGAGATGGGACCATGGGGAATAGGCCCGGTAACTCGGAACCATGGTTCTTAGTTACTTCTAGGAACCATGCTAACCACTAGGAACAACGGGGAATAGGCCCCGATCACTTAATAAAGTACGAAAGCCGTAGATTCATGCATGGTCAGGTGCCACCAGTTGGTAACGCGTAACCAGAAGTTAGAGTGGTGTGCCAACAATGATAGCATACCACTATGCTATCATTATGCTATCATTGTTACTCCCGGACCTTGTAAATGGACGCGGCGCAGTGCCAGATTCATAACCAATCGCCAATTGGTTCATAACCAGGCCGCGGCACAGTCCATAAACAATCACCACCAATAGCCAGCAATTTCGGTCGCTTTAACGAGCTCATAACAGCTTACCTGGCGGATACCCGCAAATTTAATGCGGTTTCAACCCGCCTTAACTTAACATTCATTAGTTACCCTTTGGTTAAATAAATATATTGGTAATAAACTCTCACTCTGGTATCATACTTCTCACGTAAATCTAAACCTGATGTCTTCCGCAAGACCTTTGCATATTTGTCTCTTCCCTTCCTTTTCGTAACAAGTCCTATCCGGACGTGTGCAGGGGAGCCGACCAAGAAACATAATATAGATCATTTCTACGTAATGATAATTGCGACTGCTATGATTACAATAGTGGCAGTGACTATGGCAATGTTGAAGGCGTCTCGTATTGTTTCAAACGCTATACATCAAAATAAATGACCATTTACTCGGGCCCACACCTGTATACTGGCGCGGCGTTTTGGACCCCCACTAATATCCCTGTTCCGGTGGCCAATGTTGTGTTTAAGAACTGTTCATCACTGCTTGCAGTAATATGATTTACATAAGAATTAGACAGGGAATTGACTGGTACTCTTCCATTTCTGAAACGTACTCAAGTTGTATCCAAATCTGCATGGGTCCGAGGAAGGTCTGCGGTATTGTAAAATAAGAAAAACACCATCGCCTAAGGCACCTAGGCATCACAACTGGGTGTTCTTCGTATGATTTTCTTAAAAACATTTCATTGTTTGAATCCTTTTCCTTATAATTCGAAACCAGTGGCGACTTCTCATAAGACCATCCACGTGTAGCATAGCGATGCCTGTCGTACGGGGCTCAACACCGTTACAAGACCAGGCATGTGCGCATATCTTTAGCATATGTGTTGGTCACCGTGAATGCCCGCAGCCTACGGTAATGTTAATCTATAGCGGCTAGATGTTTAAGGCGAAATCCTTGTGTGGCTACTTTGGCGCTTCCTTTAGTGAGACGCTTAGAAAAATCTTGCTACACATTTCCGGAAAAACCCGCGTTACCATGCACTTATGTCATCATAGGATGTCATCGTGAAGTCAGCAAAGTATGGCTACGCGATGGTATCATTCCATGAAGCTGTCGGATAACGTCATTTTGACGTCTAACAAAAAACCCCGTCTTAATTCCACAATCATCTGAAAGGCTTCTGAGAACAAAGCATTTGGTTCATGGTTTTCAACAGGAAACTTTGCGGCTTGGGGAGCGATCGAACGCTGTCCCCAGAAATGTTAAGCAACCACTCTTCCCAGTGATCCACGACTGCTCTTAGTTGCGCCTAACAACACGTACGCCTTGTACGCGCGTGATTTCACGGGACCATTCGGAGCCATGTGCTACGTTCTGCGCATGTGCGTCATCAGGCGCACATGCGCACATGCGCACTACTATGGAGCACGTTCTTTCCGCCGCTAACCGAACCAAAGAAAACACAATAAAAACAAAGATTACGCAACCTAAGATTATCTTATGGGATTTTGCGTGCCAAAGCCACGTGGTGCACCCCTTACTGGAAAGCACCAGAGTACTTCTGACCTCCTCGGACTTTTGAACGTGTGCCCAGTTATATGCGCATGTGCGTGTTAATTGAGTGTTTGACTTCTGAGGTTTAACGTCCGATAACCAAGACTTGATTATGAGAGACGCCGTGGTAGACGGCACCGGAAATTTCGACCACCTGAGGTTCTTTAATGTGCACTGACTTTGCACAGCCCTCAAGCCTCAACATTTCGCCTCCATCGAAATGCAGCCGCCGAGGCCGGGATTCGATCCCGTGACTTTCGGATCAGCAGCCGAGTACCATAGCCACTAGACCACCTGCGTGTGTGCGTGTGTGTGTGTGTGTGTGTGTGTGTGTGTGTGTATGTGTGTGTGTGTGTGTTTTGCTTTCAGCCTCCTCAAAATGCAACCTCGTGGCCGGGTTTCGATGCAGCGACTTCGAGCCGCTCAGCTAACCCCGACTGTTGCAGCCTACTGCTGCTCTATATCTTTCAGAGGCCTTAACCCGGTGCGTTACCGATGTGTTGCCTCGCTTTCGTACTGCGGCGTCACAGGAGCGTAGCACCTGCCCAATTTTCTCCATGGAATGTCCTGAAGACCTAGTGTTCAGAAGTCGTCAAGAAAGGAAAGTCACTTGGACGAAGCGTTGACTCCGATCACTTTGACGAAGCGTTCGCTTCCTCAGAAGACGGCGACTTCTTCGCTCGAACTATCTACCACGTATTCATGAACCTACCTTATCCTTATTGCTCGTTTTCCTTATCTTTCCTGTCATCTTATCATGCTTCATGACTAGTGGAATAACGGACCAGGACAAATTTTTCGGCAACTAGGAAGCGTTCATTTATGAGAAATCCGTATGGATTTCCTTGTAGCCTTGTGCTACAAAACAGGTGGATGCCAATTTTCTCTTTCATAAATGTTACTCCACCTTGCGGGTTTCCGCAGAACTCATTTGACTTATATTCACGCCCTTGGGCTTCGAGTTGTCGATAGATTCGCCCTCGCGCTGTCAATCGCTAGCCTCCTGGTTAGCTCAGTTGGCAGAGCGAGCGCCCCGGACAGGCGTTGGTCCCGGGTTCGAAACCCGGACCAGGACGAATTTTTCGGCAACTAGGAAGCGTTCATTTATGAGAAATCCGTATGGATTTCCTTGTAGCCTTGTGCTACAAAACAGGTTGATGCCAATTTTCCCTTTCAACAATACAGCCCCTCTCCCCATGAACATCTCCGTTCTAAATATATAGTAGGCGATGCATTGCGAATCATCCTTTGTTTTAAGATACACCTAGCTGCGCAGGCGCATGGCGTCTTTCAGCATGTAGGACTACCTTAATATAAAAAAGAACGAAATTTGTTGCCTTCATCTAAAGTCCCTCTTAGGTGAACAGCGCTAAAATAGCGGAGTTTTAATCAAAGGCGACCCCAGCGTCTCTTTATTACTGGGATAGAAAGAGATGCTATATTTTTGTCAGGTTCTGCATTGTAGATTATTTTCCATGATGTCTTCGCAAAGCACAGTGCAGTCCACAAATTAATGAAATTTAAATATTATTGTGATGCCTAAATTTAGCCGCAAGTCTCGGATTATCCGGTTGGTATGTGTAACGCGCACTGTATGAGCACTATTTGCAATCGTCATAATTTCTCTGATGATGTTCACAGCTGTTCGCACAGAGCGTAGAAAAACGTCCTTTTGCGATGCATGTTTCCTGGGCGGTGGGAACACCACAAAAGAACAGCGGTAGAAACCGAACACCCTAAGTAATTAGGCGGAATTAATCGCGCTAATTACATCCTCAGCTAAGTTGTCTGACAGCAACTCAGCGGCAGCTATTTGTTTTTTTTAATACATTTATTTTACTGCAATTCACTAAGGCTCATAAGCCTGAAGTTGGAAACGTGGTTTTCTGTGCAACTTGTGAACAGCCTGGCCTCGAGGCCTACGCGGTCATTGAGCGCATCATGAACCCTTGTCAGTGTTACGTAACAGGACAACTTCTTGAATATTCGAGATCAACGTGCTGTTTCCTAACGGGAGACTGATTGCTTACTCTTTTTTTCTTCCAGCAAACAAGACTTGCAACGAGGTTCTGGAGCAACAGGTGCACGAAGCCGGCTGCCGTCTCATTGGACGTCTGCCTGACCGTTGGCTGCTTCGCTTCGATTCGTTCGGTGCCAGCAACGAGTCCGTACCGGTCCTCGCTCTCGTCTTCGGTCTCGCCGATCCGACCACTCACATCGAGAGCAGCAAGTGCGTGTCCCAGATGACCGCCTCGCTGGCGATGCAGGGCATGGCCAAGGTGGCCCTGCCCGCTTCCACGGCTCGTGTCTTCTTCGCGGCCAAGGCCAAGGTCACGGCAGAAGTGAGCAGTGCTATAAAAAGACCTCCCGCTGTGCAAGTTCACGTTACTGGGGCATTGCGTTACAGGGTACACGAGGAAATTGAGTGGCGAAACGACGGTGCCCACCTTTTTATCGACTGTGCGTTGCGTAACGTAGCACCAACAAAGCAAAGCCCGCAAAGCAAGGCCGCTTCGTCGGTCATTTAGTGGGGAGCAGTATCCTTAGGGCACCGGTAGTGGAAAATAAATACGTATGTTTCATTTCAATTGGGCTTCCGTTTATCGCATAATTGAAGCAGCAATTGCGCTCAGTGCGTGCGGGCTTACAGCCTTGTTATGCACCTAAAGTATGCTTAACGTTTACTAGCCACTCCGAATACCAGTGCCGACTCGGTCAACAGTTCTGGTTATATTCCGTCACACGCCGAATTGGTCTGGTGGATATGGCACCTGAATGCTAACCCGAATGTCGCGGTACAAAATCCCGGCCGCATTTAAATGGAGACAAAACGGTCGAGGTTCGTTCTGTATGTGATCTTAGTGCACATTGAGAAATGTTGCATGTAAATCTTGTATATGCCCACCCATTGCCGTTTTTGTGTATCTGGGGCACTGGGTGCTCTCTCAAGCTGCCTTTAGCCCAGTGTCCCCTCTTTCCTGTTCTGCTTTGTACTGCGTGAAAGAGAGATAAACTTTCTATTCTACTCTATTCTATGATAAAAGAGCCCCAGGTGGTCGATATTTCAGAAGCCCTCCACTACGGCGCCTCTCACATTCGCATGGTTAGTTTTGGAGCCCAGAACTCCAGAAAGTGTTTTATTATTGTATATTCACGATTTCTGCTGGACTAAGTTTTATTCATGCTCAAATCACGGTGCACACAATGGATGATTACACAGTCAAGCTAACAGTCACTGTGCCGTGCCCGTTTGTGTGCTCTGCGACTTCAACACGAGTAGTCACAAATTCAGCGAACTTCCATTTGTAACGCTTACTATTGCTAAGAAGCACATTTAACACAAGTTGTGCTTAGTGTATCAGTACACCTGTAAACTTGTGTATTACAGCACTGATGTATTAAAAAATTCCTTTCTTAAGCCTGCTCCAGCCATACAAACGAATATTCTCCGCGTACACATACGTAAGAACAACGTTTCCGGAAGATACGAAGCGTGTTGAAATGTTTCAGCACTCATTTTATCAATACTTTTCACTATAAGATAAGTTGAGGAAGTTCACGTTGAGGGTGCTGGTTTGGTTCTTAGCAGTAGCTACGGCAATCCCGCGTTCCTGTGGCAGCGGAATACAAACGCACCTAAGTACCATGGCATTGAGACATCAGCAAATACGCGAACAACGTATACCATGCAGGAAGAGTCAGCACAATAAAAGGTCTTTCTTTTTCTCTCCGTAAAATTTTTGCGTGCCATTTCCAGCGCGGTGTGTCTTGTTTCTACATATCCGCATTTAGCTGTAACGCATTGTTACACTGACACTAACCCCTAAGACATTCGATACATTTCGTTTACTTTTCTCCAATTTAGGGGGTTTGCGTGCCTTCCGGTTACCATAGCCGCAAGGGTCCGCCACTTTGGTGCAGTGATTATGTTGAGTTCTGATACCACGGACGCGGTTAAGATCGCGGCCATGGTGATCGCATTTTCGATGGATGTGAAATGCCGGAGCCCAGTGTGTCTCGCGTTTTCAAAGCGCAATAAAGAACCTCAGTGGGTCCAGATTTCCAGAACGCTCCATTACGACGTGCCTCATTATAAATACATCACGGTTTTGGCAGTGGAAACAGCAGTAAATATCGCTACCATAGCCAAAAACGTGCGTGCCATATGAGTGGCGTCACGTGGAGGTGCAGAGGTATTGATTGATTGATTGTGGTTCGGTTAGGAAAGAACGCTAATTTCTGCATCCCATATAGGGAGCACGGCTAAGGAGAGAGCTATTCTTGCCTGGCTTGGTCAGTGGAGTAAACACTTTCTCTAAGCAGAGTAGTGGCAGCACATTGGTGCTTACAGGCACTCCCAGAGAATTATTCTACATCGAAGATGGATACCTCTACCAGCCAAACAAATTTTCGTAGCATGGTCAGCGTCAGCAGAAAACGCCAGGCTAAGAAGGCAAGGCAGCAAGGCGGTGGACAGGAGGAGAAGCGCACGGCGAAGGGAGCGCGGGGCGAATGTGCACAGGTGGGGTTAGGCCATCCCTCGTCTGTACCAATCAAGAATAGCGTCGCGCAGCATAGCGGAAGCGAGATAGAGAGGAGGAGTGAAGCAGACGATAGTGGGGTGCATACGGCGGCCGCCGCGTTTCCCCGCGGTGGCGCCGAATCCGCCCGGTGTCCGTGGCTACAGCGGCGGCTGGGCCGGTTCCTAGAGCAGAGATCACTCTGGCAACTTATTAGGGCCGAAGCTCCTCTTAGTCTAACCTTGTCACGCATCAGGCGTCAGTCGTCAGGCGTCAGTCGTAACCCACGTGCCGGGAGGCACGCGCTCGCCCTCGGCGCGTGCATCTCTCTCTCTCTCCCTCTCTCTCTCTCTCCCGGCGCGTGCCTCTGCTGTCTTGTGAGAGACAGAGAGAGAGAGAGAGAGAGAAAGGCGCGCGTTGGCTATGGAAACGCTCTTTCTTCGATGAGCGCTCTACCAGCTCGCAAAGAAGGAGAACGCGCCCTCACCCGCGAGAGACAACATTGACGCAGGCAGCGTCTTCTAGCGAGTTTCTTGATTGAAAATCACCGCCTGCTCGCGCTGGAGAACCGTTCACCGGCCACCCATATATATATATATATATATATATATATATATATATTGTAAAGGGCGTTTACAATATATGTATCTTAGACGGAGCAGCTCGCAAAGGAGGTGACATAGGCGGAGGTGGGTCGTAATACGGGCGGCTGGACCAGCTGGCGACGGGTGATGCGACTCGAAGCGGCTGCACGCGATCGCAATAACGTGCGACGTGTCCGGCGTAACCACACGCAAAGCAGATGGGACGGTTGTCGGGGGTGCGCCATCGGTTCGCTGGGGCAGGTGCCACCCATGTCGCAGGACGAGACGGACGGGGCGGCTGCTGATACGACGGCGTGCTGGACTGCAGCCGGGCCCTAGGAACGACTTCGGCGTACGGAGGCGGCACACCCAGTTCGAAAGACTGAGGTCTAGCGACAACTTGTGCGTAGCTAAGTGGGACAGCCGCAGGAATCGGTTTGGGCGGCGTGGCTACAACTGGAGCATGACTCAGTGGTGCAGGGGCCGGAGGGTATGGGTGGTATCCAGGCATGACCCCTGCGATTTCCTGCTCAATCTCTCGGCGGAGGGGAGGCAGAAGTGTGGTCGACGGCTGTTCAACATGCTGCGGTTGAGCAAAGGGCAGCAGAGAGAACTGGCGTGCAACTTCTTCGCGCACGAATGCCTTGACTTCCGCGAGCAATTGGGAATGGTCAGAAGTGGCCGACAAGCCAGCGAGATCGGCGTCGCGTGATGAAGGGCGACGGGTCATCAACCGCTGTCGACGCAGCTCCTCGTAACTCTGGCATAGCGTTATGACCTCGGCCACAGTGCGAGGGTTTTTGGCGAGCAGCATGGTAAAGGCGTCATCGTCGATACCTTTCATGATGTTCTTTATCTTTTCAGACTCCAACATGGTCGCGTTGGCCTTCTTGCACAAGTCGAGGATACCTTCTATATAACTCGTGAAGGACTCACCGGCCTGCTGAGATCGTTCGCGTAAGCGCTGCTCTGCTTGCAGCTTACGAACGGCGGGGCGACCGAACACGTCGACAATGGCGGTCTTGAAGTCGGACCACGTCAGGAAATCTGATGCGTGGTTGTTATACCACAGACTCGCCACACCCGCGAGGTAGAATATCAAGTTGCTCAGCTTTCCTGCCTCGTCCCACCTATTGGGCACGCTCACACGTTCATAAATCGTGAGCCAGTCCTCCACGTCGGTCCCATCTGCGCCAGTGAAGACAGGTGGGTCCCGGACACGATGGACACCGGGACATGTGGTCGGTGCGGGGGGAGGCGTTTGCTGGGCGGCGTCCTGAGGCATGGTAGACGGCACTGCGCGGGAGCGAAGTTCCAGGGGCATAGAAAGAGGCCGAAGTTGTTGTGAGGGTACCCAGCACCTCCACCAATTGTAAAGGGCGTTTATTGAAGGCTGGCGTCAGACCCGACCGGTAGCTTGTTCAACGGCTGAAAGCACGAGCCCCGAGAGCGAGCGGCGAGCACGAGCAGTGCGCGTTAGATCCAGACCCACTAGATCACACCGGAGAGCCTACCCCACTATAGGGTTGGTTACTTTTCGCTACAATATATATATATATATATATATATATATATATATATATATATATATATATATATATATATATATATATATATATATATATATATATATATATATATATATAGGCACTGGATCTTGACTTTCAATGAAGTGCCGGTGGGAGATTTCACTTGTGCATAGTTGAACCATGCGGATTCGTAGCGTGTGCGTTAACTAAATTAATCCGGAACTCGGCACGATCTACGATGAACCTCCCGAGCTTCGCCCACTCATCATCATTCACTCCGTGGATATGCTGTAATTTTTTCATTTCATTGCGGGCTGCCATGTGTAGACCAAGCAAAGATGCCACAAGAACAGCGTGAATACAATGCTCGAACAAAACAAGAAAACCGATTTGCTCAGCAGCTTCGTAAGCAAAGCCCAGCAGCTCTAGCACAAGATGCCGAGCGTCTGCATACCGTTAAAATGCATGTGAAATTCAAGGAATACCAAAATGGGTAATGGTTGTGAGTGTAGTTTACAGCTTCGCTGTTTAAGCACCTTCACAGCGCGGACTGAAGCTATAATTTCTTTATAAAGTTAATTCCTCTTTTCTCCCTGTCTTTCCATGTGTAGCTGTCATGGCCTGGTCCTGAGGTAGACGACCTCTACGTGGGTGGTTGGGAGCTGATGGACAGCTCTCACGACGAGGTGGAAACGACAAAGGAAGCCGACTTCCTGCTGCAGGTGAGGCGCAGATTACTAGTCGTTATACTTTCTTCAACCAGATTACTAATGGAATTTGGACGTCGCAGGAGTTGATGCCCTTCGGCAGGTCTGCTTCTGCTAGAAGCTATTAAAACATATGGTCGTCGTCTTACTGTGCACTATTAGTGTATAGTTTTATAAACGATGCTATATGTAGCGCGCATATGTGTTTGTCAGTTGTAAAAGTCAGCAATGTAAGCGGCATCGTTGCGCCCCGCAAGAGCGGGTGGAGGATACCATTGAACGAATGTTAGTTGTAAGATTAGACATACAAATATTTCATTGTCATTATCTGTGGACTATATTTAGGGTGTCGCATATACTGATTAGGCATGTTCTACATATAAGACAGAATGGTAGCGCATGTGTGGCGTCGTCAGTGAGGTATTAATAACGCTAAAGTATACGACGTTGGAGCTAAAGCTAAAGCACATGGCGATAATATTAAATGGTCTCTAAAACGTTCTTTGATACTGTGTCGCTGATTGAGCTACGTCATTATCAAATCATTCACACCACAAATTAAGCAAGGTATCTCGCACCAAGGCAGCAATGTGCTTGTGTCTGTCGCCTCCCTCCTGACAGCTCCTCTTTTTCCTCAACTCGCTCAGCTATGGGTGCGCACTATAGCGACGGTTGCACCTCCCACGAGTGCGGAGGCCAGGTCTTGTGACGATATCGGTCGCGGGCCTTCCAGTGTTCATGACGTAAGCATGGAAAACCAATCACATCGCTCGTTGTGTGCACGGTAGGGATGGTTGAGAACACTTTACGTTGAGTCGCGTCGGTCTTCGAGAATTCTGATGTTTAAAACAACCTGCATGGTAGTAAAGTTCATAGTAAGCACAGAGCCCCTATATTGGTCTCCTCATGATCGCAGGGACTTCACGTGGCGGCGCAATGCGTTTGCGCAAAAGCGTCAAAGCCTCTTAGGATACCTTTGATGGAGTGTCACCTCAGAAGGCTTGGTGATGAGGTGGGAGGGAGGCGCAACAATGAATGACGAATACATTCAATAAAAGAGTTCGTATGTGTGCTATCTGTCGCGTGCGCAATATTTTCGGTTTGGTGCATTTACATGGTCGGCTACACCACTACAGTTCAGTTCAGTGACCCATCATCCTCGTGATCATCCCTTATACTCGTACCTGGTTGGGCTGCCAGTACTATAGCAATCGTGAAAGTCAGCTCTTAATCTGTTATACCCCGTATGCTATGTTTAGCGAACACGAAAGTAAAACTGAGCTTTTCCAGGCAAATTAGTGTTCGGAAGCTCCAATGCCGTCAATTTTGCCATGTCATGTTCAATATTTCCAACCTAAATGGAATGCCCAAATTTTAATGTTGAATTTCGTGCGAGAAACTTCGAGCATATCGCGCCACCTGCTCCAGTCTCTCTTTTTCTTTCGTCTGTTTGTGTTTGTGTGTGTGTTCTGCTCACATTAGCTAGCTAAAATTTTTTGATTCACGCTATATTAAGGATATAGTTTTCTTGCGACGCAGTGTTGGTCATTTTTTTTTTACCGTGAGGAATTACGCGTTCGCGCCCGCAAATTGTATGGCGGTACGAGTACTGGTGCGGGAACATCCTAGCTACGCCGCCACACGCAATGTGTCGTCGCTATTTTTCTAGCTCTGTAAGCGTTCTCTTTGTAAGAAGGGTGCCTTTGTTTGTGTTAGAAATGTCATTTATGAATACTAGAAGGATTCGTTATTCAGCTTATCGTGCGCTTAACAAAAAGGCTTGCTCTCGCACGATAACGACAACCACTGTAAACTGGTTAATTCTGCCCACTGCATCGCAAAATGTGTTTACAAAACTACAGCATCAGCAATATTTCCCGAATTCTTCCAATATTGCAGGTCACCCGTGAGGCAGCGCTCACGGCCATTCGCCGTCAGCTGCCTCGGCTCCTGCTGAAAGTGTTGAAGCCCCGGCCGCCAACGATACTGCAGTAACCTCGCCTTGCAGAGGCTGCAGCGTCTCTTATACATGATGCCGCAGCCATGGCTGAGTCCCATTCAGGAATTGTCACTTTACTCACTTTGTGCAGCACGAATCGACATTCGCTAGGTCCCTGTGGCCCCTTGCGCACAAATCATAGTTCACTAACGGATGTTGTTCCCCTCAGAAAGATCTTCTCTGGTATGATAACGCAGTGGTAGTGAAGTAGCCAAGTTCATAGCAAATGGATGCCTAATGATGCCTGAATATTCTCTTATAGGCTCTGCCGAGAGAAAACGACGGGCTGTTGTTTAAGGAATGGCTCGGTGTCTTGTCCTATGCGTCCATTTGCGTGCCCTTATTTAAAGCAATGTGTCTCCGTAAGAGAGTAGACAGAATGAGTGAGAGCGAGACTGGGAAAAGCGGCGACTCCGAGCAGCAGCGATGGACACCGAAATTAAAGACGTCATTCCGTTCGAACGAGAGTGCGGGCCGAAGAGCACGTCACAAACATCGGTAGACGCGGGTTCGATCCCGGCCGCGGCGGTCGCATTTTCGATGGAGGCGAAAATGCCAGAGGCCCGTGTACTGTGCGTTGTCAGTGCACGTTCAAGAACCCCAGGTGGTCTAAATTTCCGGAGCCCTCCACTACGGCCTTTCTCTCCTATCTCTTTCACTCCCTTTCCCCTACCCCCACGGACGCTTAGCCGTGCTCCCTACAAGGGCTGCAGAAATTAGCGTCCCTTCCTAACCGAACCACAATCAATCAATCACTCATTCCTACACAAACTTCGCCGCCAAAACGTCGATGATGCCTTCAAGGCTAGGTAGGTACAAAAGACAACGCGCGCGATCTATAAAAACGCTGACGCTACGGTAAGTTTTCTTCTGTGTTGTTTGTCGATGTTCGCCACTACTGGTCTTCAGTTTGTATACGCAAATCAATGCCTGAAAAAAAAAAGAAAAGGGGGAGGGCGCGTGTTTTTACGAAAGACAGCTTTCTATCCCTCGGCAGTGTTCGTGCTGTTACTGCAGTGGCTTCGATGTTCTCACAGTGGTTTTTATTTTTGGATGTCAGCCCATTTTTAAGAGTCCGAAATGTTTCCACGTGCACACTCTACGTGTTGGATTACTGCTTTTTCCCGAATGTCGATGTGACTTTTGAACAGTTACTCGTTTCACAGCTGCTGGAAACTAAACAATGCAAGGGAGGTCTTATTCTGTTGTACTGCGCTATGAAGACGCTTCATAAAGATTCCCTGCAGTAACTACTTGTCTGTGTACGTAGAAACATGTAGCCATGTATGCAGTCGTTGCTGATGACGGGATGTGAGCCCCATAAGCATACTCGTTTCACGTTTACCTCGAAGCTGTGCAACCATTACACATCATATCACGAAGCTATGCAACCATTTTACTATTCTACTAGATACATTTGTAATCGAATTGCCTCTAAGAAGCCATGTATCTGTACACATTCGTAGCTGTGAGCCTGTTGTAAAGTGCCTGCGTCAAGTTCTTCTCGCGAATAGACATTGCGTATGCATGAAGAATATTGCTTGTAAATATTATAGCTGCGTAATTGAAAGGCAAGAACAGGCGCAGTACCGTGGTGCAATGTCTTGTGAGCCTCTTGTTTTTGAAAACCAGTCGATAAAGATTTTAATACGTAGAAGCCTCGCAGCCTTATTATTAGCACGAGGAACACTGGGAACTTGAATCATTTCAAACAATACACACCCGTAGTGAGATCACTAATTTCATTGATTGCAATAAAAACGAACATTTCTGTGACCTCTTTGGCTGGCCAAGTGCTTGCTCTTGTTTTTGATAGCGTACCATTTACATCGTTTTAATGTGAATAACCAAGACGGCATGGTACCGTCTTTGCCTGCAAATGATACCAGGTATTTTCCACAGTAAAAGCATGTTCTCAGTTATTAAATTTTCTTGTCTAATTTTTTATGTGACCAATCTACTTATTACCCGGAAAACAGAGAAGTGGAGTATCCGAGGAGGTGTATAGATCGGAATGTCCACAGGACCTATGAATATAACAGTAATCGATGATACACCTGTTTCGCAGACTATCCTGCCACAGTGCTAAAGAATTGGGAGGGAGCGTAAGGTTCGCTTTTAAGAGTGGGACGCGATAGTGTTGTCGTGCGCCGTTCGCATCGCCCTCTCATTCACTTGCCATACTTTTAAATCCCATAAATACGGAGCTGTCATGGCACCACATTCCTTTTTTGGTTCACATTGCCTTGCATTGTCCTCCATCGGGGTCGGGTACAAGTTGTTGTAGAGGCTCCATTTGCACTCCCCGATGAGGAAGAGGCCACAGTAGGCCCGGCACGAGAGTGTGGTACCGCATCCATCACACGAGTGTGGCCTCGCCACGGTGGTCTAGTGGCTATGGTACTCGGCTGCTGATCCGAGGGTCGCGGGATCGAGTCCCGGCTGTGGCGGCTGCATTTCGATGGAGGCGAAATGTTGAGGCCCGTGTGCTGTGCGATGCCAGTGCACGTTAAAGAACCCCAGGTGGTCGAAATTTCCGGAGACCTCCACTACGGCGTCTCTCGTAATCAGAGCTGGTTTTGGGACGCTAAACCCCACAAATCAACCAATCACACGAGTGTGAGGAGCGAGCACTTGCTGGGGCGCATTTGCTGTCGGCATCCACGAGCAGTGCATGCTTGCATGCCCATGCATGCCCATGCAAATGTCAAGCGTACAGGTGGTGCGTTGGCGCATTCTCTACAAAGTGCTGGAATTGTTTGAGTTTCGTGATAACGTAAGTTTCCTCTTAACGGAATTACATACCGAACTGACATGAGCGTAGGTGTTAGTGAATGCACAGTATACGCTCTTTTGGCCGATATTACTTTGAAAAAACTGAATTTCGAAAGTTCACTGCTGCACTTGCGCCATAGCGAAGTGCTTGAGTGCTGGTTTGAGACTTGCTACGGTACTAGCGATAGCTCCAAATGATTAGTTGCGCCTGACGCCTACGCCCACGCCAACGCTGGATCTCTGCCACTCGAGTTTCTTAACACTATCGTGTTAGAACATAACTGCCGTTGTGAGGAGACCTTCGGTGAACAGGGATATGGAAACCTAGGAGGATAGCACACCGTCTTCATGCTCCGCCATTAGACGTCAGAAGTTGTGAAGTCATTTTCTAATGCCTGTGTAAAGTTCTTCTAGTAAGAACAAGCTACACTCAGTTCTGAATTATCCAGG
This sequence comes from Hyalomma asiaticum, assembly GCA_013339685.2. NCBI lineage: Eukaryota > Metazoa > Arthropoda > Arachnida > Ixodida > Ixodidae > Hyalomma > Hyalomma asiaticum. The sequence continues at coordinate 68,351,054 of CM023490.1, read as the reverse complement.
TGTCAAACGTACCAAACTTGGAGATCATTTATGAGCAACGGTGACCAAAACCAAAAACCCACTTCAAGGTCGAACGTCACGCTGACCTGTTCTGTAGGGGAATTTTAAGCAATATTACAGTTTGGATCTCCTTCATGCCATCCGCCAATGATGTTATCTACTCGAAATTTACGTACACATAATTATCACCATATCCACTACGAGGTTAAACTGCCCTAACCCTTAAATTGAGTAATCCTTCCTTAAACGTTCAGTAGGCTTCGAAGTCTGAACACACGTTGTGCGATTATTCAGTTTAACGTGAAAGGCGTTTTCGCAACCGAAGGCGACCAAACCACGAAAGTCGACAAGTAGCTACACTCGAGAGATTCATGGAAATGGATTTAAACTCTTCGACTTATTACTGGCCTCTACCCTGGTGTCCTACAGTAAAGTAGAACTGGCGTAGACTTGCCGGGAGGGCCATTATCCAACACGTTTGAAAGACCATAAGGGCAGTAGAGAGAAAGGATAGTGCTTAAAGAAAAGAAAAGAGGTGAGATCGGCCAGAATAGTGAGCTCCTGGTCTGCTACTCCTCACAGGCGTGAGGGCGAGAGAGCTAGAGATAGGAGATATGAGGCCAGGTTATGACGGTAAAGCAGAACGAGTCACTGTACACGTCTTCTACGCGGATGTGCAGCATGCGTAGAGTATTTACAGCACTGCGCTAGGGACGGGCATCTAAAGCTGTCTCACACAAAAAATCAAAGACTGCCTTTCAGTTTCATTGGGCATGGTCCGTGTGTTTCCATGCACCCAGAAGTTCCATCTCCTGAAAGGGCCGGGAGTCTAAACCAACTACTACGCACTGAAGCATTCTCCTTTCAGAATACGCAGAGGAAGCGGTGTATATTCTCTGAAGTGTGGCACACGGGGCAATTCTGGCAGTCGGAGGGCCGGTTGATTCGTGTCTGAGCGCAGAAAACAGCGCGTTCAGGTGTCAGGCATTGCTACTAAATGCGATGAAACCAAGCGCTGGACATCCAATCTGCACTTTTATTCAACTCCCTTCGCACTGGGAACATGCCACAGTCTGCCTTCGAGGAGTGCGTGGGAAGGCACGTCAAATTTTACTTATATTATCAGAGTCATTAGAGAAGACAGCATTTTGTAGTCTTTCATCGAAGAGCGTATATCCGCACCTTTCATCCCGCACCTCTGCTGCGAGTCCTTGACTTAGCTTTGTATCTTTTACAGTTGATGTATGTGCACACATTGTAACAGTACCACGAACAGTCCCTGAATTTTTATACATCATAAACACGCGTTACACAAGCAAAGCGTCAGTATACGTAAACTGTACCATATATTTTTCAGCTCATCTCAGCCCCGCTGAAGATGTTTATTGTCTTTGGGAAAGCACTGCTGTCGAATTGGCTTTGGTGGTGTATCGCATTCAACGTTATATGCTATAAATACTCCAGCCTGTTGTGAGAAGCATGCTGGAGTATTTATAGCATATACGAACGTAAAACCGTAAAATAGTATGAAAGAAGCATGCACAGCTGTCGCAACGCCATTTAGATTGCACCAAGATTGCCTTATGGATGCGACACCTTCGCAGGCGTGTGTAGTCCTTTAAGTCGCAGGCGATGTTGCGAGTACTTTGTTCACCACAGTGTAAGCTAAATACGCAAGTTCAGCAGCTCTATGTAGACCATACTTTATTCCTCGACGTAATGGGTTCTTTCGTCTTGTCACACTATATAGTATATGGTTCCTTTATCAGTTCTCTCCTGACCATCAATGTTTTTGTTGTATAATCGAGGCACTAACTTGTGCATGTGAATTGCTAGACAATGTTTAAAACTCAGCTGCTTTGTATGAGCCAATTAAGTATGATCTTCCAGTACTCACTTGTTTTCAGTCAATATGTATGCATATTTTGATGAAGGTTTCATAACAATCCTGCGGATATAACAATAGAGCTCACTAAAGTAACTGATGACGAGATGATGAGAGCGAGGGCTAAGTCCTAGTACAAGAACTCCATCAAAAATAATGAGGTGTTTGCGGCGACCTTTGAGCTAGATTACAGGACGGTATATGGCTCTCAAGGGGCCTAAAATACAAACGCCGTATCGAAGACTCAAGTATACATCGCAAGAAATTATGCCATGGACATGTGATGAATGCACGAAAATGATTCGTCACGTTGCAGGTACACATTTATTCAAACATAGCGATGCGGATGTATATCTAGCATATCTCACATTCAAAACAACAAGAGGAGTTTAGGGTGAAGTGGGGACTTGAAAGGACGAGCAGATCGTTGAAAGCGATGAAGATCAATCAGTATCAATCATCACTAGAGACAGCGTTTGGACAACTGGGACCCCGTCAGGGTCGCCGTGACGAATCCAACTCCCCTTGTATAGAAGCAGTGGTTCTAGCGGCATTCCCTGTGTCGAATTGTTCTACAACCACTTATTCATCACTTCGAATATGTCAAACACCATGATTATGTGTGTTAAGTGTAAATATAGACGAAGTGGTTGACCGGGCTAGCTAGGTAGTTTTGTCGAATATGACCAGATTCATACTAACTGATGCCATTTGTGCTCACTTCACTCCTTTTTTTTTTACACTGGTGATAACATTTACTGGTTTCCTTATTGAGACCTAGCTGGTTTATCGACACAAGTTGTCATTAACGTGTAGCAAGCATTAAAAACGTTTTCAAAACAAAAAAGACACAACACCAACATCTTTATCCTTGGCGATGTGAAAACGAGAAAAACGTTGGTTTTAAACACAGTGGGAAGTGGCGCATCCGGCCAAAACTTTGTCGCTCACAGGAAATCCAGAAATATTGGAGCAGTTTGTTTTAAGCGGCGCAGTGCAGGACCTCCGTTGGAGGTGGGAAGCTTCAGGTGCAGCTGCAGTTTTGCTATCGATTTCATATTGCGAGGTATTTATTGCCATCCTTTTCGAGACCGCCCAAGCACAACCGTCCATTTGGAAATTTTATTGGTTATAAGTGGCTGTTGCGAGGCTATGATGAATGGCTATTGCTAGGCTATTGTCGAAACTTTGCTCTGAAAGCAAACACCACTACCTGGCTTACGCATATTGATACATTTCCCTTTCCCATTATCTTTTCTCTGACACTCACTTAGCTTTCCCAGCCCTTGCTTTACCATAGTGCATCGCTGTGCTCTGACACGATGTGCGTAGCAAACATCCACTTTCTGAGGTACATGCCCGTTTTTTTACGCTTTCACACAATCCTTTCCCTTCTTCTTGTCGTCACTTCTCTTTCCCCCCTCCTTGCTATACTGCGCTGTCCTAGATTGTGCCATAGTGCTGAGAGCTGCTTGGTACATGCATGCTTTCTGTGGCGCATGCGCGTTTCTTTACCCTCTCCTTTCCCTCCTCCTCACCCTCATTTCCCTTGGGCCTTTCTACCTTCCTTTCTATGCTATACTGTGCATGGCTATGCTACGTAAGAACTGTTTGGCACATTCTGCGGTGGCACATCGCGGGAAAACGGTTCTGCGGTGCATACCCGTTTTCCCGCGATGCGAGTTACGACGCAGGTATTACGAACAGCTACAACGGCTTCGCTGTTAAAAGGGCGCATGAATAAAACAAGAAAGGGGAAACTCTTCGAGGACCCCCTGACCGAGAAGAGATGGCGCCTACAAGCTGACAACCAAGGAGCATCGGGGAGGACGGCGGACTCGGACAGCGAGCACTAGCCCCATCTCGCCCTAACCCTGTGAAAGGAAACTGGTCGGGCGGAGCAGTGGCTCCAATGAACTGAAAGAAAGAAGACGTGTTTTCTGTACGTGTGCGAGTAATACAGTTTTCCATTATGTTACTCTAAGTCCCGTGTTAACCTCTTTTTATTCCGAATCAGTTAGTTAAATATCACAGGTGCCTTACATTGCCGATGCACTCTAGCGCTATCGTATGGTAATGCCGATACAATAGCAACAATATTGCTAATAAATCAGTACATCTAAGTGTGTGCAGTAGACATGTCTATTGAACATTTTGTTTTGAAAGCGTGTTCAACAATGTGTACATGGAGGCCACCTATGTTGGCGGAGCGCCACTGGGTGAGGATGGTGCTGGTGTCACGATCTTAACGCTCGTCCCATTCACCACTCCCGATAAGCGAGATCCCAATACAGCGAGAAAGAACCTTGGCAGCACCTCGGGGAGCTTGGCCATCAGAAGTGGAGTGACGACCTGTAATAATAACGATGGTAATATTAATATTAGATTTATTTCTGCAATGTGACCAAGAACAAGCTTAAGGACTTGGTGCTGAGGCATGCAGAAATCAATCAATGATAATAGACCGTCAAATTGAAACACTCGACAGGATAAACCATGAACAAAGAAGAGGAAAACATAAAAGCAAGGCCAAATGTCAGGGTAAATGCAGTTTCAGCACAGAATAAATATGCAGAGAATGTGGTGGACACAACGCAACATTGTACAACAAAGCACACACTACGCATAAATGGCAATAACTTGTGCGCTTTTATATTCCAGAACTATGCTGATTGTGAACCGCGAGAGCGTGAGACGCCAAAGGAGGAAAAATTACAATAAGCAAAGCAACGTTGAAATATCGCAACTTCCAAAGAAGCGATGAACGCGAGTTATGAAAACTCATGATGATCAAAGAAATAAGCAGTACAAAGACTGTCTTATATTCCATGCTATCTTTAGTGTTGGCGCACACAGTACATGAAAACGTTCATACACTCTGGCTGTCTTACACGCACTTGATGTCTGGCTAGGCTCACAACAGGTACTTGGGTGAGATTGAAGGTTCCACGAGGGCACTTAGAAACGCAGGGAAATACGACTGGACAAGAATGTGAACCGGACAGGAGGAGCTCTCACTTCAAGCTAAACTTAATTCTCCGAAAGCCGCAATATATGCCTTTGTTTTTAACCAGAATTTAGTATGAGAAAACGGTGGCCCCGCCACGGTAGTCCAGTGGCTATGGTACTCGGCTGCTGATCCAAGGGTCGCGGGATCGAATCCCGGCTGCGGTGGCTGCATTTCGATGGAGACGAAATGTTGAGGCCCGTGTGCTGTGCGATGTCAGTGCACGTTAAAGAACCGCAGGTGGTCAAAACTTCCGGAGCCCTCCACTACGGCGTCTCTCATAACCAGAGCTGGTTTTGGGAAGTTAAACCCCACATAACAACATGAGAAAACTGTTATGTACTGGCACCACAGCAAGCAAAGAAGGGAATCGTGCCTACAATTGATGACCCACAGAAATGGTTTTACGTATTTTAGTCAGCCGTGTACTAACCTACTTGGCGATGAAGTGGCATATCGTGATAAATCATTTGCCCTCTGAAGCAGATTCGTTGCTGTATCATGCGCGCCTAGGTGACGAGAGTTGTTCTTACCGACATTTTATAACGGTCATGCCTCACAACCTGTTTTTGTTTGTCGTGGGTTTCATTTTTCTGACAGGGATGCTGTTTAAGCCTGCCGTAAAATATTTGCCGTGCAAGAAAAACTACATCGGACCTTCACGCGTTGCGCAGCATCCGCTGTGGGTAAAGAGAACTGTGGGTAAAGAGGAGGGAAAGAGAGTTAACTGTGAGGAAGAGTGATGTAAAGGCGAGGAGAAGGGAAAGCGGAGAGGCCACAGTACACCACTCTCGTACCGTGGTGTGTAGGAAGGAGAGGTGAGCGTGAGGAAGAGGGAAGAAGGTAGAACATGGCGTAGTCTTGTGCAGTATAGTGTAGCAGAGTGCGAAAGGGACGTAAGGTGAGAAGAAAGGCGAAGGGTAGAGCATATAATAGTCTCGTACATTGTAGACATAGTGTCGCAAGGTGAGTGTTAGGTTCGAGCCTTTCTTTGCGGACAGCGTCCTCCCTCCCCCCTGCGGCGGCCACGGTGCACAAACACGGCCGGTCTGGAGGCGCGATCCTCCAGACCGGCCGTGGCACAAAGACGGCGTGACGGCCGATTTTCCCTCCAGAGAGCTGCAGCCAGCGGAGAGAGGACCATGGTCGGGGAAGCGAGCGACGTGCATCATCTCGGGGGGCAACACGTGCTCTGCGGGACTGACGGACACGCAATTAACGGTGGTGACCCGTCGGCTCGGCCCTGGAACCCAGGTACCCAGCACGCTCCCACGACTGGCCGGCGCCAGACTTCGAGGAGAGAGGGACATGTGCATCTGCGATCGATGTTGGAGAGGCGGGTAGACATCAAGACATTGGCTGTAGTGATGTAAGGATGCACATCTCGACAGCAACCCATCGGAAGATCGGGGGGGAGACATTCTGTGCTCTCCGATTGGACTGCAAGAGTGATTTTGTGTGAGAAATGAACCAAACCCGTTGAGGAATGTTGAAATGAGGTTGATGATTAGATGCTGCTTTTAACAACAGGATGTGGGAGCTTTCGTTCCCTGAAGGTGCCAGCAGGTGAACGAGCCCGCCTTCGGTTCCCTGGTTGGCATCTTATCAACGTTTCGCTGCAGCGGGATGAGCGGGCAAACAACATAGAAGTTAACTGTGACGGAAAGAGAAATTAGTCATTTCTGGGGTTTCACGCCCCATTCCCACGGTGTGTCTTGTCTACCGTTCCTCATTTAAGGTACCAGATTCCTAGAGAAGGCAAGCGTGGCAGGGGGCGGCAGAAAGGTAGGTGGGCAAATGAGAACAGGAAGTATGCGGGGATAACTCGGGCCCAGTTAGCACAGGACAGGGATAATTTGAGATCCATGGGAGAGGCCTTTGCCCTGCAGTGGGCGTAGACAGGCTGATGATGATGATGATGACGATGATGATGATGATGAAACAAGAAACAAGTAAGAAGAAAACGCCCGTCTGCTTAGATATAAATGCACCCCTGCTGTCCAAAATTACTTCCCAGCTATCCAGTACGCGGCGTGCCTCATATTCATTGCTTGTTCTGGAACGTAAAATCCTATCAATTGGTGTTATTAACGAATTAACCTTATTCGATATGAACGCGCTTGATAAGCACTCGAAGAAGGAACAGCTGTCGCCAGTGCGGCGGTGGCGTACCTCCTCAAGGTTGACCGTGCCAGGCCCACCGTCGTCTTCGTAACGACTTGTAGCCATACTGTGGGACAAAGTAGCGTTCTCCACGTAAGGTCCAGGCCATGATATCTGCGTATAGTGAGCAAAACACGGATCACTGTGAATAAAGGTACTTGCGTGGCGACTTGGCCACCGTAAGCTAAACAATAAGCCAACTGGAGCCCTCTCGAAAGCATCGTGACCGCATAGCCCACGCCGTCTTTATTTTTGTAATGCCTGAAAGACCACGTTGAAGCTAAGAACGTATATTAAATCTGAGAGTACTATGCTGGGAGCCACTACAATAATTAGAACCGCTTCGAACTCTTATCACTTATCTATCTATCTATCTATCTATCTATCTATCTATCTATCTATCTATCTATCTATCTATCTATCTATCTATCTATCTATCTATCTATCTACGTCTATCTGTCCGCCTCTGGCTCGGTGTACCGCTATAATTTCGATAACTTCGTATGCAATACAATTGACACAACTTCAGATCACATGAATGTATGACGATCATCAATACGGGAAAGATCATATCATTGTGACGTGCATGCCGTGTAGCTATATTACGACATAACAAAGTGCTGTCGCGATGACACGGTGATCGTTTGATTACCTCCTCCTTGGCGGTACGTCCAACACGTAATGTACGCTTGTTAAAATCACGAAGGGCACGTTAAATCGGCAACGATCATACTATGCATGTCGCGTGCATCATGAGATGAAACTGCTCAGTGACTCGATGCACACGTGTGAAAGCAGCCGTGCATGCTAGATTGACTAGCATGTGCCAGAAGGCACATTAATGAAACACATGCGCTAGTGAAAGACTAATGATAACAACGCATCATGCAGGTCGAAAAGCGAATGAGTAACGGCGAGACACCATTACAGTCGCCTTCTTAGCTGGGGTATGTCTTAATATAACAGGCACAATATTACCCACCCGCAAGGCTAAGATGAACCCATTCAGAGGTGACCCTGAAAGATTTGAAGCCATTTTCGCGACTGTGCAGTCTGACTGAGGAGCTGCGCTTGCAAGCGAGCTCCATCGCCTGGCGAACGCGTATTGAGTTCTTCCTTCGTGTTTCTCCGCCTCTTTCTTGATCTCCTTCTGCGTCTTTCTTCTTTCAGTCATCTTTGTTTCCTCTTTATATATTGCACGCTCTCCCTTTTCTTTCCCAACGCTAGCTTATCTCCTCATCGACTCCTTTTCGGCCTCTTCTCCCCTCTTCCGCATCTTTACATCAACCTTCTTCATCTTCACTTCCCTCTGGCTTCCCAATGCTAAACAATGCCGTAGAGGTCAGTCCCACGCTTCATTCTCTCCCCCTCCTTTCCTTCCTCCTTACCTTCACACCGCACCTCATGCTCACTGCTGTTTCCTACCACCTTGCTAGACTATACTATGCATGGATATGCTATGCTAAGAGATGCGTGGCACATACACATTTCCTTTGCCGCGTGTTCTCCTTAAAGGGGAACTTCGGCGGGTTTTTTTTTTTTTTTTGCACCATATTCTGATATCAATGTGACATTGCTGTACGAGCCAGGACGGTTCAGTCTGCTCAGAAACGTACCAATAATTTTGAATGACCGACTGTGTTCAAACCGAAACCGAAACGAGTAGATGGTTTGCGCAACGTACGCGATGACGTCACAGCCTTCTCATCATCAGAAATACGGAGCTGGTGCCACAAGAATGACTGTGGTGAGGTCATCCGCCGACGTATTGAGTTATGCCAGCTTTTCTGAGCTTGGCAGCGACGATTTGAGCGCTAAAGTATGATCGTTTTGCTTTTAACGGCCCGCTGGCTTCGGTACGCAGTGTTGAAGGTGATGACGTAGAAAACACAGGGTGGCCCGCGCGGGAATCCGCTAAAGCTTTTTTAAAATTCATTTCCAGGAAAATTACATAACTTGCAACCACCTGGCTTGCCATATATTAATACAGTATCGAGGAGAATGCATATTGAAAATTTCATTGAGATCCGTGGACAATGAAAAATCGTCGGTGTTGCACTTGACGGGCAACTCCTGCGATATTTCAGTGTCCACTGATATCAATAAATTACTCAATATATGTTCTCCTCGTAATTTCAGTAATCTGCGCCCAGATAGGTTGTTGCAAGTCGTTTAGTTTTCCTGAAAATGAATTTTAAATTTTTTAACGGATTCCAAGCGGGCTACGCTGTGTTCCTGATGTCAATACCTCCAGCGCTGCCTACCCCAGCAGGCGGGCCGACAATAGCAAAACGACGATGCTTCGGCACTCAAAACGCCACTGTCAAGTTCAGAAGAGCTGCGACAACGCAGTACATCATCGGATGTCCTCGCCACTGTCATTTATCCGAAGCCAGCTCCATTATTCTCATAGAGGGGAGGATGTTACGTCATTGCATGCGTTCTACGAAGCGTCTACGCGTTTCGATTTCGGTTTGAAGACATCGTTCATTGAATTAGTGTGAGGGCAACGACCGGTCGCCTTTTCTTCATCTGTACATATCATCATTACTTGTACATGTTTCTCGTCTGTACATATCATCATCAGCTTCCCGGTTCGTTTTGGCCCGCTGTAGCTCGCGCTCGGATGGATTAAAGCGGTACCTCACATTATATAAATTTATTTGCGAGTTCCTGAGCAAATTCGACCCCCGTGGCTGCTACAGGAAAACACCATTGGAAAACATCGATCAGAACGTGGTGACAAAACCGCCGGAGTTACCCTTCACTATAGTAGTGGGCTGAGGACATTGGCGCAAGTTCAAGTTCAAGTTTATTAAAATAATCACAGAACACGACACATATATGAAGGTCCAACATTTTCAGAAGGATGCCAAGAAGTAAAAACTGTGTGAGGGCCTCCTAACAAGGGTCCTAACAGGCAAGAGAAGAAATTCGCGAACATTTGCCATACTTCACTATGCATAGTTATGCTATGCCAGGAACTGCTTGACACGTACGCGCTATCTGTTCCGCATACCCGCCTTTATGTAGCAGTCTACTATGCATGAGCGCAATGGAAAGAACAAGTGCTCGCATTGCTTCCTGCGAACACTGCTGAAGACGCCAGACTATCAGGCTAGCCGTCCATAAATTCCCTGCATGTATCTCGAAGCTTGTTGCACTCAGCAGCATGTCCCAGACCGGGGATTACTGACATACGCCACACATGACTTCACATAAAGAGAAATGCTCTGAACATTTTATAACGCACTAAAAGCATTGTGTGTAACCTCGAGGGGCCCGCATGACTTTTTATGCATCGTCCGAAAATGGTGGGCCGACCAGTGAGCAGAGGCTCCCGTGAGCGCGTGAGCGGAATGTTGTTCCACTGCACGCACCAGGGAATTTGTAGTTCGGTTTAAACTGCAGCTGGAAATCGCCTGCTTCTCCTTCAACAAGTCACGTTGCCAGGAGTACTGCCCATGTCACCGGAGGCAGGGTTATCATTGGCCGAGTTCGTGATCGCTGAAACGTGTTCAGTAACATTATTCTTTTTCTGGTTATTTTTTGAGTTCTACTAATAACGAAACTGTATGCACCTATTTTTTAAAATATACCGAGAACTGTCAAGCGACCGCACTCGGTACCTAACGTGTAAGAATTGAAGGCCATTTTTATACGTGTCTCTGACCAAACTGAGAATTCCTTTGTACGGAGGAATCACATTTACCTCGCATGTTCACAGTGGCCTCTACGACGGAAGGGTATCATTACCTGGCTATATTTAAGATCAAGGTAGCACGTTGGCGTACCTTCTTCCTGAAACAGCACGCACACGCAGAAGGACGGAGCGGAAGGAAAAGACGAAACGAGCGCTGGGAGATCCTTCGCAAGGCCCTTCCATTGCATAACGTGAGGTATGACAACCTAGAACACAGTGCCTAAAAAGCTCGCGCCAGCGTTTCGACTACAAGTGTTAGACGAAGTACAGCACCGAACTGAACCTATTAAGGATTCATTAATGACGTACAAGACAACGTATACCCCTTGGCCCTCGTGCATTGAAAGTTTTGTATGCGAGGGCACTGATCACCCGACGCATCGCCTGCACGTGCTCACCTTTGCCAGGATCCTGAGGTTTCCAGTGAAGAACTCTGCCTCTCCGACTATGGGCCACTGAACAGATCCGAGCAGGCTGGAGATGATTTCCATTCGCATTGTACAACCAGTGATGCGCAAGCGGTCTACTGCCGGCAAGAACAGCTTCGCAGACACCAGCCTTGTGTCGCTCCTGCTGTGTGTTCCGGCGGTGGATTCAAGCAGCGGCCACTCTATCGCCGTGTTCAAGCGCCGGACGAAGCGGCGGCCCGCCAAGCGTACTTTCCGTTGCAAAGCATCCCTGCACGCTTCCTCTGAGAAAGGCGGCGGCCTCCTCGCCTTGGCAGCAAAATGCGATCCATCTGAGGGAGGAGAAAAACGGCCGCACAGCACACTCGCTCGACCCACCGCAATGGTCTAGGGGCTATGGTACTGACTCCTGACCGTAATGTCACGGGACCGAATCCCTGCCCCGGCGCTCGCATTTCGGTGGAGGCCAAATTCTAGGAGCCCGTGTATTGCGCGATATCAGTGCATGTTAAAGAGCCTCAGGTGGCCGAAATTTTCAGAGCGGAGCGCTATGGCGTCTCTCGTAACCATATCGTGCTTTTGAGGCGCGCAACCTCGGCGAGTTACACGATGCGCGGAACATGCTACAAAATTTTTGCCATGAATGCGAGCTGGACATTGCGCCAATGTTAGTCGCATCCTTCCGAAGACAGGCAGCGTCCTGCTCCCGCAATAAGTGAAAATACACAATCACTGCGTTTTTATCGTGATTACAACAAGGGGCGTGACATTTGAAAATAGCAAGGAAACTCGACAAGAGGATAACAAAAAGAAATAAAAAACTGTGCGCAATGGAACGAAAAATGGTAGACATAACATCACGACATAAAAGCACAGAGAGGGGGATCACTGAGAAAACAAGGCTGTCGTATATCTTAGATGACGTTAGAGGGAGCGTCAAGCAAGTTCGGCGAATATGTAAAAAGCAACTGCTGAACCTTTGTCATAGCAAACTGCGTCGCACCTATAGTCAATCTCATATCCACAAAACTCTGAAAGAGTACATCATATAATTATTAAGAGTACATCAACGCTGAACATGGTAAGCTGGACCTGGCCGAGTTATACAATTAGCGTATTTGAACAAATCGTAAGTTTATACCGTTCTGGACCGTTCTTCATTTCTTCCGTGTATTATGAGACAAAAAAATGTAGTCTCCAATTCCGACGTCTTCACCCGAACAGCAGATCCGACTCATCGGTTCAAAGTAACGAATTTGTGGTATATTCGCAAATTTTGGGCCGTTTTCTTGATCAGTATTCCGTAATGTTCGGAGTGTCCAGCATGGTTCTTTCCGAACCCGTTTTAAACCTTGTTGAAATACCAGAGGTCGCCTAGACTTGAACAGGTACTCTCCCAGAGTTAATATTCACGATTACCTGTTTTCCTATACTTACGTTTCCTTCCCCTCTATTAGTGCATGATATACGAACTGGATATTCCTCGGTTGACCTCCCTTCCTTACGCCTTCTCTCCCTTCTTTCTATACAGATTTATGAATCACGAGGGTGGTTGCCCGCATTTTAAGTGAGCTGTTCCTTTAACGTGGTTTTAGAACCCTTACTTGCGGAGGGACAGGCTGTTAGAGACATGGTACTGCCACCAAATAGCTCGCTCTGAAGCTGCATACGATCGTGCATTAAACAAAACACTCGGAATCTATCCAAGGTACATTCCATGTGTCTGTATCTTAGTCTATCAAAATATAACGTCTGTCTAAGTGCCAAGACCTTTATACAGCAGGGGAATTGATTAGCAATTTGGTAATGTCGAATATTGCTTGACAACAGGATTCGCGCGTTATTTTAATAGCTTTGTTTAAACTGCGACCACCATGGTCGAACAGGAGTGGAATCCATGACAACGCTGGCAATAGGACCGTTGTGGTCCGTACTACAAAAATCAAAAATTTTGGTATCTCACTGAGCGTTGCTTTCTCAAGTATAGAAAAAAGTAAACGGCAACATGTATGCGACAGTTGCAAGCCTCCTCATCTTCCCCTTTGAGAGTTTTATGTTCATGTTCCTTTTTTCCACCATGCGGAATAAAAACATGCTTACTCCTAGTAAATGGGCCTGTATTTTTCATCGCCAGTAATTTAGAAAACCTACCCGAACTGTGAACGTTGCCTTCGTCGTTATGATCACTGATTCACAACAGCGTGACGTTTGGATGCTTATGTTATCATTTGGGGTGTACGATACCGTTAAACCACATAACTTTAAGACATTCTGAGTTGACGCGTGCACGGATGTGAACGGATATCAAAGCTCAGCTCTTGGATTATGGGGAGCTTGACTCACCGGCTCGGGAAGGCGCTGCCAGCGCCACAAGCAACAGCCACACTGCGACGGTGAACGGTCCCATGCCGGCAGCGTGAACTTGTAAACGCCTTCGGATCGGTGCCTCGAGACTTCGACGCTTCATATACCCACCCGATAAACATCGCTCTCGCCGATATCACCGTTAGCTTACCCTCGGTGATTTCGCCGATTACTTGGAAGCCACAGCGGTGGTCCATGCGTGGCTACGCGATAAACTGTTTGCACTACTTATACCGTGTCTTTCGAGAAAACCAAGAAAAAAAGGTCCCTATACAGATACCGAGAAGGGGCACATATTTCGGGGTAAGTGTTCGCTGTTTAGCGGCCTGCGATAGTGGGTTTTCAAACGAGCGGCTTCGCCAAGGGGCGATAAAATAGCCGCTGTGCGGGGAAAATGATAGTACTGCCAAAGTGCCCTTTGGCCTATGTAAAACGCTGCATGGAGTTTTGTGCTGCGGTAGTGCAGTTATGTTGCCCGACTGATGAACGGAAGAACGCGGGTTCGGTCCAGGCCGCGCCCGCCGCATTTCCAATGGAGGCGAAATTAGTAACGCCTGCGTACCATGTGCTACAGAGCACGTTAGGGATAAGCGAAGGGTCAACATTATCCGGAGCACTCCCGTATGGTGTACCCCGTAATCATATCATGGTTCTGGCACTTTGAACCTCAGAATTATTAAAACGTTATAAAAGTGCAAAAAAAAAAATCCCCACAGTTTATGGCGCCATTAACATGGAGACGACGCTGTCTGAGGTATTTGTATCACACATTCCCGAACTCGACTTAGAGATACAGTGTTCTCAGTGAGTCACCGTCGACAAGATCAACCTGTGCGTCTACATTGTCACTTTCAGTTGAACACTATAATACGATCTATTGGCCCATGCATTCGCAAAACTAATCCAACAAAGAAATTGTCAGCGCTTTCACCGTAGGGTGAAAGCGCTGACAACTTGTTTCTAATTCTTCCCTGAGCGTACTGACAAGTCGTTTCTGATGCGCGCAGCATCAGAAACGGCTTGTGAGTACGCTGAGGGAGGTTCACGTAAGCTTGACAACAGACCACAGTCAAGGTAACTACAATTTGAATAGGACATGGAAACATCCAAGGATTCCTAACCACGAAACTAAGAAGTTCCTTTGACGTCTTGCGATAATGTTTGGAAATTTTCGGTTGCCATTCATTTTCGAAAGCATGTATACACATCGCGCTGACACATACACGAAAGGATTCAAGGGTTCCAGTTTTGTGAGCGAGAACCAAAAGTAGCCAACAAGTAACAAAGCTGTAGATGAGAGCTTCGAGGTCGTCATTTGTAGTACCTAAATGAAGTGCAGTATTTACCAAGTAATCGATTGATTTCGGGGGGTCTGACATACCAAAACCATCTCTGATTATGAGAGACGCCGTAGTGGAGGTCTCCAAAAATTTCGACCACCTGGGGTTCTTTAACGTGCACTGACATCGCACAGCACACGAGCCTCAACATTTCGCCTCCATAGAAATGCAGTCGCCGCGGCCGCGATTCGATCCCGCGACCTCCAAATCAGCAGCCGAGTACCATTACCATTAGACCACCGTGGCGGGGAGATTTATCTAGCAAAGTGTACTGGATGCTGACGAGACCACTTGCCATCTCTGGGTGGCAGACCGACAACCTTCGCGTTAACAATACTGTAGTCGCGTACACAGACACACCTTGAAATGTGCACGGATAGCCGGCGCCAGCGCTGCGCAGACTGTGGAGCAATGCACGCGTGATACCGCGTTTCCGGGCTTCTTTCGGACCGGAGGAAAGTTTTTTTTTCGTTGCGCCCTTGCAAAAAAACTGGTGTGACCCTTACATTTCGATGCGCCCTCTACGTTCGATGCGCCCTTTACAAGAAGAAATTTGACGTAAGCTAGGAGTGTAATAGAGAATGACATCGATCGGATGTGTTATGCAATGCTGAATGTCAACTGTGTGGGAAGGAACATCCACTTGATGTAAACTACAGATTGCCGTATTTGCTGAAAAGATGACGGTGGGAACGCAGAAATGCACGAAGAAGAAAAAAGATTTTTCATAAGGGACTGCAGAGCAAGGATGAGGACAGCCAGCATAAAAAGTTGTAAGACCCTTAAGGTTCGCCTTAAAGGGCAACTCCGGCGGTTTTTTCACCATGTCCTGATATCAATGTTTTCATATGGTACTGATAGTCCTGTAACCGCCAGTGTGGTTCAGTTTGCTCAGAAACACACTAACAATTTTAAACAAGCAACTGAAAGTCGTCTTCAAACCGAAAGCGAAACCGGTAGGCGCTTCGCGCAGCGTGTGTGGTGACGTCACAACCTTCCCCTCATCAGAAATATGGAACTGGCGCAAAAGAAATGCAGTGGCAGGGTCATCCGATGATATATCAAGTTATGCAAACTTTTCTGACCACGGCAGTGACGATTTGAGCGCTGAAGTATCGTCGTTTTGCTTTTGAAGCTCCGCTGACTCGGGTCGGCAGCGCGGAGGTGATGACGTCAAAAACACAGGGTGGCCCGCGTGAGAATCCGCTAAAAATTTTTAATATTCATTTGCAGGAAAACCAAATGACCTACATTCGCCTGACTTGGCATATCTTATTACAGTGCCGAGGAGAACATACACTGAAAATTTTATTGAGATCAGTCGACACTGAAAAATCGCCGGAGTTGCCCTTTAAGAGTTGAACGCGATAGCGATGTGTGCCCCATTCTTATCAAGCAGTTTCGCTTTTCAATGCACTTCAGTCCCCTAGCCAAGTAATTTTCATGACAACACACTTGTTATTGTATGTCTTTATTCACGGAGTTGATATTGTGAATTAGTGTAATTTAATCGGCTAAGTACAAAGTGGCGATGCACCATGAAAACTTGCCGATGAAGAAGACACCGCAGTTCTCCTGGTGCTTCTCGAGCGCACAGAATCCATTATAAACGCGTCAACATGGCGTGAATGAACGGCTACACGCTTGCGAGCAAGCACAGGCGACCATGCCCTTAGGCCAAAGTGCGAGGATCCTCCTGCGTGCTCTATGCATGCGGGGCGGAGAAACACGGCGCCATGCGTTAGTGCCCCTGTAAATGCTCCCAACAAGGCGCCGTTAGAGATACTGTATAGCCTCCCGCAGCATATAGCACATACAACTCTAGGCGCTGCGGGCCCTTTACGCCACCTCGAAGGTGACAGTCAAGCCTCTGCCACGATGAAGTACCTCCGGGACGCACCTCCAAGATGTGCATATAACTAAAGGGAAATGGTGCATATAAAAACTCGCCGTTGGTTATGATCACGATGCTTGCGGGCGTTGTCGAACGCGTCCCATGTCGCGCTGCGGAGCGAAGGCTCGCACGTTCGATTCTCAGTCGGTTCGAAGGGTTTTTCTTTTTCTTTATTTCCATCTAGCTCGATTTTACGCTCACCACCAACGACGCCGGCGCCAAAAGCGGTATTTCTGCGAAACGAGCTCTTTAATACAATCGCGCGTTAATAGTCGCACCAGCGATACAAAAGTTCACCACAAAGACGAGACTGTGAGAGAACGCTCATAATGTTATCAAGGACGACCAAGTACACAAGGACGGGATAAATGTAATACTTGGGATAGGACGGGATTGCAGGCTGCGCACAAGATCCTGCTCCAGAGAAAGAACAGCGCAAGTAGCTGGAAAAACGCTGGCTAATTGGGAGCCACCATAGTCCTCCATAAGGAGAGCAGCAAGATACCTATAAGGAAGGGCGTAACACAAGGTGACACAATCTCTCCAATGTTATTCACAGCATGTTTACAAGGAGTATTTAGAACGCTGGATTGGGAACAGGTGGGTGTAAGGGTTGATGGGGAATACTTCAGTAACCTCCGATTTGCTAATGAGATTGCCTTGCTAAGTAACTCGGGAGATGAATTACAAAGCATTATTACTGACCTTAACAGGAAAAGTATAACAGTGGGCCTGAAAATTAATATGCAGAAAACTAAAGTAATGTTCAATAGCCTTGGGCGAGAACAGCGATTTCAGATAGCTGGCGGGGCACTGGAAGTAGTAAGTAAATATGTCTACTTAGGCCAGGTAGTGACCCCTGATCCGAATCATGAGGCTGAGGTTATTAGGAGGATTAGAATGGGGTGGAGTGCATTCGGCAAGCATTTTCAGATAATGAATGGTAGCTTACGATTGTCTCTGAAGAGGAAAGTGTGTAACAGCTGCATCTTACCGGTACTCACCTACGGCGCAGAAACTTGGAGGTTAAATGAGAGGGTTCAGCTAAAATTGAGGACGACGCAGCGAGCTATGGAACGTAAAATGGTAGGTGTAACCTTAAGGGACAAGAAGAGAGCGGTTTGGGTTAAGGAACAAACGCGTGTTAGGGACATACTAATAGAAATTAAGAACAAATGGGCCTGGGCGGGCCATGTAATGCGAAGACAAGACAACCGTTGGTCATTAAGGGTAACGGAGTGGATTCCTAGAGAAGACAAGCGTAGCAGGGGGCGGCAGGAAGTTAGGTGGGCAGATGAGATCGGGAAGTTTGCGGGGATAAATTGGGCCCAGTTAGCACAGGACAGGGATAATGGGAGATCCATGAGAGAGGCCATTGCCCTGCAGTGGGCGTAAACAGGCTGCTGCTGCTGATGATGATGATGAATTGGGAGGGCGCGGTTTCCGACCCCAATAATGAGGCAGACATTTCAGAAGAGTCCGCCACCGAGAAGGAAATAGCACATCTTAAAGAGCTTTTCGAACAAATTAAAGAGGACAACCTAGAACACAATTTTTTTTTATTTATTGGATACTGTGGGCCTAATACAGGCCCATACAGGAGTGAACTGTCAATGCACAGCGCAATTTCACAACATAAAAATAGAACAATCGTTATCACATCCCTTCAACGCAGTTTTTCGCGACAATGTTATCTACACAATTCAAAAGAAACAGCCTATAATTTCAATTTTAAATGACGCAGTGTTACATATTTACAGGAATCTCAGAATGACTAAAAAATGTCAACTATTGCAATGTCAAGGCCTCACACAAACAGAAATTGCTCGATTTTCGCGGTAAACGCCTCCAAGAATTCAACATTCATGCAAGCGTGTGGCAGAGCGTTCCATTTTTCTATGGTAGATGGGAAAAGGAATACTTTCTATGATTAAGCCTAGAAGAACACTGGTAGGGGGGTTTGAGGTAGTCGTTATTATTAAGAGTAAGTTTATCGTGATATAACAAGTACATCATTTTCAAACAGGCAACGCGCCGGCGAGTTTGAAGTGTTTGTATTGCAGCGCGATTGCGCAGTAGTGTAACACTGTCTTTCCTCTAGTATTTAGAGTAAATAAAACGGAGCGCCTTGTTTTGAATTGCCTCTAACTTGTTGATAAGATATCCTTGGTAGGGATCCCGTACAACACTGCCGTATTCGAAAATGGGGCGTACCAGAGATTTATAGCATGATAGCTTAACATTTGGGGGTGCTGTGGCAAGCTTTCTGCGCAGAAACGCTAGTTGTCTGAACGCTTTTTGACACGTATTACTGATGTGCGTGTCCCATTTCAGTGTACTCGTTAGTGTCACCCCTAAGTATTTGTACGATTCTGCCCCCGCAACATTCGATCCCATGAGGTTGTAAGTAAGGAAGAAATAGAAGGCTAGGAGATGAAAACAATAGCCCTAAAAAAATGAGAACGAAGGAGCAAGCAGTAGTATGCAGGAAAGGGGAGACATTACGAAGGCCATCTTCGGTGGCCTCAGGACTCGGGTGACGATGATGCAGATAGAGCTGAATCGCAAGATAGAAAATTTCACTCTATCAACCGTGGAGACAGGACACAAAGACAGGGCGCACGGAATTGTCCGATCAATTCAACAATGGGAGGAGTGGCATATTGCTCATAATGAGAAAAATCAGTCCCTAAGATTGTTGAAGCGATACACTTATATAGTGCGGCAATGGAACTGTCGAGGACACAGGAGAAATGAAGGGCAACCTGTAGCAAAATCTGCGAGAAGTTTGAAGTTTATTTCATAAATTCAAGCATACATATCCAGTGGTACAGCGGGAAGGGGTGGCGAAAAGGCAACTGAATGCCTGGCAATGCGCTAATCCCCGCCCAGACCCCGATACTGCACAACACTCAGCATGTCACTCTAGGTAATACATAAATGCAGTGAACAAAATAACAAAAATATTACAGAACACTCAGCCTGGTGCTCTAAAATGATGCATTCCCGCTACATGAAACAGGGATGACAGCGACGCTATGAAGACATAAGTCATGCAACAACGGAGATGAAAAGACAGCAGAAACCATAATAGTGAAAACCCCACATGTTTCCTAAGATTTATAGAGAAAAAAATCATGAGGGCTTCACTAGCCCGGAACCTTGGGACCCCCGCCACCGTAGTCTAGTAGCCACAGTACTACCCTGCTGATCTGAGGGTCGCGGGATCGAATCCCAGCCATGACGGCTGCATTTTGATGGAGGCGAAATGTTGAGAGGCCCGTGTACTGTGCGGTGTGACTGTACGTTAAAGTACCCCTTGTGGTCAAAATTTCTGGAGCCCTCCACTACGGCGTCTCTCATAATCACAGCTGGTTTTCGGGCGTAAAACCCCAGAAATCAAAGAAACCCGTGGAGGTGAGAAGCACGCGGTGAGGCGCCGACTTTTCCCACAGGAACACGTCAATCGCTACCAATGGGTTTGCTTTACCGTGGCCATGACGACGACGACGACGACGACGTTATACGCCGACAGCCCAGGATCAATAAGAGAGATTCGTTAAAGTCGATTCTGACACGACAGCCCGACACATACATTGTCTGACTGCAAATCCTTTAGGGTCGGCCCACACATGCGCCCACATTGCCTTACTTTGCAGCTTCCAGGATCGGCCCACCGTGACGCACGCAGTAGCACGACAAACTGCTTCGCTCCATCGTACTAAGTCGCGGTGCTACCGCTGCAAACCAGGAATGCGTTGGAAGGGAGGCGATATTACTCTGAGTAATTTTGCTTGCTTAATACCTCCGCTTTAAGCAAATATCAACTACACGCAAGTTGTAAAGCGGTGTTGTGGATATGTAAGGCCCGTTTGTTCCACAGGCATTCCTTGTGGCATTTCTGTGATCGGCAAAGATTCCAACTGCTGTCGTCTCATCGCGGATAGTTGTACGTTCGAATTCGAGCTGGTGGTAGTCTTGTTTATCAACTGCGCGTCGACTTTTCTGTCATAATTTTCTATACCGTGACCACGCCGACAGCCCGAGCGCCTAAGGTGCTTCGCATCTAAATGTTCTTTCGCAGTTCTGGAACATGACATGGGCATAGGCAATTTTGAACATGCCTTCATAAAGGTTACAAGTTCAAATAGAAAAAGAGAGCATTTTTCTCTTAAAACATATACAACCATCCGGAACAAACTCATCGCTTCGGAGCACTCATCCGTTAAACGAAAAATGTGGCGGAAGAGCAGGCACTACTGATAACTGGAGACTTCAGTGCACCGCACCCTGATTGGGAGTATACCAAAGCAAACACGACGTGTACAAACTTATGAAGGGTAGTCTAATGAGGAGTATTCACACTAGTAACCGACCCAGAGGTTCCTACTAGAATAAGCAACAGAGCCAGCAGTCATACAACTCCATACCGCACTTTGTAAAAAATTTCGGGAAAGTTACACGATAGAACAATAAAGAAAATCTAGGAAGTTATCCCTACACCATGGCCATGACAGTCACGTCTGGCCCAATAAAGAAGGAGGAAAAACAATCGAGGATGAGCGAGTGGGACCATTTCAGGCGAGCAAACTTAAAGAATAGAAAAATGGACCTAACAGGTCCATGATAGCGTCATGAAAGCCACAGACACAGTGGAATCAGCAACAACGACAATGCGGACGGCCACCGCCTGCACATGTGGGAAGCGAGACGCAGAACAGAAAAAAAAACATTATAAAAAGCATAAACACAACGAAAAAGCCAGACAAAAGATAGCCAGACTGGATAAGGAGATAAAAGAGTATGCAAACCATCTATGCCTACAAAACTGGGAAGCGTCATACAATCTAGTGGGAAGACATAGATTCTAAGAAAACATGAAACATCGTGACGCAACCATATGAGAGTCGGAAGTTCGATATGAACTCACAAATTTAAATCCAAAATCAGCCCCAGGACCGTATCCGGTAACCAACAAAATGCTCCAAAATCTCCATGACGAATAAATAAAAGCAAATATACTAATTTCTATAGCCACAAAGAGACGATGTGAGTGAGTGAATAAACGTTTATTTTACGAAACGGTACTGCGGGGCTAGTCCCGCTTGTACCCTAGGTGGGAGGTTTCCTCATTCCAGGAACCCTCTGGCCTTCGCTGCCTCCTTCGCCCTGGTGACGAGATGTCGTTGTTCGTCGAGGTCCCCTGAGGCGAGCTTGGCCTCCCACGCAAAGAGACGATGATTAGAAAATTTAAAGATCCCTATCACTCACCTCGTTTGTTGGAAATCTTATGGAGCGCGCAATCTTACGACACTTACAAGGTATATGGAAGATAAAAATACATTCCGATGTACGAATTATAGCGTGAGGACTCGAACGTCAATCCAAGAAGCAATGCTCCAGTTGAAAAATCAGTTCTTCGACGCACATGCACGAATTCAACCTTCGGACTACTATCCAGAGAAGGTTTTCGGTAATATTAAGTGTGAAGCGACAGAAAAAGGTCTGGAAGAGACGGGAGTGGGAACAGAGACATATCAATACGTCAAGGACATTTAATAAACACGGAAGCCATAATCAAGATTGGAGGACAAGGAAGAAAATAGAACTTGGAAGCTATAGAAGACCACATGATACTGTCATGTCCTCCCTCCTTTTCCATGTGGCACTCTTGAGCCTCCCAAACACACTGAACAGTATAGAAGCAATACGGCGCAGCCTGTATGCAGATGACATTACCCTATACATAAGACGAGGAACAGATGTGCAGATAGAAGAAAGCTACAGAATGTTGTCGGCGTTGTGGAAGCCTACATCAAAGGACAAAATGCACATATGTTTCCGCCAAAAATCGCAACTGCCTCTGTACAGGCCTACTCTAACAGGAATCAAAATTTGTGGAAAGAGACCTGATATGAATCTATTTGTAAAAGGAAGGTAAATACCTGGTAAAGAACGCCGCACTGCTAGCACTGCAAACATCTCATGACGGACGTAATAGCGAAATCTTAAAAAAAGTTTAGAGGTAGGTGTACAGAAAACAGTCAGACTACCTTAAGAGAAAACCAAACAGGCACATAGAATGAAAAAGAGCAACCTTATTCGGCTGGTCGAAGCATTCGCGGTCACGCGGTCGATGTGAGTACTTCCATGCAGTAAATTATATATAGGAGAATGAAAAGGATATTTAAGCGTGCAATGTATGATCAGAAATGCATCCAAACAAACACTGGGACTTCCACTTAGCACCTCCAATGAGCGACTCATAGCACTAAGACTGAGTAATACTGATACGGTGCGTCAAATTGTAGTGGACCAGCAATAGCAACAACAACAAGGAGGTACAGAGAGCAGCGAAGAAGAAGAGAACGACGCCCAGTGCCGCCATATCGCTTGCCGCCGAGCTATCTCGAATAAACCCTCCTAGACGGCCCATAACAATACTATCGACCAGCTCTAGGTGGCACAAAGTCTGAAAGTCTCGCTCAGACTAAGGCGGAAAAAGAGATCGTAAAGACGAACGGGATACCATACACCGCACAACGTGAGGAGAAATACGATATACCAAAAGAAGCCAGAGATCAAACCCGCGTTGCACCGTACAGCGGGCGTGCCTAATTTACCGCAGACACTTGTCCAGTATTAGGGAAGCTGAGTGCTCGTCGGCTTGTACAGCTTTACTATTACTTATTCGTAACTACCGAGACGGGAAGGGTTGAACGCGTTACTAAAGCCTTCAACTGGCCCGATGTTTGCATATGTTTGAATGGACATTGAGAGGATTGTTCCATTATCTCTAGTTTGTTCAGGCTGATTCATACGAAAGACGGCAATGTGATCCGCGTTGTGCTAAACCTACATATCCATACGTGTTGAATGCACAGGTGACACCCACCACGGTCCAACCGAGTGCTTCTGGCCGCTCAACACAGGTTGGCCCCCAACATTTACAATTTTCTGAACGTGAAATTTTCTCTAAACGACATATCTTTCCTCCCGCCTGCAGCGCGGTATTTTGCACCACTGCTTATTCGGCGCTTTGAATCGACACATCGTGACAAGTCTGGGAGCTCACCAGCAGATGTATCTACCTCAGCTGGCGAGTCTGCATGAGAAGGATGAGCATACAAGCAATCCTGTATTAATATGACGGCTGTCGTTTGCCAGGAAGCGCAAATATTTCCAAGTAGCCCTGCATGGGGTGCATTTTAACACAACGCCTTCTTCGGAAAGTTAGCGCGAATAAGTGGACGATTTCAAGGCGCTAAAGGAAGAGACGCTATATGAAGGAACGCGCGCACGCACACAGCGCCCACTACTGACTGATTTTATCTGGAACGCAAGGAGGGCCCGGTTCCATTGTAGCATATACGCAACACAAGGGAAATTGTACAGCAGTGCACGTTTCTCTTTGCCGTTGCATGGCTTCCAGCAGTTTTGGTAGCGCAGACAAACAGACACATACAGAATACGCGTAGACAAGTAGCTCTACCTGTCTTCTCCCTGTGTGTGTCTGTTTATACCTGTGCTACCAAAATTAGTGCAAGATCCTGTAACCAACTAGCCCGAATTACCGCCTTCACCGTTGCATGTGTGTATGGCGCGTGTGCTTGTGTCAAACAAGTACATCTCAGCATCATTTTCTTGGCGCTATTTGAAGCGACGCACTTCCACTTGGCATTTCCACCCCATCGTCCGCCTGAAATAACAGCGCCGCTTTACGTCGCTTGCTTGCCTCGTCGAACAATCCTGCGGTTCTTCGTTTCCACATGGCGCGAAAATTTCTTGAAACGCCTTTCTATAAATGAGACGGTGGCGCCGCTTCGAATGCTTCGTAGCTATCGTAAACAGACATGTTGTTTCAGCTTTCATAGATGGCGCGACCATCCACCTTCAGGCTGCAATGTTGGCGGGATACGATTTGGCATACGTGAATCAATGCCGGCGATTTTCACTTTGAGGTATGCACGGTAGGGATATTGTTCTGGCCTGAGACAATCATTCAGCAGGGAAGATAAGAACAGAATGTAGCCACACAGAAGCAACAAGCAGAATTAAACTGCAGTCGGCACCTTCCACTGTGGCGGTGAAGGTACATCAAGGCACTGAAGCTTCACTGTTAGAATTTACACTGCCTGGCAAGTGACGTTGAAGTCACACAGACACCGCGGCGATGAAGTTGCGTGAAACACCGTCCGCGTTTCACGTGGCCAGACGAACGCGATTTATGTGTGCGTCTTTAGCACCAGCTGTGGTGCAATTGCGATTGGAAAAGCAGACGATTATTTGCAGCGGCGAGCTGCTTGGCAATCGAGTTCATGCGAGTACCGCAATTCGGAATGTGAGGATTAAGGACCTAAATGCGAAGCATTTCTTGACGAACTTGAGCGCTACTGACAGTCTTTATCTATCTATCTATCTATCTATCTATCTATCTATCTATCTATCTATCTATCTATCTATCTATCTATCTATCTATCTATCCATCCTCCTACGTCTCGGTACTCTCATGGTAGTTTCGCTCACTTAGTATACGTCAGAATTACCTTTGTGGGGTATTAGTGTATCACAAACATGAAAATTTGATCAGGATCCCGCCCAAGTTACATATTCGTCATGTACGTCACGATCAATGATCACTCGATCACCTGGGGTGCATACTCGTAACACTTGGCCCGGGCTGGCCAGATAAGCGCCACAGCTGACCGTCAGCATTGCACCTTATGTTAACCAATGACGCATCAAAATAGCTATTGAAAATGTTATCACAGCATATCTTGCGTGCGTTAAACAAGGGGAACACACTAGAATTGTAGCGTTCGATTCAAATATAGACATAGCACACAGATAGACACGTAAGCGCGCTGTAATAACCGGATGAGGGTTACCATGCGATAGGAATCGAACCCGGTTCCGATGGTTGTAAGCAAGAGCGATATCACTTGTCCACGCCGGCTTCTCCCACACGGTACATATCGTAAAGAAAACCATTGCGTCATCAGTTGTGGCGGGGCTGTTGCAGCGTAAATAGGGACAATGAACATGTACTGCTACATGTATTACACGTTACATGTACATGTTTTTGTCCCGTACATGTTACTGTCCCTCACATCAGTACATGTTTATTTTCTGTGCTAGCCTGAAATTTTGCGCCCTCTCTCACTGTCATCTTTCTAAACCCTCTCCCCCTTCTCCCTAGATCATGGGTAGCAAACAAGAGACTAATATCTGGTTAACTTGCCTGCCTTTCCTCTTTATCTCTCTCTCTCTCCTCCTCCACCCTGGCCCACTACCTCCAGGATAGGCCCACATTTCTCTGTTCGCGGCTAACACACGACAGCCGGCTCCAGGAGCTCGGCTTTTAAGACAAGAAACACCTTTTGTCGTAGTAGGCATTGAAATGTAGACATAACCATATACAAACACCTGCAACAGACTCAGTTTTAGGCGGTATCGAACACGGGCCCTCGATGTGCCAAGCAAGCACGTTACCACTAGGCCACGGCTTCTTCTCCCGCTTAGTACATATAAATTGATAAAATGAATGCTTTCGCTGGATGGCAATATGGAAACATGTTAGCACAGCGCGAGAAACGAGGACACTGGAAAGGACACGTACAAGGCACGTGTTGTACGTGTCTGTCTTATGTCCACGTTTCTTGCACTGGGCTAGCACGTCCGATAGTTTTTTATAGTAAAATCAACCTATTGCGTCAGCAGTCGTAACGATGGTGCATGCGTAACGTTAATTCTGCTTCTAATATGTGATAAGCACTATCATGTCCTGCGACCATTCCATATGCTCTTGTGCAACTTTTCTCGATTTCCTAGGATTAAGTCAATGAACGATGCTTATGACAGCACATCAAAGCACCGTATGTTGCATTTTTCTTTGTGAAAACAAGTGTGTGAGTGTGCGCTTTGTACTAACTTAAGTTCCGACGTTACGTGGTACCATGAGGTACCATTCAGAAGCCACGGTCGTTTCGACGTTACATGTTGGCTCATGTTAAAAATAATCATGAGTGGGTACATGCGCTTTCCCAAAAGCCTTGATCCTACTGGCCACAGTTGGCTGAATGCCATAGGATTACAGTCGTCACAGGCAGTTTTCTCGTTCATTGTTTCGCATGACACCGATTTCCACATTCTTCAGGATTTTTTCTCACTGGATTCAGGATACCGCGAAGTAAAAAGAGATTTTGCCGTTTTGATCAGGACATTCTAAACTATTAAAAAGGGGAACAGTGAACCCTGTCTTCCTGAATTCATAAAAAAAATTCTTGTCCACACCAGATGCATTCAAGTCCTCACGTCTAGTCTGAGCGTTTGGTACAGGGTGGACTTACCATGTTGAATGTTCTGTGGCAGAATCTTTGCCCCGAAGAATGCATATGCCACACAATCGTACAAGGGTTACATCAGCCAGAGCACATCAAAATGCCGCTGTCATTCCGCTGTGACTCTTTCCCATAATATCAGAAAGATTGCAGATCGCTCGAAAGTTAATGTTTTCAGCCCAACAGAAGCTTATTAAACTCTGCAATCAGAGAAAGCATAGTGTGTATACGAGGGTACAAAAAGAATCACAAGGATGGTCCATTTGTTGCCTGCACTACTAATGCAGTCTACAGTATTGCACAGTTCTGTGGCAAGCAATACGTTGGGCAGACGGGGCGCTGCTTGAATAAACGGTTGCATGAACGTGCGCGGAATGTAAAGAAAACGGCGCTTGATGACTGATTGTCAGTGCACTGCAGTTCTTGTGGCTATGAGCCCCGTTTCTCACAGTGTTCTATACCCAGCAACCATGGTGACAGGCTTTCCCGTGAGATAATAGAGGCAGAAAAGATGTATATATTAGGTTCAGCCTATGTATAGTACCTGTGGTGGTTCTGGATGGGCCCTCAGACACAAACACCCAAGTCACGGAAAAGGAAAGCATTTATGGACAGTACGAGACAGCACATACATGCACTTTCCAAGGTCAAACAACGCCACACAAGCAACAGTCTGACGCCTAAGCTCACGAGAAGAACCGGCGCGTCCTGCCTGACGTGACGTCACAAGTCCGTCGGCACAACTCACAATACCGGATCTTGGAGGCGGTGCCCGCTGGCAGCAGGGGAGGCACGATGAGTAACGTCCGGGGCACGAGCAGATCCTGAGCTACTCGCGCAGGAGCGCGTCGATATACAATGCAAATGACGTGGCACCGAGGCCACGCCCCCAGCATTCGGCTGTGCAGAACTGGAACATACGTGGCGCCGTGCTCACACCCTCAGGAGTCGGTTGTGCCGGACCCTAGGGGACACGGTACAATTTCCGCGAGTCAGTAGCTGCTTGGCCTCGGACACACCACCTCGTACCGTTCCAGCTGCTCGCCCTGGCCCGCTTGCATGTCCACCGTAGGAACAGCCAGCAAGGTCCAGTCCAGGACACCCGTTCGCCACACCGGAGCGTCCAGTACGTCCCGGTTGGTCTGATTGCACCAGCTCGATGCGTCTGTTCTCCTGGGTCGGACGTGCCGCTCTCAGTCGCTGGCAACGGTCGATGAGCCGTTGGCGTTCCGAAGGCCACGCGCTTCACCTTCCGCGGGCTCAAGCGCGCGCTCTTCTTCGTTGTCTCTTCCACTTTCTTCGGCTCATAACTGCCTCTTACTACTAAAAACACAGACATTTCGGGGCCCTTACGGGTCCCGAAACGTCTCTCACTTGTCAGATAAAGCATTGGCCTTATAAAGTATGTGCGCATGAGCGACGATAACATGCGCCAGTGGTTTTCAATATACCTTCGTGAGTAGTTATGGCTCGTTTATGTCTCATATCTTCTTTTGCGTCTGCATTTCTTGCACTGCAAATTGTTTCCGTTCTTCTCGGCATGGCCCCGCCCCGGTGGTCTAGTGGCTATGGCACTCGGCTGCTGATCCGAAGGTCGCGGGATCGAATCCCGGCCGCGGCGGCTGCATTTCGATGGAAGCAAAATGTGAGGCCCCATGTGGTCGAAATTTGCGGAGGCCTCCACTACGGCGTCTCTCATAAGCAGAACTGGTTTTGGGACGTTAAACAACACAAATCAATCAAAAATCTTCTCAGCATGCTTTTGCGCAACCGCTCGATTCCGCAGGAATACTTCAACGAATAACGCTTACGACACGCACATCAACTCATGGTAGAGTGCACGTATCTTCGAGAAAACACACGTCTGTGGACTGAGGTGACTGCGAACGTAACTTCGCACCATGAGCGAGCATTAAGTCACAACGATGCTATCGACGTTACTGGTTAACCCACGTTAAACATACACCCTGTCATGAACTATGCACAGTGGTTCATCGCATTCGTAAGATTTGGCTGACGGCCAAACTATCCATAATGGCAGTTTCGCATGACACCGGTTCCTACAAAGCGTGGAATGTGCAGGATATTTCCGTTGTGTTTACTGTCTCCGTTTGCATATTGGTGTCGCTTAACTTGATGCCATTGTTCGATTAATTACTCGTTATGTTCATGATTTTCTTATATTAATGTGGCTTATTGTAAGTATTCTCAGTCTGGACCCATTTATCCGTTATTCGTCAGTTATTCACATGTTCTGGCCCTGTTTCCAGCAGCTGTCCTCGGCGTCAGCACGACCTCAGTAGACGCCGCCAGCCCGGTCCCTAATGAACTCCGTCCGCACTTTAAACAATAGAAGTGAAATAGAAGCTTGCTGAACACTCGCTTGCGAAGGGAACCACACTCGTAGCCTCACAGCTCTCCTCCGCTGCCCTTGTCAACAAAGACGTTGCGTTGTGTACCACAGTTTATCACCAAAGCTCGCCTAATTTTTGCTTTCAACGTTGCAGGGGCCGGCGCGTACGCCTGGCCCCACTACCAAAAATTACATGCCCCATCTGCCCCGGTTTGGGGTAGTGGCGTGCGTCAGCCAACCGCAGTGCAATGAACAGGCCTCGGCACGGGACTCCGACCTCCATGATCACCGGCAGTCCGACAAGAGGTAAGTATGCAGTGGATCGATCTAGGAAGCTAGGTCACTCTAAGCATACGCATATGTGGCTCAAGCCAGTGATGGCATATTGCCGCTAACACTATCGCACCGCCTAAGCGAAAAGCTTCTGAAACTACAAAGGTTGCGCCAAATCTCTGTGCGCACAATGCTTTTAATCAAGTTCTCAGAAATCTTGCACGGCTCTCCTGAAAGCGTTTAATGACGGTCGTGGTAAACGACCAGCCATTGCAAAAGAAAATGTTGATCCTTGTCATAGGAATCGCTATAACACGAAAGTGAAACCTGTCTTCGCGAAGTTGTGGAATGCATAAGCGGCAGTCTGCCGAATGGAGGGGCGGGAGATTGTTTGGTTGCTCTGAACATGTGAATAAACTATGGGAGCGCACACACAAAAACACGGACTCAGGAGACACGGACGAGCGCAATCATTGCACTCGTCCGTGTCTCCTGAGTCCGTGTTTTTAGGGGCGAAGCTCCTTAAGGCGTGGGTAGTTCGTCCCTTGTAGTCGTAACCACCTCGTTCTAGGATTGCGCTCGATAGCTCGCGCGCAGGGAGGCTCGCGCTCGCCCTCGGCGCGTTCCTCCCGGCGCGCGAGCTCTCTCACTCTTCCATCTGCTGTCTTGTGTGAGAGAGACAGAAAGAGAGAGAGAGAGAGAGCGAAAGACTGTCCGTTTCTAACGATGATGATGGGTTGGTGCTAGCGCGTTACGGCGCGTGTAAGAAGCTGGTGTAAGACGCTGTGGCCTCTCCGCCTTATACTCTTTCAGCAGTCATTTGATGGCGTCGGTAAACGCGGTGCGCGTTCCGGCCTGTGTAAGGGGCTGCGTAAGACGCTGTGGCCTCTCCCCCCTTACTAGAGTGTACTGCATGTTTTTAACGCGTTTGTGCTAGCGTCCCCTTAAACGCGAGATCCCAGCGTTCGAATAGAGTGTTTCTCACGTCTTTACATGATGATCGACTGGGCGAATTACACGGAAGGTTAACGGTTTACCGGTGATTCACTCCGGAGCTTCACCCACTCATCATCATTCACCCCGTGGATATGCTGTGAATTTTTTGTGTGTGCGCTTCCATAGTTTATCTACCAAGTATGAACCAACTCGCCCAGCAGCAAGTTTTATAGAACATGTGAACACGTTACATGTAGACATCAGTGGCACCTCGACACGGCATAGGCATCCTCCACAGTTGCAGATGAGGGAAAGTTCCCGAACGACTCACATTGCTCCACAAGCACTGAATTGCACGCGTCAGAGCTCTGCGCGAACCTGCCATAAACGATGAGCGTCTGCTGACACTTTGCAAGCGCGCGTCCGGACTCGAGCGCGGAGGGCGGAGTCGAGTACGGCCGTGGCAAGCGAAACCGAACGGGTTGTCAGCGGATCGTTTTGTGAGAACGCAGCCAACTGCCACGAAATGCTAATCATTAGCTTGTCGACGGCCGTCCTTGCATTGCTGGAGCAGTGCGCGTCGCAACACAGCTGTCCATGCAGGAGAAATTTTGTAGAGCCCTGCGTTCTCACTATGCCCGCCGTACGCACCGTAACGACGCCTTGACGCCGCCAGGCCCCTAACTTCCGCTGCGGTCGAGACGCGAAGACTACCGAAGCGTTGACTACCGGTGAAAATTAGCACGACAGTTTGGTTCCCTCTATCTATCGTTCATAGATGGCGATACCACAGCGCGAACCTAAGCGATCCAAGCGTGCAGTTTAAGGGATGCCATGTTAATTTAAGAGTAATTTTGCTTGTTAAGCAGTGTAGTTCACTATACTAAACTGTTCACTATACTAAAAGTTCACTATAATTACTGCGGTATTGTAACGCGCAAATCTGTGTGACTGCATATCTTAGAGAGTCTCTTGGCGTCGTTTTCCCGAGAACGAACCGAACTCTCGGCCCGGCGTCGACGGCGAGCTGCGGTTTGGGCTTCCCTCTGCACAGCTGTCTGTTCTGCCCGACGTTGCCTTGCTGCAGCCGTGCGCATAGCTCTGCGATTCGCTTCTTCAGCAGCGGTCCGCACCTTGCGAGGAGGCGCCATCAGGTATATCGAAGAGCCAAGTCAGGTTGCTGTCGGGGCTGCGCACGTCGTCTGCCGCGTGATGCATGGCATGATACGAAAAAACTGCTTCCCGAGGGAGCGCTTAATAACAATAATGACAGAAAATATGAAGAAGATTGTTTCATAATGATGATACTGATGATGCCTCCGTAATGGGTGCAGAGCTACGAAGCATGCACCCCTGTGTTCTATCAAATTATTCCTCGAACTCGTTATGCAATCCGCTTCCCGCGACGTGTAGTGGCGTATTATTATTCTGCCACGTAACATTACATTTGTTAATTGGATTCCTCGGCAGACGTTATACTTGTTTAGGCATAGCCTCATATATGAACTATGCCTGCCGGATTTTCGGCGATACCATGGAAAGCGGACGTCGTCGGAACTATGACATTGGCGCCACTTACGTAGGTTAGTCTAAAACAAACGCTTTAGTTTTTTGGTCTTGTAGATTACGAAAAACTCGGAAAGATAAACAAAACTCAAGATAAGAAAAATTACAGCATATCCACATAGTGAACGATGATGAGTGGGCGAAGCTCGGGATGTTCATCGTAGATCGTGCCGAGTTCCGGATTAATTTAGTTAACGTGCACGCTACGAATCCTCATGGTTGAACTATGCACAAGTGAAATCTCCCACCGGCACTTCATTACAAGTCAAGGTCCAGTGCCTCTATATATATATATATATATATATATATATATATATATATATATATATATATATATATATATATATATATATATATATATATATATATATATATGGGTTGCCGGTGAACGCTTCTCCAACGCGAGCAGTCGGTATTTCTCACTCAAGAAACTCGCTAGGAGATGCTGCCTGCGCCAACGTTGTCTCTCGCGGGTGAGGGCGCGTTCTCCTTCTTTGCGAGCCGGTAGAGCGTTCCTCTAAGATTGATTGATTGATTGTGGTTTGGTTAGGAAAGGACGCTAATTTCTGCAGCCCATGCAGGGAGCACGGCTAAGCGTCCGTGGGGGTGGGGGAAAAGGAGTGAAAGAGATAGAGAGGAGAGAAAGGCCGTAGTGGAGGGCTCTGGAAATTTAGACCACCTGGGGTTCTTTAACGTGCACTGACAACACACAGTACACGGGCCTCTGGCATTTTCGCCTCCATGGAAAATGCGACCGCCGCGGCCGGGATCGAACCTCTAAGAAACAACGTTTCCATAGCCTACGCGTGCCTTTCGCTCTCTCTCTCTCTCACAAGACAGCAGAGGCACGCGCCGGGAGAGAGAGAGAGGCGCGCGCCGAGGGCGAGCGCGTGCCTCCCAGCACGTGGGTTACGCCTGACAACTGACGCGTGACAAGGTTAGACTAAGAGGAGCTTCGCCCCTAAAAAAGAATTGCGTAAGTACACATTTTTGTTGATGTCATACCAATACAGCAATATAAAGCGGTTGCCATCTGAACTTGTGATGGGGGCGCCACTGACGTATGGTCTGGCAAGAGAGGCCTCCCTTTCACAGCCTCAATGCGCTCTTATACCCTACGTAGGCGGCGCCACAATAGACGACGCGCTTTTCGTGCTCATCCGGCAGGCATAGTTTATATAGGAGGCTATAGCTCAGTGGTAGAATGCTCGACTGGCTCGCAGAGGGTGTGGGTTCGAATCCTTGCGGCGGGCGAGTTGGAATCCTCCTCGGTGCTGGTTATTTTTTTTTTCTAAAATTTGCGCGATAGTGGTTACGGTCACCGGCGGCGGCGGCGGAGAACTACCGCACAAAAAACGGCCCTTGTTCTGATCTCATAACAGCTTACGCTGTAAAAGGCAACACAGTTCAGCTGCGCAGATCTGTGATTATCCTTCGATAGGTTGGTCCCAAGCTGTTCGTGCGGACTAAGGCAGATTGGTCGTTTTGCCTCGTGGCATTTACAAGGACAAGGAAGATGTCGTAATTCGGAACTTCATGGAAGTGCAAGGAGTTTCTCTTACGAAAGTAAAAACAAGGGCTCTTCAGCTATGCAAGAATGTCGGACTCGCTATATGGGCGTCCTAACTAAAGGCCGGCAAAGGAACAATGCCTTTCAGTGTTCGTGGCACTTGGCAAGGACAAGTTGGAATATTCCTGCAAAAATTCTTCTGCCTCGTACATGCCTTCGACCCCTCCATCATAAAACACCAAGTACTTCTCCTACCTTTCTTCGTGACAATTTTTCCAATATGCGCATGTGAGCTTTCCATGGATATCAATGACTTATATTACCTTTTACCTCATAAGGTTGCCTATGCGGAAGTTTGCAATTGTATTGACAAATTTGATGTAGCCGGGTTTCAGAACGCATGTGCAACCAATGTTGGCAGGATGTTAGAGCTCTTAAAGTGTCACACGCCGGCAACTTTCGTCAGCACGAACGATAAACTATTCGTACATAGAAATGGCGTGTGCATTGGCTCACGCATCCCTCCGATTCTAAGTCACACATTACTGGCCGGCTGTGACCGTAATCTTTCAAGGAAGCTCAGCCAGACAGCCACAGTAAAGTGAAGCAATGCGTGCACGGCTTCTTAACATTTGACAGCGTTTGACCCTTCCTTACACTCAGCCTGCTGCTACTATAATTTTTTATGTTTTCGCACTGAATTAAGTTCTTTTGAAATGACCACAGAGCACCTCTGAGATAACAGATTATGCTTCTTTGATATGGAACTGTTATTCCTAAAGAACGATGTTTGTTGGGGCTACACTCTTCGGTCGCACAAGGGCATTCTTCCCGTTTCGTCGGCGCACTCCAAAACAGCGAAGCGCTCCATTGCGAAGGCTTGCAAGAAGGCAGCACTTGCCAGGTCTTGTTACCATCAAGTACAGACTGCCTTTGAATTGCAAGTATCGTGATTGGCGCTTCCGCGATACCCAGAAATGCTCTTGCCTAGCATTCCCGAATTGCTGGAATCATCCAAGGGACCCCGGACTAGGGGTTGCTCCCATGATGCTCGCTCAACTCCTTCATAGTAATAAGATGTTTCACTCTCCAGGAAGTAAATCATGACGAGTGGGCGAAGCAGTGGGGATCGTTCGGTGTTACCCTATATCACCCGTGACATTACCCACTCGGGCATGTAAATGAGCGACAGCGCATGTGTATATTTACACACGCGTTGTCATGCTCCTGGTCTTTCTGAGGTTCCGCCGATCCCACGTCGTATATCGTGCCGAGTTTCGGATTACTCTTAGTTAACGCGCACGCTGCGAATCTTTATTGTTCAACTACGCACAAGAGAAATCTACCACCAGCACTACATTGCAGGTCAAGATCCAGTGCCTATAATATAATGGTGACCGGTGAACGTTTGTGCAGAGCGAGTAGGACGACAGTCCTTTCTTGGAATACTGGAACGCAGAAATTTTGGTCACAAAGGGAAGTTTGTTTCACACAAAACTCTTGACACAAAGCAGTTACATGGCATCCGCGAATACAAAAGCGCCGGGAGTCTCGCGTCACTATGAAAAAAATGAAGAAAAGACCGTTATACAATTTCTAACAGCCGCTTGGCTGAACTATGGGGCGCAGACACGCGCACACAAAATTTTAAAACGTGTATTCACGCGGGGCTACGTGTACAAGAGTGAGCGGCTGGTTCATGTGCCGCTTAAACACAGAAGAGGCATACACATATTGCCACCGGGACATGCGCGGCGGGCGCGAGCCAGCATGGACACACATATTGTCACGTGACAATATGTAGGGGAGTAGTCCAAGACTTTATACAGTGGAAAACCCCTGTTTCCATGAGTACAAAAAGACACAGGAAAAAAAAGCGCGCAGATCGTGTAGTTATTTCACGGACAATGCTGATTACGAATAATACCTCACAGATTCATTTTAATACAGGATAACGCGGGGGGGGGGGGGGTTATAAGGCACAATGAGGGGTGAAATGCCCCCATTCTTAACTAGGAAAAACCTTGTGTGCCAGCGGAGGAGAAACATTTCCTCCCCGGAGGCCTCGAGTTCCCGAGTTAGAAAACCCCAGAGCAACCGTCTCATCCGGGAAACCGCGGGGTCTTTGGTCTGTTTTCTGTTTGTCAGTCTGTCACATGATTCAGCCACCCGGCTAAAGTTTAAGCACTTTCCTAACGCCCAGCCATCTTGAACTGGCAGCTGCGTTCATACTTGCGAAGAGTGCCGATCAAAACGCAAATATTACGCATATCTCAGGCGCAACATCAACAAGGTTTTATTAGGTGGTGTTTTCAATTACTAGAAAATACATAGGTACGTAATTCTAACGACGCTAGTGTTTAAAGACCCTAGTGTTTGTTAGGCTGCGCTAAAAGTGCCACGCCATGCATGAAAAAGGGCTCTGCTGACTATTTGGTGCGGCCATGCAGCTGGCAGTTTCCCGGGGATTCTGCACAAGCACATGGTTCTCGAAGGCGCTGCCAGATGGCGTCCATATCTCATGCAGCGTAGTTCAGCCGGCAGAAGACTATCTTCTTTCGACGATATTTGCAGGGAAGCATGCGGATACGCGGCCAATTTTTTTTTTTTTTTCAGTCAAGAAACTCGATAGCAGACGCTGCTTGCTTCGGTGTTGATTATCGCTGGCGAGGGCGCGTTCTCGTTCCTTGCGAGCTGGTAAAGCTTGCATTGCAGAAGGAGCGTTTAGATGGTCAACGTGCGCCCTTCGCTCTCTCTCAGGACAGCAGACCACAATGTCTGGGTGCACTGCTCCATGATCTGCCCTAGCCGCCGCGGTGGTGTAGTGGTTACGGTACTCGGCTGCCACCCAAAATACGCGGGTTCGATCCCGGCCGCGGCGGTCGCATTTTCCATGGAGGCGAAAATGCCAGAGGCCCGTGTACTGTGCGTTGTCAGTGCACGTTAAAGAACCCCAGGTGGTCTAAATTCCCGGAGCCCTCCACTACGGCCTTTCTCTCCTATCGCTTTCACTCCCTTTCCCCTCACCCCCACGGACGCTTAGCCGTGCTCCCTACATGGGTTGCAGAAATTAGCGTCCTTTCCTAACCGAAGCACAATCAATCAGTTAATCATGATCTGCCCAC
This sequence comes from Hyalomma asiaticum, assembly GCA_013339685.2. Classification (NCBI taxonomy): domain Eukaryota; kingdom Metazoa; phylum Arthropoda; class Arachnida; order Ixodida; family Ixodidae; genus Hyalomma; species Hyalomma asiaticum. The sequence goes on along the minus strand of CM023490.1, from coordinate 68,314,188 downwards.
ACACGCACACACACCCTCTGACTACACAGCCTCTAGGATGCCCCCGCTCCCCACACTATTGGCCTCGAGATCGACATGTAGATGACAGCACCGTCACCATATGTGTGTGGACAGGCGTTCGTCGGCGCGCATTGAAATGTACACAGCGGCGCTGTTGTGAGTGGTTTCGGACAGTTGTTAACTAAAGAAAAATATAGCAGATCCCACGTGCAGTGTGAACCAAGGAAATGCCAAGCATGCATCAGGAACGTAAAATGGATCTGCGTTTTGTTCTCGCTATACAGATTTTGATACACATGAAGTTAACGAAGCGGCCGCAAGAGCCCCAAGACTGTGACATGCAAACCATGCCGCTCATTACAGGCATGTCATGATACTAATGTTATCACCTCTCATTTACGATCGTCATGAGGTCATGTTGTATACCAAGTTTCCTATACATCCCACTAACGAAACGCGTGGCATGTAAATCACGTCTCTCATGACATGCATGTCACGATTTTCATGTTCTTAGGACGTGTCACCCATGGTCGCCATGCAATGTTGTCTCGCCATACCAATTTTGGTACTGTTACAAAGCTGCCGCAGGTGTGCTTGCGACGGTGTGGCGCCGCCATGGGGACATGAGTTCCTGTGCCGCACGTGCGCGTGTGCTTTGTGTGTGCGAACGTTTTTAGTTAGCACAAAAGCAAAGCCAGCCGGGAAAAACATCATTTCCCGAACCGAAGAGTCGACCCCGTCCGGCACATCTCGAAGTGGTTCGTCCGGCGAGTGTCCACCTTATCAGCATCGGACCACACAAACTGTTAACCGATGTGTGTCTCCGCATGTGCGCGTGTGATAACGGTGGTGCTGGCCGAGTGACGTGATCGTCTCCGGCGTCGTCTCCCGGACCTTCGGTTTTACGGCCATGGGCGGGTCAAGTACGGACACCTCCCACCCTCTACCCTCCTCCCTCGCCCAGGAGCCAATTGTGGGAGAAGCCCGGGCAACAAAAAGTGCGGGACCCAGAGAAGGGAGTCCTGAGGAAAGAACTCTCGGAAGAGAACGCTCTTGTAATTATGTAAATAAACGTCTTTCAAGTTTTTCTCTACCTCTGCCTCGGCTCTCGTCTCCCGAAGTCCAAGTGCCTGCGAGTCGTCTTCGCCGCTCCGCGCACGCTACCCGCTGCTCGGCTAATTCCGCAGGCCAGTCGCAACCGTATATATCAAGTTAACGAAACGGCCGCAAGAGAATCAAGACGTGGCACTTAAATCATGCCTCTCATGACGTGCATGTCATGATTTTCGTGTTATGACGTGTCATTTATTCTCGTCATGCAGTCATGTTATGCCATACCAATTTTAGTATACGACCCATTAACGAAACCGCCAGGAGAGCACCAAGACCGCGCCACGTAAATCACGCCGCTCATGACATGCATGTCATGATTTTCATGTTGTGACCTGTCATTTATGTCCGTCATGCAGTCTTGTTGTGGCATACCAATTTTCGTATACATCCCATTAAGGAGACGGCCAGGAGAGCACACAGTCGTAGGCGGCTAGACAGATAGATCATAAGATCAAAATCGCCGAAGTTCGCTAAGAATTCTTATGTTTCGCATTTAAAACGTTGATTACTGTCGAACAGTAATAATTGCATCCTTGAATCTCACGTCAGTGCCGGAAGCGGGCAAAACGTTTTTTATTGCACACGAGGGAAGCGTGATATGCCATTCAACGGGGCACTGACATCACCCAGCCTCACGGTTTAACTTCCTAGACGGTTGTCTCCGTCTATTTCTTTTTATCCATACTTACGCTCCCTTCTGTCTAAAATGTTGGAATTGCTGTTACGCTACTGAAAGCGATCAGTATTGAGTTCTCCCTCATTTTTCCCTGTTGGCTACAACAACAACAACAAAAAAGACTATTATTGCGCATTGAGTTCTGCACTTCGCTGTATCACGTACACGCATAACTTGCGTTTAAATGTCTAGCATGTCATGTTCTGTGAACTGCAAGGCAGTTGACTAGCTCAGTTACTTAAGCTACGTGACTGCATATGCCGCTTGAGTGTTGTCACGATATTTGACACACGCGTATATTATAAAGTAAGCGCGTTAATACTCAAACGCATCGCTTTCTTCGCATGATTACTTGCGTGACCGTGACAAGCTTTCTCTTATTTTTTTTTATGCGCATAAGACAATTTGTTCTTCGAGCGAAAGACGTCTGCTCAAATCACATATCGCGAGACGATATCGCTGCACCACTGCATTTATTCGTTGATGTTTCCCTCTAAACTCCCCGCCCCGCCACGGTGGTCTAGTGGCTATGGTACTCGGCTGCAGATCTGAGGGTCGCGGGATCGAATCCCGGCCGCGGCGGCTGCATTTCGATGGAGGCGAAATGTTGAGGCCGTGTGCTGTGCGATGTCAGTGCACGTTAAAGAACCCTCAGGTGGTCGAAATTTCCGGAGTACCTCCACTACGGCGTCTCTCATAATCAGAGCTGGTTTTGGGACGTTAAATCCCACAAATCAATCATCTAAACTCCCCAACTCACGACATATCTAGCTCTCCCATCTCAAGACATGTCTGCTATGACGCGACAAGTAAGCCTCCATCATTTACATCTCTCTTCTTTAGGAACCTGACCGCCCCTGTGCGCGACATAAGTCCTTTTTCTGCAACAAACGGCACGAGTCATCTGAAGTTCATTAAAAATAGCTCGAACGCGACTTAATAAGTTTATAAAGACAACAAAGTCCAGGTTTACAAGGGACAAATGTAGCGTACGGGCGAACATAGCAGAGTCACTTCGATATCGATACGACTAGCAGAAAATTTAAGCCATATTCGCAAGAATATAAAAATACGCGCACAGGATGGACGACAGGATCTTCTTAACCACAACTTAGAATGGTTCATCTTTCTCCCTTAGTTAAGTTAAACGCATGTTTGGATCAGACCCGAGAAAAACGTAAGTTTCGTTATGTTATGCGCAGACTTGTAGAGTCATTTTCCCAATTATCAGTTAGGCGCGAAGCGTAGAACACGCAGTCGTAAAAATAATTTCGCCCCTCTGGTTTAAAGCCGCGCTCAAAGAGAAACAACCGCTTGAGAACGGCCGCACTGCTGCTGCAAGGTTATCACCGCCCTTTCCATACCGACACCTAACCACAACACTCGGCCCACTACGGTCTGCTTTGTGAAGAACTTGTGAATAAAGAGAACCCTTTCACTGATCTCGTTATGAAAGACATCCTCTGTTGATTTTTTTGTCTTGTTTCGTAATCTGCGCCTAAGACAGCCGCCTCTCTTCTGAACGATCGTATTTCCCCTTCGAAGGCCGTCTATGTTAGTGGGGCACTTTCAGTTAAAACTTTAGGTGAGCACTAACGGCGCAAGTCCACATCATACGTCTGACATACGTAACCGACGGCCGAAGCTTCCGTTCTGATTGGATATTATTTTCTGTCACGCATATTGTCATTAAGTAACACTGTTGATTTGTATTCATCGTAGACCGACGATTTTAGGCAAATCGAGTTGTCCGCATTAATTATTTTTCTTCGCATTAAAGTCGCACATGCACCGTTGCGTGCTCGGTGTAAGGAAAAAGCTAGAAAACGGCGTCACCTGACAGTCTTGAAGCCTAGTAACAAAATTTTTAGTAAGGAGAACGATATCCCCTGATCACGTGATACGAAGGCGGTAGAATGGTGTATGGTTAAGCGTCACTAAATACCACTGTATATCAAAGTTGAGAGATGCGGCAACCATGTGGGCCTAATCTTACCCGTGATGCACTGCCCACAAGCCGTCAGGCGACGTCGGCTTACCGAGGCTAGCGAAATCACGTGGCGCCACTTCCTAGGTTCTTTATCCCTCCATGATTTTACGTATGTGGTTACTACTAGACCAAACTCTGCCCTACTCTGGCTGCCTGCGAGGCTTGTGACGTGTTTAGTACTCGACATTAAAAGATGGCGTCCTCTCGTCATTTCTTTGTACTTGCATGGTATGTACGACTTACTGAAACGTCTTCACGATGATCAAGACGTTTCTTAAGATGGTCTATTCTAGGTTTCTTACGACCGAGTGAGAGCTCGCACAATACTGCACTGTTCTCGCCATGACCACTACACGTCGACACCACGGCTGCAACCCGATACGACAGCCGTGCGCTCGTTGGCAGCGCTTCCAGGACCGGCAGTAGAGCTGTGTGATTGCTTGCGCTTAAAGGCGTACCCGGGCCTTCTACTCCGGGAGCGCAATTACTCTATTACCGGGACAACAGAAAGAAAAAAAGAAAGAAGGAGAAAGAAGACTTCGTTGTCATTTGGACGGCCGGCGAAAGTGCCGCGCCTGCTTGTTAGCCAGACCGTTCTCGTTGGGACCCAGAGGCAGGAAGTGCCCAATGAAAGAAACAATGGTCCATTCACTGCGGACCACAGAAAATAAGACAAAGTGGGCGGACGGTCGTTGCGCTATTTCTGGCTCCTGGCGTTATAGACGACGGCCAGGCAATCAGATATACGGCCACTTCATCCATCAGACGGCGCTGTACGACGGATGGTACGGGCACACGTACCTGGAAGAAGGCAGCGGGGTCGGTAGACAGGCGAGCTGCCTTTTAGTGAGAGCTCCAAGTGGCAGCAGATAGCGTGACGCCCCCTTAATTGCTCTCCCTCTTTGTCTCTCCTGACTACTGAAGCGCGCAGGGAGCTATGTTGGATCCATCTCGATGCTATAGTGGCAGGACAGCTACTATTTTGTTAGCGTTAGCTCTTTAGCACCAATGATAACGAGAAAAAGCATTCAGAAGTCATAAAAGCTCCATGCGGAATATTGTTCAACCTTCACCATCTTCAGGGATAGGCTTTGAGGATGCTTCACTCCTCTTATTCTCTTGTGCAGGGACGGCAAGTGGCTTATACGTTATTGACAATTTCCTTGCGCTTTCATGCTCAGGCGGAAAAGATTACTGTGGTTATTTATTCTTTCGAGTGGCTTACGTAAACATAGCACACGTTCGCGTTACAATTGTTTTCAGTTCTCACTGTATCCATGCGTCCAACCAAGTTAAGTTTTGTCATGGCGTAAATGCTGTACCTGTTGTGTCGTTTGAATACACAGCTCACTTCCCCAGCGTACACGCTGTTTCTATCGACATACCGTAATGAAGCGTATAAATATAAACACTAGCGAACCTTGCACAAGTGACACAACCCTATAGAGCGAAGCTGATGGGCACTTGGTGCGTCCCTGTTTGTCTCCGGCACACCCCGATTTCGTCGGGGCCCGCGGCTTCGGGAAAGGCCTCGCGAAGCACCGCGAGACCCAGCGAACGCTTCTCGAAGTTTCACGCCTAGCTCAGAAAAAGTGGCTTTCGCGTCGAACCAGAGACGGTGGCATATGCGGCACTCGTGGCCTCAGGTTCACGCCGCCCGATCCCCTTGCTATACTACACAAATGACTACACTATACATACCTATGCTATTCTAGGAACTGCTTGGGTGCCACGATATCATGATGATTGTTGGTTGGTTGGTTCGTCGGTCCTTGGGTATCTTGGCGCAACCAACTCTGGAGGTTCGGCCATGAACCGGTAAAGAGATTTGTGTGGAAGAGAACTACTAATAAAAGATAGAAAAAAATTGTAGTACAAATTTGATAATCAAATATAGGTTAAACGAATAGTTTTCTGCGATGAGGAAGCATATATTTATAAAAAAAGAAAAAAAAGCAAGTGAACGCTATGGAGGTTGGTTTTCACGTACTCAGATCATGATTAAATAAGATCATGATTGTGGTTCGGTTAAGCAAAGGACGATAATTTCTTCACCCCATGTCGGGAGCATGGTAGGGGAAAGGGACTGCAAGAGATGATGATAATGATGATCGTTCGGTTGAGTTAAGGACTCTAAATTTCTGCAGCCCATGTAGGGAGCACGGCTAAGCGTCCGTGGGGGTGGGGGAAAGGGAGTGAAAGAGACAGAGAGGAGAGAAATGCCGTAGTGGAGGGCTCCGGAAATTTAGACCACCTGGGTTTCTTTAACGTGCACTGACAACGCACAGTGCACGGGCCTCTGGCATTTTCGCCTCCATCGAAAATGCAACCGCCGCGGCCGGGAAACGAACCCGCGTTTTTTGGGTGGCAGCCGAGTACCGCAACCACTAAACCATCGCGGCGGACGCGTTAAGTATGCTACGCACAAACGCATAGTTTTGCGGGATGCTGTGCACAGGGCAAATCAAGGCACACTATCTCTGTCTTCTGCTTGCACGTGTAACGCGTGGGCCCACCAGCAGCAGTTTTCCTGGTGTCTGAAGGCATGAGCTCGAGAGAAGAAAGCGCGCGTGTGAACGCCGCACATTAGGCATTGCATAGAGCAAGTGCATGCACGCTCTTGGGGCCAGAACTAATGATGAGAATAGTTGTTGCAACGCCGTTTGTATGGCTTGAGGAACAGCATGTCTCTTAAAAGTATGTCATAAGGAAATAGCGACAGAACCCTAGATTTTATTTTCTCACATTTTTAAAACCTGAGGTAATCTGCGGACGAGGATGCATAGTTCGGTGACGTAACTGACTGAGTACCCGGTTTCACTTCCACCTTCTCACTATCTTTCGCAAGTGCCCGCGCACATTTTGTAACCACCGCGTTGGAGTAGTCGAAGTGTGTTAGGACAACGTGATGTCCTCGTGTAGGCCCAATAAAACGCCCGCCGCCTACCGAAGAACCTGGAACTGCTCAAAGTGATCAAAGTGGAAACATCTTGGAGTTAACGTGATGTTTCCCATGGTGGCGTCCTTGTAAATTCCACCTGGGCAATAAACTTAAAACTTGTGGACATTGGCCTGGCGCCACTAGCAGTAGTCAGTCGCAGCATTGTTATGCCGGTTGCACGGGTCGATGTTGTGCTGTTCAGAACGTGGTGACCCACTGCAGTTCTTTCACCTCGTCCAGGAGTTTTCTTTTTATCCCAAGGACACAATCTAACGACGTGTCCAAGTACGGCCTCGTTTGCTACTGTACCTTCTAATTTTAGTCAGCGCTAATCTTTGTTCCTGTGAATTCTTAGATCACGTCGCATGACCCAATTGAGAAAGTTTTGCTTTTTTGAACTTCGCTCCAAAAGAACATTCACGACTGATGCCTCTTATGATCGATGCATTTGAACCTCTTCATAACGAACGCTTGTGTAGTGAATTATCCTTTACTTTTTATGCATTATAGTTAACTGCTTCGTCACGCATCAGTTCAGTTACCTTTATTCCTTTTATATCAAAATCAAAAACATAACAATCGCCGGCTTGTAGGATATAACGAAGAAATATTCGGTTCTCACTTGACTCAATCCTCAAGATAAATGATTGAAAGGCAATTCACAACCACATTTACATAAAAAAGGCGATAGTTTTGGTAACGCGGCGCAAGAAAAAAAATCAAACTCTGTTCGCGCCACATAGCAACTTTCTAATGTGCGGGTCTGTTTAGTTTCATTTGCCTCAAGGGGGCAGATAAGGACTATCTCGCCTATAGTGGGTTAGAAGCCTAGAATAGTGCATTTTTCCATCTAGGATTTCTGTGCGCGCCAGATTGCTGGCTTGCGAGCCCGATTTTTTTATTCTTCTGTTACAACGAATACCGGATAGAACAAACTAGTTTATGCTTGCCATGGTGATTCGTTATAATGCAGTACGACTGTCCCGTGAATTCTCGAAAATCAACGCACTTATCATAGATCGGAAAGGGCCCGTTTGAATTTTGTTTTTCCACAGTTTCGCCAGGTAGAATCGTCAATATGAAATTTCGCAAGAAAATGGTGGGCCAGGTTTAAAAAATAAACTATGTGGTAAACTGCTTATTTCTTTTTACCTGACGAAGCGCTTTCAATTCTTCGCTGCACATTTACAACTCCTCAGGAGTTTGGAACCTTTAAACAGGAGAATTGGACATTTTACCACATTTACTCAGTTTCCGTGTTCCATAGGACGTTGATGTAATAAATGCCAAATCCTGGGAATAAGATTTGCCGTTCCCAACGTAAAGGACGCACTGCACATGTTCAATGATCCTATTGCTTATGTAATGATCGCCAGAAGTTCCTCAACTCTCGCCCTTTCTTCCTTACAAAGAGTTGCATCGGTCATGTATTAGATTGGGTTTCACTGAGGCTGCTGAGCTTCTCGTTTTAAGAAAATCCCATCGCTTACCGTCCAGGGCTAATACAGAAGAACAACAGGCGGAGACACCGAGAGCTTGCACCCTGGCTGATAATTTAGGCCTGTGCAGCAGACGCCGATTCATCTCTCTCTCTCTCTCTCTCTGTGTGTGTGTGCGTGTGTATTGTTAATTATTATGTGGGTGTCATCCTACCATATGGTGCAACGCGTGACATCATTCCGCAGCAAGAACAGAGCATTAGGTGAAGCTCGTGAATGAGGCGAAAGTCTACACAGTGTGGCGCTGAATGCACTGAGAGGCACAATGCACTGAATACCCTCAACAGGACGTGAGATGTACAGAGGCCCGTATTCACAAACCTTAACCTTATCTATACTTAACCTTATCTATCTGTTCCCATAACATGCTTAGCGCCGCCACGGTGGTCTAGTGGCTCCGGCACTCCGGGCGGCTTCCGGTGCCGGCGAAATGTTAGAGGTTCGCGTACTGTGCGACGTCACTGCACGCTAAAGAACCCCAAGTGGTCGCAAATTTCAGAAGCTCTCCACGACGGCGTCTCTTATAATCAAATCGTAGTTTCGGGAAGTAAAACCATAAAAGTCAATTAATATATATTGTCACGTGGTCGTGACATACGCAGCACTCGAGACGAAGCACGCAGGACTCAAGGTGATGTCAGGCGAACTGTTTATTGGGTGAACTTGTGCCCAGCAAAACAAAGCCAATCACAATACGCAGCAATAGCGGCGTGAACAGTCGTCGGTGGACGGAAAGACTGACAAGCGGCGTAATGCGTCGGCTTTTGATACACGCGTCATAACGCGTTCTCGCATTATCTCTCGAATTCCAGAAGTCACTGAAATGTACGCGTCAGGCATGTAAAGTTTCAAGAATGATCGACACGGTTCCCGAAGCGACATGCAAGATAAACGCGGCCTGCGTTGCGCGTAACAGAAAAGTGATAACGGCCCTCCCCGCAAACAATCACAGCAAGCGCGCGATTCATGGGAAGGTGATAACGGCGTTCTCCTTGAAAAAAATCAAAACAACCGCACGTGTCAATATGTGGCCCAGCTTTCAGTAACCATGAGCTTTGTTCGAATCCGGTGACAAACAGCACCACTGCTTCTCGTAATTTTCTAGCTTTATTGATATTTCTGAAGTATTGATTTTCTCGAGAAGTTATTTCTAGCTTTATTGACTTTGCATGCGACGATGTGGCCAACGAGGCGAGGCCACATCGTGATGTACCGCTGTCCACGGAACTTCCACGAAATCATTTAGTCCATCACCCACATTCGATGGTCGTAAAATGGCCCAGCCTGAACGACCGTGCGGTTGTTCAGTGAGACATCGATCGAGACTTCGTTGCTTTGAACGGCCCGCACAACCGACAAAACGGCTCCCTTGAGAGAATGCGCGGTTGATTTCGCGAATGGCCTATAGCGTAGTCGATGCTGCAAGATTTAGCTCGGTCTTTTGACTTCAGTTCGCGTGTACACCTAAACGACTCCGCAGGCAGTCATTTAAAACATGAACGCAATGCCGATTCATCGGCGGCCTGCTGTTGACAGGCTCGGCCAATCAGAATAGTCCTTGGAACAACGCAGCGCCGAAGTGCAGTAAATCTGCAATCAGGGGTGAGGGAATTGAGACAGGCTGGCCGTCGTTTCGACAGCCATACCGGCCCTTGTAAAAACGAGGCCACGTCATACTGCTTTATTACTGTGTACGCACTAAATGTTTCGAAAGCCTTTATGGTGGTGTAAGCGGTGTTTGCTTGCCTCGCCTTTAAGACGTATGATCGAATCATAAGTAGCAACACATGCAATTTACTTATTTACCGAATTCCTAAGCAAAGAGGGCATAGATAGATAGATAGATAGATAGATAGATAGATAGATAGATAGATAGATAGATAGATAGATAGATAGATAGATAGATAGATAGATAGATAGATAGATAGATAGATAGATAGATAGAGTCTAAGCGACTTAGGTTCTCCAAGAAATGCTTCGTATTTAAGAAGGTTGGAGCATTAACAGTGAAAAGCTGTAGTGCCATTTGTCCCCATTCCCACTCATTAAAATTAGCCCCTTCTCAGTAGAACGCTGGAGCTATTTGAGTTTCCTCTTATAATAGTTAGGTTTTCTCGCACTTTAAAATTACAGGCCGCGCTGTCATCGGCACTGGATTCAATTAAGTCGCAGTTTCTAATTTTTCTGACGGATGTAACTGATAAATGCGATTTCGCTCACCAAAGTACCTGCGCCATTGTGAAGGACTTGCGCTGTCGGGAGCGCGGGTTGGCTAAGGCGGTTTGAAATCATTATTTGCGCCATGGGCGCCGGGTTATCTGCGACATGAAATCCTTAACGCTATCGCGTTAAGACGCACTTGAAATTCTGGCGGGATATACCGTTCTTCTTATGAAAAATGCCATTTATGTGTCATCAGATTAATACAAGATTACGTTATCAGATCACGCTACAATTACGATTTATCCCTGGAGCACGCGACGCTAAACACGCTACCCCCTTGTAACGCCTCTTAAAGGCGTTGCTCCTTGTCTTTTACCCTTTGACATGTTTATTACATTAGAATAAAGCCACTTGAGTTTGACAGATTTACAGACAGGCCTTATTGGTTCGCGCCTGATCAAGTTAAAGTGAAATCAGCTTGTACCATTATTAAATGTTACATCAGCCGCGGGCGCGGCTGATGTAACCATCAAGGCGCGGTGACCATATTACTGGACGCACCTTGTTTTCTTCATTTTTAATTGAGCTGACTAGTGGCAAAAAAAAAATGGCAGATCCCACATGCGCTGGGCATCAAGAAAATCCGAAGCACGCATCAGGAACGTAAAATAGATCTGCATTGTTGTCTCCCTATACCGATTTTGGTACATATGAAGTTAACGAAACGCCCGCAAGAGCACAAAAACTGCGGCATGTAAACCATGCCGTTCATGACACGCATGTCATGATTGTAATGTTATGACCTGTCAAATTTACGTTCGTCATGCAGTCGTGCTGTTCCATAGCAATTTTGGAATATATCCCATTAACGAAACGCGTGGCATGTAAATCATGCCGCTCATGACATGCATGTTATGATTTTCATGTTACGACCTGTCATTTACGTTCTTCATGCATCTTGTTGTGCCATACCAATTTTCGTATACATCTCATTAACGAAACGGACAGGAGAGCACCAAGACCGTGGCATGTAAATCATGCCGCTCATGACAAGCATGTCATGATTCTCATGTTATGACCTGTCATTTATGTTCGTCATGTAGTCATGTTGTGCCATACCAACTTTCGTATACATCTCGTTAACGAAAAGGCCAGGAGAGCACGAAGACCGCGGCATGTAAATCATGCCGCTCTTGACATACGTGTCAGGATTTTCATGTCGTGACCAGTCATTTATGTGCGTCAAGCAGTCATGTTGTGGCATAAGAATTTTCGTATGCATCTCATTAACGAAACGCACACGAGAGCGCAACGTCGTTGGCGGATAGATAGATAGATAGATAGATAGATAGATAGATAGATAGATAGATAGATAGATAGATAGATAGATAGATAGATAGATAGATAGATAGATAGATAGATAGATAGATAGATAGATACGCTCAAAGTCACCGAAGTTCGCTTAGAAATTCTTCACATTTAAAAAAAAAAGACGCGCTGAACTTCTCACGAATTGTACCCTCTTCGTCTACAGTTTGTGTGCTCAGAAAAAGAGAGGTTAGTGGGGCTGTCCCTAAAGTTTCGCTACAGAGGTGTTCTTGTTAACGAACGGGAATTTGTCTTCGTTTCGCTTCGCATTTCGGCGTTTTCCCGAAAACGCAAGCATTTTCTGAATCCATTAGCGAAGGCCAAACATAATGTGAAATAGGGCTAGAAATGTCTACAGCGTACTGCTGAACCATAAGACAAAAGCCCCCAAATGTTGAACACCTTGCCGTTCGCATAACCACCTTGTTTTTCGAGTAAAAATTAAACTGAGCTGTGCTCACATCACGATTGCTAGTCTTCGAGGTATCGTACGCCTTTGTTCTGTCTGAAAATATGCACCGAATTTCCGTACACTGAGGCAACTTAGCAACATCGCCTCGCCCCATCAGGTGGTCTAGTCGCTATGATCGACGCTTGGCTGCTGAACCGAAGGTCGCGGGATCGTATCCCGGCCGCGGCGGCTCTATTTCGATGGATCTGAACTGTTGGGGCCCACGTACTTTGCGGTGCCATTGCGCGTTCAAGAGAACCAAGTGGTCCAAATTTTCGGTGCCCTCCAATACGGCGACTCTCACAATCATGTCGTGGTTTTGGGACGTATTATTATTATTATTATTATTATTATTATTATTATTATTATTATTATTGTAGTGGGGAGGAACGAACCCACAAAATGTAGTGGGATGCTGGCTAGCCGAGAGGTGCGAGCGCAGAGCGCGAGCTGTTGGTGCCGAGACTGACCGCTGCTACCGGACGCTGCTTCGATCTGGACGCGCTACTAACCGCTGCTACTCGACGCCAATAAAACCCCCTTCAAAGTGGTGGAGGTGCTGGGTCTTCAAATCTGGAACTCCGAAGTCGGAAGCTGCCCATCATCCCAACCATGCTTGCAGAGAACATCCAGCAAGCCCAGCCGACCCAGCCAACCATGGCCCAATATCCGCCCGTCATCGTAACTGGCGCGCTGCGCCAGCGCGATCCCCCTTTCTTCAGCGGGGCGGATGACGAGGACGTCGAAGATTGGTTGTCCACGTTCGAAAAGGTGAGCGGACACAATAAGTGGGACGACCCTTCAAAACTGCAGAATGTCCCCTTCTATCTAAAAAACGTTGCCGACCTTTGGTTCCACAACCATGAATCCGATTTCACCACCTGGACCGCTTTTAAGAAGCGCTTTGCCGAGGTCTTCGACCGTCCCGCAGTACGCAAGCTCCGGGCTGAACACCGCCTGCGCGGACGTGCGCAGCAACAGGGCGAAACTTTCACGAGTTACATAGAAGACGTCATCGACCTATGCAAGCGCCTCAACCCTTCCATGACTGAACAGGAGAAAGTCAGACACATACTGAAAGGCATAGACGACGATGCCTTTCAAATGTTGTTGGCGAAAGATCCACGAACTGTATCTGAGCTGACCACCCTCTGTCAGAGCTTCGACGAACTGCGCAAACAACGCGTCTTGGCTCGGCGGCAGGCAACCACGGAGGATACTCTCGCCTCTTTGACTGTCGGCGGAGACAATAACACGCTACTGTCGCAAATCAAGGAGTATGTGCGTGAAGAGGTGGCGCGACAGTTATCGTGTTTATCGTATTTGCCACCCACGGAAACGCCTACGCATTGCTTGACGCCGAGTATACGACAGGTAATTCAGGACCAAGTTTCCGAAGCTTTGCCACCCAACCCTCAGCCGATACCTGTCGCCGCGCCACTGACGTATGCGGCTGCTGCTGCAAAGCCACCGCGTCGAATGCCAGTGCCGCCCGCTCAACCTGTTCGACGTCCGACAACGCCATTTACTGGTGGGCAGCCGTACTACGGAAATCCCTGGCGCACACCTGACAACAAACCAATTTGTTACGCTTGCGGAATTCCAGGTCATGTTGCACGCCTCTGCCGTCGGCGACTCGCGGCGACCCCGAGCAGCTGGACCTACCCCGACTATCCTTTCCGGCCGCCATACCACATGCAACGCGACCCGCCACCAGAAGTGCACACCCGCGACCCTCAGCCTTCTTCCGATTTTCAACCCTTCGATTCCCGTCGTTCACGCTCACCACGACGCCGATCACTGTCCCCCATGCTTCGCCGACCCACTACCACTGAGACGGAAAACTGACTGCCGCAGCTCCGGAGGCACGAGCTGCGTCGTCGTCCACCCGTGTAAGTCCTCGCCTGTCTCCAGCCAATGTTATCGAAGCATTCGTCGAAGGTGTACGAACTCTTGCGCTTGTCGATACTGGTGCCGCTATATCCGTCATAAGTCAAAGTCTTTGCCGTTCTATTCGTAAAGTGACGACGCCACCTTCGGGATTCTCTCTCAGTACTGCAAGCGCACACCGAATTCGACCCGTTGCAGCATGTACGGCCAAAGTTTTCATTCGAGACGTACTGTACCACATCGAGTTTCTTGTGCTCGCTTCGTGTTCTCACGACGTCATCCTCGGGTGGGATTTCTTGTCACGTCATCACGCTGTTATCGACTGCGCTCGCGCTCAGGTGGAACTATCCTCATTTTCCGATACGCCCTCTGCTGATGCATCCGTACCTGGTGTGTACAAGCTTGTCGTTGCTAATGACACTGACGTCCCTCCTCTTAGCGCCGTCATGGTTCCTGTTTTAAGTGCTGCACCTTCTAACGCTATTGTTTTATTCACGCCGTCCGACCTGTTTATTCGTCGCCACCACACGTCACTGCCATTCGCCGTGCTAGCACTTCATCGGAATAACGCTGAAATACTTGTTTGTAACACGAATCCTTGCCCTCTTAACTTGCGTCGTAATGAGACACTTGGCCACGTTCATTCTGTGGACGGTGATGTAATCGTGCCCGTCGATTCCGGTGAGACCAGCCCAACCCCTCATCTCAACGCGCTGACTCCTCACCGTGCTTCAGATGACGTGTCCTCGGATGCACTTCACCGTTCAATCGACAGTGGCCTCGCTCCCGATCAACGGGCGCAGCTTATCAGCCTTCTCAACGAGTTCAGAACCTCATTCGATTTCCCCCATACGTCCTTAGGTCGAACGAACACCACTGTGCATAAAATTGACACTGGGACTAACCCGCCCTTCCGCCAGCGCCCATACCGTGTATCAGCAACGGAACGTCGCATCATTACGGACCAAGTTAACGAGATGCTTCAGCGAGGCGTGATCGAGCCTTCTTGTAGCCCTTGGTCTTCCCCTGTTGTGCTCGTAAAGAAAAAAGACGGCTCCATTCGATTTTGTGTGGACTACCGACGTCTCAACAAAATTACTACAAAGGATGTCTACCCTCTTCCTCGAATAGACGACGCTCTCGATTGTCTGCAAGGCGCCGAGTTCTTTTCTTCCTTAGACTTGCGATCGGGTTACTGGCAAGTTCCGGTAGCCGAGACTGATCGACCAAAAACAGCGTTCGTCACTCCGGATGGTCTCTATGAATTCACAGTAATGCCCTTTGGTCTCTGCAACGCGCCGGCAACATTCGAGCGAATGATGGACAGCATTTTACGCGATTTAAAATGGCACATATGTTTATGCTATCTTGATGATATCGTCGTGTTCTCCACCGATTTCGCCACGCACATCGACCGTCTTCGCACAATTCTAACATGTCTTACAAATGCAGGCCTTCAGCTTAACCTGAAGAAATGTCGCTTCGGAGCTACCCAGCTAACCATACTTGGCCACGTTGTATCGAAAGACGGAATTCTTCCAGATCCTGATAAACTCCGCGCTGTCGCCGAGTTTCCAAAGCCCACCTCGGTCAAACAACTACGCAGCTTCGTGGGCTTGTGCTCTTACTTCCGTCGGTTTGTCCGGAACTTCGCCTCAATAATAGCACCGCTGACGAAACTACTTACTGGTTCTGGAACTCTCTCAAATTGGACACCAGCCTGCGAAGAAGCCTTCATCAAACTGCGGCAACTACTTACATCGCCACCTGTATTGCGGCATTACGACCCGACAGCGCCTATCGAAGTTCACACAGACGCTAGTGGCGTGGGACTTGGCGCAGTACTCTCGCAACGTAAGCCTGGCTTTTCTGAATATGTTGTCGCATATGCTAGCCGGGCCCTCACGAAAGCGGAAGTAAATTACACTGTCACTGAAAAAGAGTGTCTGGCAATCGTCTGGGCGATAAACAAATTTCGTCCTTATTTATACGGCCAGTCTTTCGACATAGTGACCGACCATCACGCCCTTTGTTGGTTGGCATCCCTTAAGGACCCGTCTGGTCGTCTTGGACGTTGGGCTCTTCGCCTGCAGGAATTTGACTTTCGCGTCGTATACCGATCAGGCCGAAGACACTCTGACGCTGATGCACTGTCTCGATCTCCACTGACATCAAGGGACGAGTCGCTATCTTCTGGTGACGTTTCCTTAGCTGCACTTACCGTCACAGACATGCCATCTGAACAGCGGAAGGACCCCTGGATTGCCTCTCTCCTGACTCTTCTTTCCGGCTCCTCAAATTCTGCACACACACGTGCTCTTCGCCGCCAAGCCACGCATTTCGCGGTACGGGACGGACTATTATATCGTCGAAATTATCAAGCGGATGGTCGCAAATGGCTTCTGGTCATTCCCAGCCACATGAGGTCCGACGTTTGCGACTACTTTCATGCTGATCCTCAGCATGCTCACGCCGGTGCTCTAAAAACCTATCAGCGGCTCCGTCAACGTTATTATTGGCGTGGAATGTACACATTTGTGCGCAAATACATTCGATCTTGCCCATCCTGCCAACAACGCAAGGCGTTTCCTCATTCGCCCGGACTCCTACAACCTCTACCGTGTCCTGCACGTCCCTTCGACCGGGTCGGAATTGATCTTTACGGACCGCTCCCGAGCTCTGTCTCTGGCAACAGATGGGTAATCGTCGCTGTGGACCATCTAACCAGGTACGCGGAGACAGCCGCCCTTCCTTCCGCCAGTGCTCGTGACGTCGCCAACTTCATCTTACGCCATTTCGTTCTCCGCCATGGCGCGCCACGCGAACTACTCAGTGACAGGGGGCGTGTATTCCTATCCGACGTCGTTCAAGAGCTCCTTCGTTCATGCCGTACTGTTCACCGAACCTCTACTGCCTACCACCCCCAGACAAATGGTCTAACGGAGCGCTTCAATCGAACGCTGGGAGACATGATGGCCATGTACATCAATTCCAACCACTCCAACTGGGACGTCATTCTTCCCTTCGTCACATACGCCTATAACACCGCGACACAGTCTACCACAGGCTTTTCTCCATTCTTTCTTCTATATGGCCGGGAACCCTCCACACCACTCGACACCATTTTGCCTTATCGACCGGACCATTCCGAATTCAGCCATGTTTCCGAAATCGCCCAGTATGCCGAAGATTGCCGTCAGCTGGCTCGCTCGTTCACTTCGGACGACCAAGCCCTTCAGAAGTATCGCCATGACCGCGATCTTTCGGTGCAAACTTTCGAAGCTGGATCCCATGTGTGGCTCCGACTACCGTTCCACTCACCTGGTCTTAGTCCCAAGTTTGCGCCAAAGTACCACGGACCTTATCGCGTCATTGAGCGCCCGTCCCCTGTCACGTACGTCATTGAGCCTGTGAATCCTTCCCCGGACAAGCGCCGCCTGGGTCGCCAAGTGGTCCACGTGAGCCGCCTCAAGCCGTATCATGACCCCCTTATTCTAGCTTCCCCTTGAGTCGCCAGGATGGCTCCCCTTCGCCGCCGGGGTATTGTAGTGGGGAGGAACGAACCCACAAAATGTAGTGGGATGCTGGCTAGCCGAGAGGTGCGAGCGCAGAGCGCGAGCTGTTGGTGCCGAGACTGACCGCTGCTACCGGACGCTGCTTCGATCTGGACGCGCTACTAACCGCTGCTACTCGACGCCAATAAAACCCCCTTCATTATTATTATTTTTATTTCATCACCATCATCATCATCATCATCAGCCTGTTTAGGTCCACTGCAGGACGAAGGCCTCTCCCAACGATTTCCAATCCACCCTATCCTGAGCGAGTTGGTTCCACTTTATGCCCGCAAACTTTTTAATTTCATCGCTCCATCTAACCTCGTGCCTACCTCTGTTGCGTTTTCCCTCTCGTGGTATCCATTCCGTCGCTCTTACTGTCCACCTATTATCCTTCCTCCTCATGACATGTCCTGCCCAGGTCCACTTCTTTCTTTTAATTGATAAGATAATATCGGCTACTCCCGTCTGTTCTCTGATCCATTCCGCTCGTTTTTTATCTCTTAGCGTTACCCCTATCATTTTTCTTTCCATTGCACGTTGCGTGCTCCTTAGTTTCATCTCTAGTTTTTTCGTTATTCTCCATGTTTCTGCACCGTACGTTAGTACTGGGAGAATGCAGTGATTGAATACTTTTCGCTTTAATGAGAGCGGTAAGTGTCCGGTCATGATTTCCTAATGCCTTCCGAATGCGCTCCAGCCCAGCCCTATTCTACGGAGAATTTCATTTTCCTGGGTAGGAGTTCCTGATATTAACTGTCCCAGATATACATATTCGTTTACACATTGTAAGGGTTCATTGTTGATTTTAAATTCCTGTTCCTTAGGGAAGCTATTGAGCATAACTTTGGTCTTTTGCCTATTCATTTTTAATCCAATTTTAATGCTTTCCCTGTTTAGGTCATCAAACATGTTTTGTAATTCGTCACCATCATTCCTAAAGAGCACAATGTCGTCTGCAAATCTTAAATTGTTTAGATATTCTCCGTCTATTCGAATGCCCTTTTCTTCCCAGTCTAGACGTTTAAAGACTTCCTCTAAACATGCAGTGAATAGCATCGGGGATATTGTATCTCCCTGTCTCACACCTCTCCTGATCGGGATTTCTCTGCTTCTCTCATGTAGGAGTAGTGTCGCTGTGCAATCTTTGTATATGTTGTTTATGGTTTTCACGTATACGCCAGGTACCCCTTGTCGATGTAGAGCTTCTGGAACTGCTTGTATTTCTATGGAGTCAAATGCTTTCTCGTAGTCGATAAACGCCATGTAAAGAGGTTTGTTATATTCCGCGTACTTCTCAATTACTAGGTTGATAGCGTGGCTGTGGTCCATTGTCGAGTAACCTTTCCTAAAACCAGCTTGTTCTCTCGGTTGGTTAAAGTCGAGTGTTTCTGTTATCCTCGTAGAAATTACCTTTGTAAATAGCTTCTATATTACTGGGAGTAGGCTGATTGGTCTGTAATTCTTTAAGTCCTTTATGTCACCTTTCTTGTGGATAAGGATTATATTAGCATTTTTGCAGCTGCGCGGTACGCTACATGTCTTGATACATTTCGTGAAGAGCGATGCAAGTTTTTCAAGTACAATATCTCCTCCGTCTTTGATCAAGTCGGCTGTTATACCATCGTCACCAGCTGCTTTACCGCGGGACATGCCTTTCGCAGCTTTTTTGACTTCGTCAGCGGTTACACATGGAATTTCGGTGTTCTCCTCTGGTTCTATTTCTATTAAGGTTGTATGGTCTGTCTGAGAGCTGTACAGTTCCGAGTAGAAATCTTCTGCTACCTTTACTATTTCGGTGAAACTGTTGATAACGTTACCTTGTTTATCTTTTAGCGCATGCATTTTGTTTTGTCCTAAGTGCAGTTTCTTTTTGGCCGATTTAATGCTGGTGCCTTTCTCTACTGCTTTCTCTATTTCTCTCATGTTAAAGTTTCTTACATCTCTTTGCCTGGCTTTACTGATCAATTTCGATAGTTCTGCGAATTCTATCTTATCTTTTGATGAAGTTACTTTCATTTGTTGGCGTTTTTTTATTAAGTCTCTTTTTATTAAGTCTCTTTATTAATCTTTGCCCTTACTAGTCTGTGATCGCTGCATTTTATCTTCCCCACTACTTCTGTGTCTTGAATTATACCTGGTTGATCGCACATTATAAAGTCGATTTCATTCTTTGTTTCCCCGTTAGGGCTTTTCCACGTCCACTTCCTATTCTTGTGTTTCTTGAAGAACGTATTCATTATTCGAAGCTGGTTCCTTTCGGCAAATTGTACTAGCATTTCCCCGCGGTTATTCCTACGGCCGACGCCGTAGTTGTATATCGCCTGCTCTCCACTTTGTTTCGTTCCTACTTTTGCGTTGAAATCCCCCATGACTACTGTGTATTGCGTCCGTACTTTCTTTATTGCTAATTCGATATCCTCGTAGAATTGCTCTACTTGTTCATCGTCGTAGCTCGTTGTTGGCGCATATCCCTGGATTATCTTAAGTTTATACCGCTTATTTAGTTTTATTACGACGGATGCTACCCTTTCGTTAATGCTGTAGAATTCATCTACGTTGCCCGCTATATTTTTGTGGATTAGGAACCCAACGCCATATTCTCTCTTTTCGGATAATCCTCTATAGCAGAGGACGTGTCTATTGTTTAAGACTATGTAGGCTTCGCCTGCTCTCCTAACTTCGCTAAGGCCAATGACGTCCCAATTAACTCCCTCTAGTTCCTCGAGTAATTCCGCTAATCTAGCTTCGCTTGAGAGGGATCTTGCATTGAACGTTCCAATGTTTAGATTCCAGTGGCGGCCTGTCCGGGTCCAGTGGTTGTTACCGCCCTCTGCTGCTTCACAGAGCTGACCGCCGCCGTGGACAGATGTTCTGCAGCTGCTGGACACTGAGTGCGAGGGTTTAATTGTAGACATCGTGTAGGAAGTGGTGGCCAAGTACTTCACCAGGGAGGCCATTTCCTGTTCTGGTGTAGGAGTGAGTTGTAAACGGCACTTGAACGACTATTATTATTTATGGTAACATAAAACAAGGACACAAAGGGAACAAGGAAGAAGCAAGCTGGCAACTGCCACCGAGTGGGGCACAACGTCTGCTTACTCTTTCAGGAGGAGGGAACAGACAGGAGAAGTGAAAGATGCGAGGAGAGAGGAAATAAGGTAGAAAAAGAAAGAAAAGAGGAAGAGAAGACAAATCAACGCAGACAAAATTAAGTAAACACATAAACATGATTATACGCGGCCCGCCAAACCACTAGCGCTCAAGAAAGTTAACATGGCTCTATGGGCCTGATCACGTCGACGAGCACTTCCACTGGGAACAAGGCAGTCGGCAATTGAGGCACAGCACAGTCCAAGCAGTCCGCGTCCGCCGCGGTGGTGTTGTGGTTACGGTACTCAGCTGCCACCCCAAAAACGCGGGTTCGATCCCGGCCGCGGCGGTCGCATTTTCGATGGAGGCGAAAATGCCAGAGGCCCGTGTACTGTGCGTTGTCAGTGCACGTTAAAGAACCCCAGGTGGTCTAAATTTCCGGAGCCCTCCACTACGGCCTTTCTTTCCTCTCTATATCTTTCACTCCCTTTCCCCCACCCCCACGGACGCTTAGCCGTGCTCCCTACATGGGCTGCAGAAATTAGCGTCCTTTCCTAACCGAACCACAATCATCATCATCATCATCATCATCATCATCATCAGTCCGTATGTCTTCACTAACAAAGTACGCTGCGTGGCAAAATGCGGGGCACTGTAAGATCATAAAACCCTCAGAAATCAATCAATAAACTGAAACACGCCCCTGTTATCTGTGAATGAGATGGTGAGACAGGATAAACTTCTCTTGAACGGTCCCTAAACCACGCAGAGCTCGAAATTTTGTTGTAGCGCACTTACACGCGATTCATAGTGTCCGCTTGTTTCATTCAGTTCATCGCACGCTATACCATCGGGAGACCACGCAAAGATGCCAGAAGAACAGCGTGAATATAATGCTGGACGAAATGAAGAAGACCGACTTGGTCAGCAGCGTCCTATGCAAAACCCAGCAACTCGCACAAGACGCCGAGAGTATGCATACCGTTAAATGCATGTGAAATTCATGTGACGACGCAAGGGTAATCGTTGTGGGTGAAGTTTGCAGCTTCGCTGTCCGACCGCCTTCATGGCTTGGATTGGAGCATATAATCAAAAACGGCTTCGATACACTGTCGGTATTAACCACTGCTAAACAACGGGACAGCACGTTTCAGCTGAGCTGATTAACCGACTGTACGGAGTGCTTGGGCGGTGAACTTTTTTTTTTCATTCCTTTTGTCTCTTATTTTTCAGAATGTTGTTTTGTTTTTGTACGAAGGTCAGGTTCGTTTTGTTTTGTTCCATTCCTACCCTCATAAGGGTCCTTCAGTGAGGACTCACAGTGTGAATGAATGAATGAATGAATGAATGAATGAATGAATGAATGAATGAATGAATGAATGAGCATTTATGTAAGTGCGTGGTCCTTGTGTGGCCTGTGTTGCCGTCTCTCGTAGGGCGTCACGCCTGACAAAGCACAACTCTACGAAAGACATACACGCAGAAAACATAAACTAATTGGACCGAAATTAACATTAGTTAAAATAAACAGGATTGGTGTAATAAAATAAAAGAAACACATAAAGGACAAATAATGGCTTAACTAGATCAAATTAAAGGTATATCATTCGTATATGCCGATGATAACCACAAGAGAAACACAGCGGAAACGCAGCCGTACAGCCTTTAGTGCAGTGAAACTTACACACATTTCAAGCAGGTCTGCTTTTATGGAAATCTTGTAAACTGTCTCAGCTACCTATGATTCGCTCTTTAGGTTTCAGACGTCACTTCGATCTTAAAAATTGATCATTTGTGACAAAACATTAGGTGTAAATAGGGAGGAAAATCCAATGATTATTTACGTGAACTGATACTTCTTTCCTACCAGTGGTTGGCAAACTGTGATAGGTCAGGCATTTATCAATAGAAGTGGAAAGTGCAAATGTTTCACCCTGTATAGGTACCTGCTGATACATCATTTAGAAAGACCCGGTACAAGATATCACTTGCATGATATAAAAGTCCAACTTTTTCTTTCCAGTACGTGATGCATTGCTGTTGTCAAGCGCGTCCAGTTAAGGAATGCACTTTTTTACTGTGTATTTGGTTATTACTCAGCGCCATTTGTGCTGGATGAGGGCTTCACTGCATTTGCAAATACTGCCGCGGAGGACAGCTTCCTTCAGCAGTGAGTCATCTTTGATTGTTTGTTTGTTTGTTTGTTTGTTGTTGTTGTTTTTGTTTGTTTGTTTAGTCACCACATTTGGACCAATGTACACAGGAGAAGTACAAGAAAAATATCGTTGGTGTTACCTTCAGCCGAGCGCGCTCACTATCGCAAAAGAGCGGCAGTTTTTTGTACGGCAACGGTTCCGATTCCTTCCTGCGCACGCATCTTGCAGCTTTCGGGACGAGAAAAGCCGGCGGCGCGCTTTCAGATCCAAATTATAAAAAAAGGATCATCGGGCGGGAACACGCAAGCGGTGGAATTCCGCAGAACGCGATCCGGGGTGTAAATAGTATAGCGAGCCAGGAAAGCGGATGCCACGATTCCGACGAGGTGCCGCCGTATACACCGCAGCGCTCTGCACTCTGTTTCAGTAGTTCCGTGCAGCACTGTGGAAGCTACGGGTCGCTTGGGCCAATCGCTAGGGCGAACACATAATAAACGTGTTCTTCCGCGCCGTGGTAAATGCCAGTGGTTGACGCTGAAGTGCCAGCGGCAGCCTCGGCATAAGGATGGAGGAAGCGGCGCCTTTATTGGCAGGAGTGGCTCGCCGTTGCGTGTCCAAACACTGCAATTTCGTCCCGCCTAACAAGAATCCTACGCTCGATGGTCTCGTAGCATTGACTCTGCTGCACGGAAATTGTTAAAACAGAGTATGGAGTCACTCGCAGCGAAAGATGAGCTCTCTAAAAGGGTTTCAGAAGAAAAGAGACCGAAGGAATGCTCAGGCTATCCTGGAAAGATCTGCTGAAGGTATAGAATTGCGAGAATGTCGGTTGGAGTGCTGCGGAAGTTTGTAAATTCCAGGACTTTCCGCGTGAAGCGCGTGATGTGATGCCGAGGCACTTCGTGATAGTTTTGACCATCTGGCGTTGTTGAAGAATACCCTGTGCGCCGGAGCTTTGCGTCTGTCCTAATTTATCTCAACTTTCTTTTTTTTTTTTGGCACAACTGGAAAACGCCACTCGTGGAGTTACCATGCAACGAACTCACCTTATTTAATTATTGCCACGCCAGAAATAACCCACTACGACGAAAACTCCGAGAAATAAATGGTGACAAAGAAGGCACGCAACAGGAGCGTAGACTAGCAGCCGAGGTTCTTTGGGCGATACACACAGTACATGAAGGACATGACACAAACAAACATGCGAAAAATTACAAATTAGCGGCTAGGTAATTGTCATGCCCGAAACAGAGGCACCTGGCATAACGATAGGACAGTGCGAGAGGTGTCAGAGGCGCTTTTTTTAAATGTGTATTGTGAAATGTGCGTTTCAAGGTCGTCGGTGATGTTGCATACACTTGAAATGGATTACCTAACCGCTAACCTGTTCATTTTGACAGCGTAGCTGTTTTAGCGTGACGGTTGGCCGTGCGCCGTTACAAAAAAAAAAAAAAAAAGGAATCAGGCTTGCGCAGACTCGCAGGACAGTGACAGCGTAAGCTGGAGGAGCGACCTTCTTACACGCCATTTTAAACGCTTGAGGAAACTAGTGCAAGTAGAGGTGGTAGGTATCCCCTGCGCCATAACTCTTATCATTCCGCCTAGTAGGGAAGTACCCACTACGCCATAATTACTACGGTATTGTGACGTACAATCTGTATAACTGCACATCTTAGAGAGTCTCTTGACGTCGTTTTCCAGAGAACGAACCGAACTCTCGGCCCGGCGTCGACGGTGAGCTGCGGTTTGGGCTTCTATCTGCACAGCTGTCTGTGGTGCTCGACGTTGCCTTGCTGCAGCCGCGCGCGTAGCTCTGCGATTCGCTTCTTAAGCAGCGGTCCGCACCTTACGCGCAGGCACCATCAGGTATATCGAAGAGCAAAGTCAATTTGCTCTCTGGTCCGCGCACGTCGCCTGCCGCGTGATGCATGGCACGATACAACAAAACTTCTTCAAAAGGAAGCGCTAAGATTGTTTCATAATGATGATACTGATGATGCCTCTGTAATAGGTTCAGAGCTACAAACCACGCAGCTCTGTGTTCTTTCAAATGATTCCTCGAACTCGTTATGCAATCCACTTTCCTCGACTTGTACTGGCATATTATTACTCTGCCACGTAACATTACATTTGTTGATGCGATTCCTCCGCACACGTTACACCTGTTTAGGTCTTTTAGAGACGGTTTTTGAAGCACAGGCGTGGCTTTCAAGCACAGGCGTGGCTCTGCGTGGCAGTCGAAAATTCTACACAGTGGTAGAATTCTCGACTGCCACGCAGGGGCTGTGGGTTCGAATCCAGTTAGAGGACGTGGTTTGAATCCTCCTCGGTACTGGTTATTGTTTCTTAAATTTGCGCGATAGCGGTTACGGTCACCGGCGGCGGCGGACAACTACGGCGCCAAAAACGGTCCTTGTTGTGATCTCATAACAGCTTACGCTGTAAAATATATTCATTGCGTTGAGAGGCCCCATGACACCCTATTTGGGATTCTCCACTCCAGTGCTTTGATTTACAGCTACAGTACGAGAATGTCAAAAATTCGTGTCAGTACTCTTTTAAGGTAGTGCCTGTCTCTCTCGTCTCTGCTCGCTGTGTGTGTTTTGACGCGATTAACTCTAAAAAGCTCGTGTCGCAGAAAATTCGACGTCGGAGTAGGCGTCCATGTCGGAAATAATCATTTCGAACTCCCGCTGTAGCAACCCGCAGCCCCCTACAACGCACACCTTCCATCATAGCGCAGACAGGATTGAATTCATCGAAGCGAAATCCGCCAGAAAAAAAAATTGCACATTACGACTTAACTAAATCCTAGGCACATGGTTATTGTAATGTAATTTAAATGTACGAGAAAACACAATTTTGTAGGTGGTCTTTGTGCGGCGTCACCGTGTCCTGTTATCGTACCACGTGGCTGTAAGTCACAAGTATCCGGGCCCCTTGTTACTGGTCATCCTTCTTTGTCAGGCATCCTTATAGGTCGGTAGGTAAATGCAGTCTGGCGTATTTTCCAGACAGGGACGAATCCACGACGTATGTTCCAGGAAATGAAACTAATCGGAAACGCGCTACAGATTGCATATCCGCCGTAATGAAGGCACCACCCGTGAGGCATCATTACAACGCGAAAGGTCTCATCATAATCCCGTTGCCAGAAGTATGTCTGACTTGCCGAGAGATGCCATCAGAATCCAAATGGCAGTAACCGGTCCGCCTTGTGAGTGGGTCCTGGCCAGGACCCACTCACAATAGTACACAGAACTAGCAAGCGTCCGAAACAGTTGCGCAAACGAACGCGGATGCAGGTGGTTCTGACCCGTCCTTATTATCCTCGCAAAGAGCAGTGCTTTCCGGTCATCCATTTTCCCCGACCAGGCCGAGATCAAAGCGTTCGCGTCGGCAGACGTTGCTCGGAAGCCCCTATTGACGTCGCAACAAATAGCCCCCGGAATCGAGCGTCCCAACAGGTTATCGAGCGAGAGATGGACGGGCTCCGGTCGTTTTTCCGGTCAACAGCGTTCTTTGATCGCACCGCGGCCGCCTGAAGCGCTCGCGAGGCGATCTGTTTGCTGATACGTTTCTATAGGGGCCTCTCAGATGCAGGGAGAGAATGAACTTTTGTTGTTAGCAAGCGCCGCGTGCGACGCAGCTGGGCGGCCTCCATGTTCCAGGGATCCAAATATCGGCGTAAATAAGCTAGAAAGCGTTTTGTCAGGCGACCCTGATTGCTCGCATTTATTTATTTATTTATTTATTTATTTATTTATTTATTTATTTATTTATTTATTTATTTATTTATTATTTATTTATTTATTTATTTATTTATGTATTTATTTATTTATTTATTTATTTATTTTAGTCATTTATCATACCTCAGACGCCCCAATCGTGGTATTACATGATGGATGGGCTTAATAAAAGTTGAATAATGGTTTGAAAGCATTATTATTATTATTATTATTATTATTATTATTGTTGTTGTTGTTGTTGTTGTTGTTGTTGTTGTTCAGAATATTTCTTATCGAAACGCTCGTTGTCTGAGCACCAAAGGACTCGAGTTCATTTTGACCGTCATTTCTTCTTCTTTTCCTATTATTCCTATTTCAAAATCCCGGTTGTGCAGTGAAATTCCTTTGTCAGACACAAACTCCGAAGCGCAAAAAGGAAACACGGACGAAGAAAAGAAGGAACACAGGAGAGGCGCCTCTCCTGTGTTCCTTCTTTTCTTCGTCCGTGTCTTCCTTTTCTTGCGCTACCGAGTTTGTGTCAAGAATGTACCAACTAGCCCAAACAGGAGTGTTACTGTAGCATATACCTTTGTCAGAATATTTTTCCCATCGAGCTACAGCACTTTCCGCAGTGACCGCGACTTCAGCGAAACCAAACAAAACGACGCACGTGTGTTGATCGCTGTTGACAACTCATCGCGATCCGTTAGACGCAAGGGCATCAAAAGTGCCCCAGAATCAATTTGGCTAGAAGTCAGTCTTGAACACCCTGAAAGAATTGTTTAGAACTTTTTGCGTATTGCCTAACTATTCTCTCTCTCGTTTCATGATGACTTGTTTTCCAATGAAGGTACGATACCTACCCACAGCGGGCACAGAATTGTTCTACGTGAGTTTATAGCATACCTAGGATAGAAGCAACGCACTTCAATTTCCTCACTACTATCATTTCGCGTCAAAGAACTGAAGACTTCTATTATATTTCCTGGCTTTCAATTCTCTTTTGCAGCATAATGTCGTTCACAGTTGCTGTGGTGACGTTTTAGATCGGTGCCTGTGGAATAACCAACCTGTCGTTGTATCATATTCTGCCTTCTCTCTTGTTCGTCCTGACATATTTCGCCCATCACTTAGATAACAGTGTCTGCGTTAGCCGAAGAACCGACGTAAGATCGCGTTCGTAGGATTCAGATTCAGATTCATTCGGACTCGGATTCAAGGGTTCATATCGCCCAGACGCATGCATCGCGCTGGGTCTGCTTCTTCGTGCATGTAAAAACCCCCTTTAAAGCGCGCATGAAGAAAGTTTTGCTGATTGGGTTAGCGTGCAGGTGTGGGAACCCGGCGGTACACCTACCCCCAATCACACAGACCTAGTCACACTATATCCCGACAGATTTGCGGACGTTACATCCTTGGTGCGGAGTAACACAACAGTATACATCACATCGCATACTTTGCCCGCAGAGACCAGTCTGGGCATACACGACGAATACGTGCATGGTCGTGGGAGGAAGGACTTGCCGATCTGACCTTCGAAAGCCAGCTGACAACCCTCGGTCAGTCCCGGCGAGCTGCTCTGGACAGCGGTGCCCTGGAAGAGGGGCCCCGCCTGCAAGGATCCACCTACTGTTTTGTAACATCAAAGTTCATTCTCTATCTCTGGTTGGACTCTGCAGCTCGTCGACCAGCCTTTGTTTTCGTGCGGACAGCCTTTATTTTCGTGAGTTCTCGAGTGTCCACCTCGACGACGCAGGCTAGCCTACAGAAGCTTCGCTGGGTGAGCAGGCGCGGAAAGCATTGTTGGAAACATTCAACGACTCATGGCGAGACGGACATGTCCCCCAAGAATGGAAAACGAGCCGATTGGTTCCGCTCCTAAAACCTGGAAAATCACCTTTAGAGCTCTCGTCATACCGCCCAATAGCACTAGCTAGCTGTGTAGGGAAGCTGATGGAGCGCATGATCCTCGCCAGACTGGAGTGGTTCCTAGAGCGCTACGAGGTCTATCCAAGTGTCATGGCCGGTTTTCGACGCGTTCGTTGCTCTATCGACAACGTTGTTGACCTCGTAACGTACGTCCAGCACCAGAAATTGAGCAGGCGATTAACCGCGGCACTATTTTTGGACATAAAAGGAGCTTACGACAACGTTTCTCACGAGGCCATACTCGACGCCCTTGAGTCCGTTGGTCTTGGTGGCCGAGCGTACCGCTGGATTCGTGCCTACCTACAGATGAGATCCTTCTTTGTGCAAACCGACGATGGGCCGACATCTCTGCACTACACACACCGTGGAGTTCCTCAAGGGGGCGTCTTGAGTCCCACATTATTCAATTTGGTTATGATTGGTCTCGTGGAACGCATACCAGGTTGTGTACAGATATCGATTTATGCTGGCGACATCTGTGTTTGGACGTCAGGGGTAACACGTCCTCAGATACGTGCGAGGCTCCAAAAAGCCGCGACTTCGATATCGACATACCTCAATGAACAAGGTCTTGAAATTTCGCCTGCAAAATCGGCGCTGGTCGCTTTCACGCGAAAGCCAATGACAGCATATGCCATATCTATTAAGGGACAAAAGATTTGTTACGCTAGGACGCACAGGTTCCTGGGAGTAACCATCGATCGGGACCTCTGCTGGAGTCCCCATGTGGCCGGTCTCAAGAAGCGCCTAACGGCCACCTCACAAGTTTTCCACTTCCTCGGAGGGAAAACGTGGGGTACGTCAGTGAACGCCATGTTACACCTATACCGGACGCTCTTTCTCGGGTACTTGAGATACAGCTTACCGGTGCTGACTGACACCTGTAAAAGTAACCTACGCACACTCGAGAGCGCTCAGGGCCAGGCACTCAAAATCTGCCTCGGATTGCCACGCTGCACCTCAACAGCGGAAACTATAGCGATTGCCAAAGACCTTCCTGCCACCACTCACATCACTTTGGAGGTGCTTCGGACACACATTCGACACCTTGCTCGTGCTCCTGCCCACCACCTCGCCTCGCTTCCAGAAGACCGACCCGGTGCCTCTTTTTGTAAGAGGCTATCGGCATACCGCGAGTGCCTCCCAAAAAATTATACTCCTGCTGAGAGACTTCCGACGCCTCCTTGGTGTTTGGCCCGTCCAAAGGTCCGGCTGACAGTGCCAGGGATTCGGACGAAAGCGGAACTCTCACCGCCGGCCTTAAAGCAGCTGTCTTTGCTAATGCTACATAAGGACTACAGGAATCATCTTCAGGTTTACACTGATGGCTCAACAACAGCAGGCAGATCTGCAGGAGCTGTGACCTTCCCTGCCAAAGCAGTAGATGTACTGTTCAAGACGTCTCATGGCACAACATCGACTGCCGTGGAGCTTGAGGCACTACGCACCGCACTTTGCGTGATCGATGGGGAGCCACCACAGAAATGGGCCATCTTTACAGATTCCAAGTCAGCCCTTCAGTGCCTTTTATCGGTCTTACGTAGCGGGCCGCAAGACCAATTAGTGCTTCAAACACGACAGCTCTATCACCAATTAACCGACAAAGGCCATGACATCACATTTCAGTGGCTACCAGGCCACTCTGGAATAATCGGGAACGAGCACGCAGATCATGCTGCGAAACGTGCCCACGAAATTGGAGTGCTGCAAGCCATCCCACTGTCAAGAACGGATGCAGCAAATAAACTACGCTCGCTTGCGCGTGATATGACGATAGCGCAGTGGAACACTCCTGGCCTTCTACATACCCGTCTACACCGCCTCGACCCATCACTGCAACTTCGAGTTCCGCATGGGCTTACCCGCTGTGAAACGACCGTACTTTGCCGACTGTGGCTAGGCACGTCATTCACGAGAAGTTTCGGCTATCGCATTGGACTGGAAGACAGTGCTGCCTGTGTTCACTGCGGCAGCGAGGAAACGATTGCACACGTCCTCTGCGATTGCCCTGGGTACTGCTCCCAGCGACAGACTCTCGCCGCAGACTTATCACGCCTTGATGGTCAACCGCTGTCCGAGCAAACCATATTGGAATGCCGGAACGATAGTGTCTCGCAGCGGAAAGCCACGAAGGCTGTGCTCAAGTTTTTGCGCGCAACGGGCCTCATGAACCGTCTCTGACACATGCCGTGCTTGTGTGTGTGCGCGAGTTGACCTCTCTCTTTCTCGCTTTCTTCTTTTCTTCCATTCCTTTCCTGTCTCCCTTCACCCCTTCCCCAGTGCAGGGTAGCAAACTGGATATCTTCCTTCCGGTTAACCTCCCTGCCTTCCGCCCATCATCTCTCTCTCTCTCTCTCTTCGCTTTAAGAGCTTGCTGCACAAAATGAAGTGGTGCTGCCCCTTGCATTTCTCGTGTAGAAAACACGAACGCAGTTCCAGGACCACATTCCTTAGCCGTAGCACACGGCACAATATGGCTTCGCAGTGTTCGATTCATTGCGAAGAAAAGTTGTCTGAAGAGTATAGTGGGAAACGCTTATGTATCGCACAGAGAATATCTGGAGAATATTCAGCTTGGGGGGAGTTTTAATCAGTTTTCTCTCGTGTTCGCTAGCCCTATTCATATTTATATATAGATAAAGACGCACGACACTGTGGGAGGGTGTCTGCTCTTCGGTTACCTGGTCAGTCGGCCGTATGTGCATTCCTTCGCGTGCGCGCGTGCGAGCGCACACCGTTACATAGCTGGCTGTGAGGGCCGCAGGAATGCATGATTGGATTTCTGCCGCACGTGGCAGTGGTGTGGGCCACATTCGCCTGCGAGCGCTGGATCTCACGCTCACAATTACGCGAATCTACTGCAAAGGCATCGTGTACGAAACGTCGCTAGTAGGCAATGGAGTCTCTCTGCCTACGTGCGTGAAACTCTGCACCCGTAGAAGAGGCCCGACCTAACGGGCGCTAATAGGTAACGCTATAACGGCGCATTCCAGAGGCACTGCAACAGTGGAGAAGGAGGTGCCACGTAGAGACACGTGCTCGTTCTCCCGCTGGGCTGTTCCCTGCATCTGCTGAGAGCATTTGCGATGGCGTCACGTGTATGAGTGAGAATACCAGGTGCATACCTAGAGATGAGCAGCACGCGCAAGTGCAGGCTACCTTCGGCCGCGGCGTTCGTCGCACCAGTCGTATGCCTGGTAAATTATCAATTTGGACAATGTTCCATGGAGACTTATGTTAAGTAAGGTTCGTACTGCATAAACAGGTCCTCTTCATTTGTCTGTTGGCGTTCCTTTATCAGCGGCAGTTTATTCATTAAGGCAGCAAGCTTAGCGACGTCTACTAAACCGTAAGCTTCAACGGAGTAGTCGTACGGCGTGCTTTTAGTTGTTTAGTAGTAGTTACTTGCCAAGCGTTACTAGTAAGGTCACAAACTGCGGTGTATAATATTAAGTGCTGGGGTTATACAAAGGAGGTTTAAAAACCTCCTTGGGTTATACTTGCCAAAACAACGACATAGTCACGAGTCGTGCCGCAGGCCTCGGAAATTCTGACCACATGTGGTTCTTTAAAGGGTCCCTGAAACGTTTTTTTTTTTACCTTGTGTCACTGATTAGGCAACACAATTCTGAAATCATTCACACTATAAATAAAGGGAAGCACATTGCGCTAAGGTAGCTATGGGCTTATTTCTGTCGCCTTTCTCCTTACCACTGCTGTTCCTCCTCAACTCGATCAGCTGCGGAGTGCGCGCTAGTGACGACTACGCCTCCCCCGTCAGCCGTTGTGCAGAGCCCTCCGTAGCGACATAGCGTAGCGATGTCTTTATTGAGGTCGCTGGCCTGGGCAGTGCTGGCCCCTGTAATAGTGCGCCGCCGACTCGTGTGTACCCCACCAGATGCCGCGATGATACCGTTGGCTGGCCCATCGGTAGTCGTGACGTCACAAGGCTTGCGCTTCATGGCACCCATCGCATGTCCCGTGGGAAGGGACGGTTGAAAATGCTTCGAGTCGAGTCGCGTCGATCTCTCACGATGTGCGTATTTAAAACTTTGTAGTAAATTACACGCTTACCGCAGAGTGCCGATATTGTTATGCTAATGATCAGAAGGACTCGGGCTATCGGTGCAAGGTATTTGTACAAAATCAGTAACACCGTTTCAGGGTCCCTTCAAAAGAACCGGCCCTCAAACATTTTTCAAGCACCCGTTTTTATTATCGTGTTGCGTGGACTCAGACGGTAAGACATATGCTGCAAAAATGACAGCGATGGGAGACCACAGTCAGAAGCTATTAGGCCCACAACATTCAAAATCAAGGGCAAGAAAATGCAGACCTTCAACTCTAGTTCCGCGGGGTCAGGTGACTTCATTACCTTCGCCAATTCCTTCACAGCGCGCAGCCAATGGAATTCGCTCGCAGCGCCTACGTGGTTGAAGTTCGCACAACATGGTTTATTGTTCTTTCCACTGTACTGGCGACGCCGTTGCCATAGCAAAAATAATGTGGAGTCTGAATTTGCCGTGCTCTAAATTATCAGCTTCTCTGACGTTCTGACGCTCCATGAAAAGTCCCATGAGAGGTAAAAAAAGCCAATTATTAGTCTCTTTTCTGATGTAATGCCGCGGCCGCTTCTTATATTACTTTTCTTCAATCACAGCCGTCCGCGGTATCTCGTTACTTCCGCCGCAGATAGTTGTGGCGAATGCCACTACGCGTCGATGTGTCTGCAGCGATGTAGGGATTTCTACGCACGATTAAATTTTAAATCACGTGGTGTGGCTGGTTTGGCCTGTGCCTAAACAATAGCCAGCCATCTGTCGACACGACCCGCAAATTAAAGAATCCGCCCCGCCGTGGTGACCCAATGTCTATGGCGATCGCCTGAGGATCCGAGGGTCGCGGGATTGATTCGCGGCCGCGGCGGCTGCATTTCGATGGAGGCGAAACGTTGAGGCCCGTGTACTACGCGATGTCAATGCACTAAAGAACCCCAAGTGGTCGCAATTTCAGGCGCCCTCTACTACACGGCGTCTCTCATATTCATAGCTGGTTTTGGGACATAAAACCTCAGAAATCAATCAGCAAATAAAGAATGGTTGCAAGAAAAGTGTTAAAGGGCCCCTCGAAGGTCCACGGATAATACGCAATAGAAGGGCCTCTGTAGCATCCTCCTTTCATCGAAAATGCGACCACCGCTGCCGGAATCGAACCCGCGTCGTTCGGTTAAACTACGAGACGAGTTTTAGCCAAGTTACCACGCTAACTGCGTTTCATGTGTTAATGGCTTGTTTCCATTATTTTGTGACAGTGACTTTCTCAGTATCTGAGCTAACTCGGCGCTGTCTATCTCGTATTAAAGGTTAACTAGACTCGATTAGCATCTCCCGTAATTCAGTTAGCTGCATTGGTTGCTTCGCAAGGGAATGGGATCGAGGCCTGAAATTTCTGTCTAGTACGCAAACAAAGCGCCTCTTGTGAAACTAATAGTAATAATAGTAAGTCCGGTTTGAAAGATGATCCTCTGGACCCACCACCACCACGGAAGACTTAGCAAGCATGCAGTACGACACCCTCGTGGATAAGTCTCAAAACCCTGAAATTTCTGTCTAGTACGCAAACAAAGCGCCTCTTGTGAAACATAATAGTAAGTCCGGTTTGAAAGATGATCCTCTGGACCCACCACCACCACGGAAGACTTAGCAAGCATGCAGTACGACACCCTCGTGGATAAGTCTCAAAACAGTTTAGCGCAGCTTGCATTAGTTGCACAAGGCTAGCGAAGCAGATAGGCACTTGGCTGGACCGGGTCGTCATCATCATTATTATCATCATCACCTTCTTCTTCTCCTTCCAGTTACATGTCGTTGTGACATCACGTTACGTGATGTAGCATGATGTCGAGGCCATACAGGGTTATTCTAGTTAGATGTAGCATCGCTTCGTCGCTAGGCAAGAACGAAAAGCTTACACAGCTTCTCTGTTAAAAATTACATTTCCTACAATCGTACATAACCAAAATGGTGTTTGTTGACAGTGGTGTAGCCACACGAAGAAATAGAGGGTATATGTTACATTCATGACTGTATGGAAATATTATGGATCGTAATAATAAGCCTTTAGACACACGTAACAGCTATCATTTGTGCATACCTGTGTACTCGCCTTTGAATGTCGATCTCCAGCTCGCGGCCATGTTGTATTGCTTTGAGTACCAACGAGCCCTAAATGTCACTGCGATCTAGCATTGTTGTTGCAGCGTTAAAACAATGTCACGGATGCCTACTTTGTCTGAAACCCGCGGCCGCAGATGTCAAATGTCGTAACATTGTCAGTACAAGAGCAACCAGAGCTTGATTTTGACCGGTAAGGTAGGATTCGCAGAAACTCAGCAATAACGCCTTGATTTGCAAGCTAGAGTGGGCTTACGGGGTACACTTTAGCATGTGTCTCCGAATTACTCTGGGACAACTTAGTTTCTCTAACGTGCTCGTAAATTAGACCAAGAGCACGAGTGTCCCTCGCATTGTGCCGCCATGCAAATTGCGGCCGCCTTCGCTGGGATTGCAACCCGCGTCATCGTGCTTAACAGAGCAATATATACCTTACCTGCAAAGCTTCGACGGAAAATTCAAGTCACCCTTTCTCACGCCCGAAATGAAAATACGTGTGAAAGGTGTTTTGTATCGGTGACATATCGGCGCTAGCCCCGACCCACTAGCCAATGCCGCGCTCGACGCATTCTTGCCCTCAACACACCACAACACAGTAGTGATTAAGCGAAGAAATGTGCTATAAATAGTAGGAAACGGCTTTTTTCGCAGTTGCGGGTTTGACACCCCAGCCGCGGCAGCGTTCCCATAAAACGAAATGCAAAGAAGCCGCCTTTACCATAGCTTCACCCCGTGTACTACCCACTGTAGTCCTCAACCTACAGCTGAGTGACTGATTATGCATAGGTCAATGATGCGACAATATGTAGAAAAAAAATCCACGCCATCTCGACGAAGTGAATGCATATGAGTGGGGCAAAGCTCCAACGCTTATCGGTAAAACCGTGAAACATTCGCCCACACACCATATAAAGACATGACATGTTGTTATAGGGTGGTTGTATATATACTTATATACGCAAGATGTAATCATTTCCATATCGATGCAATTACATACATAATGTTCATGTGTTGGATGCATAATAATATTTCACTTTACGAACCACAAAGAAGGGTTGTTACTGATGATCTCTGGACCCGTCTCCTTTTGAAGATTGCAGCTTTGTGGTCAGTGAAGTACGTGGCGTAGGGATCTTGAATTACAGGATGCTATGCAAAGTTGTAGAAGGCAATGTCGATACAGGTCCCTCTGATGGTGGTGGGACGCTTACAGTCGTACGAGCTGCACTAGAGATCGTAGAGGGACATCATGTGTGCGACTAGCCAGTCGTCAGCCATGATCCACGCCATCTCCACGAAGTGAATGCTGCGTTGCGAGCCCGCCGGGCCGCAACTTTTGCCGCTGTGGTGTTCATGATGAGTAGCTGCGTGGAGATATTCGCTGACTGAGCTCCCAGCGAAGAGAAAGGAAGTGAGCCTGTAACGAGCCAGGGTGGAGAGACGGACGAACAAAGAAACAACTCTCTTACCTCTTATACAGGATGACGCTCCTGTTTCGGTTCGAATTATACCGACGGCAAAACTGTCATCGTTGCAATAATAACGAAACCGTTTATGAAACAACCACTATATTTACACAGGAAATAAGAGGATTCAATAAGTGAATGAAGTAGAGCAAACTGAAACATGGGACACGAATGCAGAAATCTATGAATATAATAAAAGTCAGAAGGGCAGAGCAAAACCAGAAAAAGTCCACCGGGAGCAATGGCGGCGATTAGTCTCTGTGGCAAGGTCAATGCTGGGAGTGGACAGTCGAAGTCGAGGCAGTGCTGAGGACGAGATGTGCAACGCCGCGGTCAGAAACGCTGCTCACAGTTGAGGCCGTTGACCTGGAGCGCGTTCGGCGTCTGCGCGGCTGAACTCGGAAGGTGGCTTGCGCTCGCTGAAATGGCGACCGCTTTGCCTCGCGGGAACGTCCTGGCCACGTTCCATCCACGCCAGGCCCGAAGTGAGAGGTGGTACGGCCCCAGGTGGGAGCCTGTCGAGACCTCGAGTCCGCAACCCGACGGATCTCCCGTGCCCTGGTTCCTCGATGACCCAGCCACGTCTGACTAGCTCTTCTTGCTCATGGCGATGATGATGGTGCTCTAGTAGACCTATGGCACTTACTCACCAAGGGGGAAGCCACGTCTGCCTAGCTCTTCTTGCTCATGGCGATGATGATGGTGCTCTAGTAGACCTATGGCACTTACTCACCAAGGGGGATTGGCCAAGAGTTATTTGATAATTACGTTTTGATTAGAATGATTGGAAGGAGCAGATAGAAAAAAAGGATGCTTTGGAGGGAATTTAATTTGTGGAATTGTGCATGGTAACTATTCCAACCAGACAGATGAGTCACCAAAACCTATACAGAAGAATACCTTAATTATGTTTTACAACACAGAGAGACAGTAGTCTGTCTTTACGATTGACTTTTTTTAGGGGCGAAGCTCCTTAAGCTGTGGGTCGGTTGTCACGCGTCGTATCGTGTAACCTACACCACTCACAATACCATGCAAAGCCATGCAACGCCGGGAGGCTCGCGCTCGCCCTCGGCGCGTGCCTCCCGGCGCGCGAGCTCTCTCACTCTTGCATCTGCTGTCTTGTGAGAGAGAGACAGACAGAGAGAGAGAGAGAGCGAAAGGCGCGCGTTGACTATGGAAACGCTCTTTCTTAGATGAACGCTCTACCAGCTCGCGCTGGAGAATCGTTCACCGGCCACCCATATATATATATATATATATATATATATATATATATATATATATATATATATATATATATATGTAAGCCTGTATATGCAAAAATAGCTTGGGTTGCCGCTAGTTTATAACAGAATTGCCGATGCGCCTCTTAGAGAACGACGGTTTATTGAGTCAACGTTTCGGTCGGAGCCCGACTATATATATATATATATATATATATATATATATATATATATAGGCACTGAATCTTCACTTGCAATGAAGTGCCGGTATATATATATATATATATATATATATATATATATGCACTGAATCTTCACTTGCAATGAAGTGCCGGTGGGAGATTTCACTTGTGCGTAGTTGAACCATAAGGATTCGTAGCGTGCGCGTTAACTAAATTAATCCGGAACTCGGCACGATCTACGATGAACCTCCCGGGCTTCGCCCACTCATCATCATTCACTCCGTGGATATACTGCGCATTTTTTTATCAGGAATTGTGAAAATCGTATACGATTTTTCATAATTGTATGTAATTGCACACAGCATTGAATAAATCCCTGTGGCAATATCCCAGTTCTGAGGAGCCAAATGAGAGAGCAACTTCAGTTGTTAAATTTAGTCCCAACTTACTGATCGGAATTTTAGAAGTCTTCTTCGGAGGAATTCGTACCGGCGGCAAACCAACAAATAATGATCTATGCTTTCAATTTCACAACAGCAATGGCAGAGGGGCGACAAAACCAAGCCAGCCCTGTGTGATTAAAGATTTAGCGGGGGGAAACGACATCGAAACCCGCTGAGAATTACTTCCGTTTGCCTTGACGGACACCACTTAGATTTCCATGGGTGTTTAAAATGTCCATATTCTGACCAAGATGTGATAGCTTCCATTGAATCTCTATGTATAGAAAGTTTTCCATATCTGATTGCTGTTATATACTGCTCTGCTCGAAGAACTGATATTATCGGTCCTTGAAGTGATGCTCCAGCTAATGAGTCGGCCATCTCATTCAAATACAATCCTCAATGACCCTGTATCCACAGCAATTTTACGAGTCTAAGGTGTGGCGGAACTAATGCTAAAAACGTCTGAAGGGCTTTTGAATCGGATGAAGATGTAAGAGAAGTACTGACCGAATGGGAATCGGTTACAACCACCACGCTAGTCGCAGCCGCAGGGAGTTTCCTCAACGCCAACATGATTGCTAAAATCTCTGCTGCAAAAATGGGGGTGTAGTCTTGTAATCTCAGTGAGAAGGAGCAATCAAGCATTGACGAAAAGATCCTCAC
Organism: Hyalomma asiaticum; assembly: GCA_013339685.2. Taxonomy (NCBI): domain Eukaryota; kingdom Metazoa; phylum Arthropoda; class Arachnida; order Ixodida; family Ixodidae; genus Hyalomma; species Hyalomma asiaticum. The sequence goes on along the minus strand of CM023490.1, from coordinate 68,275,478 downwards.
AACTGCCTTTTCGCCCTTCACAGATGCGTCTGTAGCTATTATGTAATTTGTTTGTGCACAAAGTAGTCTTGCTGCTGATTAATTACCCACGAGACAGTAATTTAGCGTTTCCGGGAAAAATATCATCATATTCAATCCTGATCCCTGATTTGAGCCTTTTGATGTGTCTGCGTGTGTTCTTTCTTGTCCGTGTCCTGCATTGCTGGCTTTTCGTCGAATTTGATCATGAACCAACCAGCCCAGCTCTTCACTCTCCTTCATGTAATTAACTCTCGAATGTTAACGTTTATGCTATATAATTGCCTTTGCACAAAGATAACCTGTGGAGTATGGAACCGGGGACAATGTGCTATAAAAATCGGGTCTGGGTCCTTAATGAACACATATTCAGTTCGTCTCAGTGGAAAACTATACAATTTGAGGAATATTTGTATAGTTAAGATTAGGAATTTGGAAGACAATGTAGGCAAGCCAGCTTCTTGATATAGAATATTATTGAATTTCTTGCAAACCCGCGGCAGCCTCTTCTCTGCCGTGGCACCTCCTGATTCGTCGGGCGGCTTCGCGCCACCACGTGCCGTGACGCTATGCGTCGTTGTCGTCTTCTTCGATGGCTTTGGTGGCGCGCACTTTAAGCACATTTTCTTGCCACACACGGCCATTTCACTTTACCACAAAGCCATAAGCGAGCGCTTTCTATAGGCGCGGCCCTCTGGCGGTCACCTATCTAACTAGTGCGCGCGCCGAGTGTGCAGTGGAGCCGGGGGTTACACGGTGCGAGGGACCGAGCCTAGGCTGCGTGTTTGTATTTCCCTGAGGAGTCGCGCACGCGAGAGGGAAAATGAAGAGGCGCGAGCAGAGAAAGGGACCGGCGGAAGTGCCCCGGCTAGAGGAGCTTCGCTCGTAAACCCTCCCCTCACCGCTATCCTGCGTCCGCTCGCACGAAAGAGCTGTGCAAAGGTGCCCTCTGCGACGGGCCTCCCGAGGTACGCAGGGCCTTAGTTCAACGGGCACGTGTGGTCGCCGAGTCCGTCTTAGGGACCCCGGACTATGGTTCCCTTCCATATATGCTCAATGTATATTACATAATAAAAATATTTATTCTCTATTTCGCTCTCTTTGACACCCTTGTAAGTTGCGACCAAGGAGGATTAAAAAAAATGCTGGAGTGGAGATTTTTTCCTAAATGTGAAGCCGGCGGCAGCCATCTTACCAGAGGCATCGATTAACAGCATCCAGATAGCACAAAAGCAAAAGCGCTTTCCTCACGCTCCTTAGCACCTTTGAAGTGGTCATCTTTGCTAGACAGACAATGCTTGATGTGCCTGTTTGTGGTACTCGTTTTTGGGTGAAACCTGAACGTCGCAAAAATTTGTGTGGCACATACCGCGCGATATCAGAACTAAGATCACAGTTCCACCCATACCTAAAAACATGCATCCGGAATACAATCTGGATAGACGTCTCAGCAGAGCCACAGCCATGACCAAGATCTTTGGTCGCAACGAGGATGCGGTCTTTCTCGATGCAGCACGCTATCGAGACCGTCACTGCTTCGTAGCCGCAGTCGTAGACCACACACACCAATGCAAAACAAGCGTCTCACTCGCCACAAGGCACGCAGCAACGGCGGAGGAAGTGGCCATTGCGCTGGCAATAGCCCATACCAACGCCAACTACATTATAAGCGACTCGCAAACGGCCGTGCGAAACTATGCGAACGGCAGAATCTCCCCTGAGGCATTGCGGATCTTAAGTAAAGGCGAAATTCGCGAGACAGACAAATGCGTACAGATCCTCTGGTTCCCAGCCCACACCCCCCTAGGTAAGCCGGAGCTCAATCCAAACGAGGTGGTGCACAACGTGGCTCGAGGTCTCACGTTCCGAGCCGCGTTCGAAGCAGCAACCACCCGAACGGACTCCTCCGCGGCGGTGTGGGAATGGGACGATCGGCTCACTAAATTCTGCGAGATTACTCAACATTACCGACTGCAACGGCGGGAGTACCCACCACCTCACCACAAGCTTACTCGGGCCCAGTCCGTTCAATGGCGGTAGCTCCAAACACGAAGTTACACGAACCCCGTCATGATGAACCACGTACATCCCGAATTATATACCAGTGATCTCTGCCAGCATTGAAACACCAGAGCTACGCTAGATTGTATCCTATGGGCATGTCCAGCAATAATCAGCAACACTGGGGTCGCGGCCATCAATGAAGACCTTCGTGCGCGTTGGCGTGCCGCGCTGCTCAGTTCAAGCCTGGACCAACAACTCTGGGCGATCCAGCAGGCCGAGGAAGCTGCTGGGAGACACGGTCTCTCCGCTTGCTCCTAGGTGGGAGCCCAGGCCAGAAATCTGCAGGATTTCAATAAAGTTCTACACACACACACATCGTGGCATTGATGCTCAGTCAATGGTAGTTTATTAATCCAAAACAACACGCTTTTATATTACAAGTGCTCTATACAATACATTAGCAGATCAAGAACGCTTGAACTGCTACTGGTTTCTGGACACTTTGGCAAGCTTTTAGGGCTGAACCAGAGGCAAATGCCGGCTTCACCCATTGCGGTAAGGTGCAGCAGGCGTTGCCACTCCAGCATTTTTTTTTAATCCTCCTTGGTTGCGACACACCTATGACGAAAGAATAGCCTCGCCATTACCACCCTACCAACTCTTCTTTTGGTTTATTAAGGATGCGGCTGGCGCGTACGCCTTGCCCCACTAAGAAAAATTTCATGCCCCACCTACCCCACTTCGGAGTAGTGGCGTGCTTCAGCCGACCGCAGTGCAATGGATAGGCCTCGGCACGGGACACCGACCTTTATGATCGCCGGATGTCCGACACCAGGTAAGTATGCAGGAAATCGAGTCGGCGAGCTGGGTGTCTCCGAAAGGCACGCCATGCGGCACAAGTTTTGAAGGCTGTCGTACGCAAAATATGGCACCCATATTAGTGGCGCAAGCTTGAAGAACCATTTAATGCAACAAATAATCTTCCCGTTCGCAAACCTTTTACTACTTTGAGAGATTTTCCGATATTTGTTGGAGTTATTCACTATTTTTGTGAAAAGCTGTTGGATAATTAGCGAAGCGAGAACTGCCCAGAGTAGCTCTGTGCAGTGGCGATGATGATAATTGCTAGGGTTTCACACGCCAAAACCACGCTATGATCATGAGGTGCATTCAGTAGTGGGCTGCTCGGTAGTAGTCTCGAACAACTGAGCTCCTTTAGTGCGCACATAAATCTAAGTACGTGGGTGTTTTCTCCATTTCGCATCCTTCGTAATGAGCCGCCGTGGCCGGTATTCGATCCCGCAATCTCGTGCTTAGCTCTGTACAGTGGTCGCTTCAAGTGGACGCGGATCTGCTGCTGCATAGAGTTTCATACTATAGTAATAGCAAGGAGGATAAAAAAAAATGCTGGAGGGGAGATTTTTTCCTAAATGTGAAGCCGGCGGCCGCCATCTTACCAGAGGCATCGATTAACAGCACCCAGGTAGCACAAAAGAAAATGCGCTTTCCTCACGCTGCTTAGTACCTTTAAAGTGGCCATCTTTGCTAGACAGGCAATGCTTGATGTGCCTTTTTTGTGCTACGCGTTTTTGGGTGAAACTTGAACGTCGCAAAAATTTGTGTGCCACATCGTCACATTGATGCTCGGTCAATGGTATTTTCTTAATCCTAAACAACACGCTTTTATATTACAAGTACTCTATAAAATACATTAGCAGATCAAGAACGCTAGAACTGATACTGGTTTCTGGACACTTTAGCAAGCTTTTACGGCTGAACCAGAGGCAAACGCCGCCTTCACCCATTGCGGTAAGGTTCAGCAGGCGTTGCCACTCCAGCATTTTTTTTATTCTCCTTGAGTAATAGCAAGACTGTACTATAGTAATAGTAAGTAATGTTTTAGTAAGAAACACTATGTGCTGCTGGATCCATGGGCTGTTAACACGGCTGGTGGAAGCAGCCACAGATATATTCTGGCTACTATGTAGGGGCCAGCCGTGCAGCTCACCCCCGATGCGGCGGTTGAAGTCAGTGTCTGAGTTAGGGGGAAGGGTGTTGTAGTCACGAGGACGAGAAAATAGAGAAAATGCTGCGCAGTAACTCTTTTTTCTCGAAACGACACGTAAATTAAAGAGAGAAGGAGAGAAGAGAGAAGGAGAGAAAGAGAGAAGTATTACGCGGGAAGGCGGCAACAACGAATGGAAAAGAGAAGCTTTCTTGGTTATTGGGGCATCTAAGAGCAAATAGGTTATCCTGGTGTCAGCTTTATAGCTCACGAATGGTTGCATATCTTACTGTGAAATTTTTCTCCTTGTAGGACAACGCCCTTGGCCTTCATTTTGCAAAAATACATTAACTAGAACCGTCTTTGCTTCTTTTGTTCTTGACAAAGGGATTTTGCGATAAGGTTCAATACTAAATGCGCCTTTTTTCAAAAACGGAAAGTAGTGTGACCGTCAAAGCCTACTGGCGGATTCCTCGTGATGCTAGTAGTAACCCTGGAACCTAAAAATTTCGGTTCCTACATTTATATCACAAGAAACAAATATTGCACTCACTCGTCACGTGCATTAAGATAGGCTTTCCAGATACACCTTATTTAACAGCGTAAGCAGTGTAGGCAAACTTTGTCCTGTCACGAAATATGACCTCGAAATGACCTTGCCTTGCAACCAAGCGACGCTACATGTACGAGCGTAACCTTGTATGGCCTTTATATCATGCTACATCAGGTAACATGACGTCACGGCGACACGTGACCGCAAGAAGAAGATGAGGAAAAGATGATGAAGAAGATGATGAAGTTGAGAAAGAAGATGATAAGGAGAAGAAGGCGGAATATTCAAATTCAATTCAATTCGAATTCTTTATTTCCAAAACAAATTTGGTGTTTCACAGGGCTAAAAGCTGCGATCTGCAGCTTGACAGAACCGCAGCTGTGCAGTTGTTTCTTCAAGTGGCCGTGGGTCTGCGGCTGCATACAAAAACGTCAAGAAAGCGCTTGCTAAGATAGCAAGTGGCGCTTGCATGTAAGATCAAAATTTCTTGCTAGTGTTATTCCCGCCAAAACCACGTACCGCATTGTTAAGCGACAAGTTCCTGCCGAAAATATCACATGACTATAACGTGACATGTTCTCGCCAGAAAATGTCACATGACTAACACGTGGGAGTCTGTTTCCTGTAAACCAGTGGCACCTAGCGGAAGCTGCGCACTCTATTTTTTTGCAGATCATTAATTCAAGCTGTTTTAAATCCTTTAGGCCTAACATTGTTTGAAAGAATGAAACTATAATAATATGAATTTTCAGAGTAATTCATGGCGTAGTTTCCCAGAATTGGTAAACCAAGTGTTGAAAATTTTCAGGAAACTATTCTTAAAAACGCCCTTTCATATTCGAACGTCCGCTACAAAAGTTTGAGATGCATCCGTAGAATACACACGCTTTCCGGCTTTCTCGGTATCAAATCAAAAGAGAAATTTATTACACATTATTATGAAAACTGAACACAAAGATATTTGGTCCCATAGCCTTAAGCGGCTAGTGATGAGTCCATTACAAAAAAAAGCTGTAATAATTAGCAGTCTTATACAAAAAATAGCGAAAGTACCATACATAAGCAATAAGTACTAACACAGAACTGCGCTAAAGAAACGGACATAGTGATGCACGTTATAAAATTGTTTTTTTTATACAAAAATGTCACGTGAAAGCTCTTGGTAACATAGGAAGTGGCGTTTCCATGTAAGGTCAAAATTTCTTGCGACTGTTATTTCACGAGGCAAAATATTCCATAGCCTAAGACCTCAAAATTGAATTAATATTCAGCCGTACGCCATTGGAACATAAAGGAAGATTATTCCACGAAGTCTTTTCTGATGCTTCTTTTTCTGGTGTAACTTCCGTTGCTTTCTAATCAGATTCAGATCTCGGCGCTTTCAAGACGCCCATCTGTCAGGCCGGTTTCGGACCTACTGCAGGATTACACATCTTATGATACTTATCGTTGCGAAAGCAGCAATTAATCCTTGACTGCTATCACTTAGTAGTTCACAGCAGTTCAAATGGAAAGTCTCAACACGTCCGTCCCACCATTTTTCTTTTTTTTTCTCCTACAGCAGCATCATATTGGCCAATCTATTGACTCATTACTGCATCTGTCCGGAACTTTAGGCCTTTAGGCGTTTGCTTAGAAGGTTCTGCAATGAAGTTGGCTGGAAAACTGCCTTGACATCTTTCAGAACAGAAGCTGTCACAGCATAGAATGGCAACATGTCTCATGATTATCGTCAGCGAGGGCAAGGTTGTATCTACACCGTGGTGAACACTGCCATGGGTCGCAGTCAGTGGTTTGGCATTTTGTGAGTGGGTTTAAACTTATGAAAACAGATGGTTGCCTTGCAACGTTCTCTTCCTGGTCCACGTCGTAGCCTTTATTGCTGTGACTGGACCCAACACGCTGCGAGATAACTGTCAAGCTCGTCAGAAAGATTGACAGACGCTCGTTACATCGTGACCAAGAACCAAAGCCCCTTTAATGTTTTCGTCGTGCAATACATACAGTCAGAATGATCACGTGACCCTCGTGATCACCCGGATGAAGGAAAAAATCACAGCATATTCACGGGGTGAATGATGATGAGTGGGGCGAAGCTCCGGAAGGAATCATCGGTAAACCGTGAAACTCTTCCGTGGAATTCGCCCCACAATTAAATGTGAAACACTTGAGTAAATGTCATCAAACTATTATAACATCTCGTATCTTTCATCATCAACTACAAGTACCGCCATCTAGTTTTATAACATCTCGCGCATGCTACGAATCCTCACGGTTCAACTATGCACAATGCACAAGTGAAATCTCCCACCGGCACTTCATTGCAAGTCAAGATGCAGTGCCTATATATATATATATATATATATATATATATATATATATATATATATATATATATATATATATATATATATATATATATATATATATATATATATATATATATATATATATATATATATATATATGGGTTGCCGGTGAACGCTTCTCCAACGCGAGCAGTCGGTATTTCTCAATGAAGAAACTCGCTAGGAGACGCTGCCTATATATATATATATGGGTTGCCGGTGAACGCTTCTCCAACGCGAGCAGTCGGTATTTCTCAATCAAGAAACTCGCTAGGAGACGCTGCCTGCGCCAACGTTTTCTCTCGCGGGCGAGCGCGTGCCGGGAGCCACGCGCTCGCCCTCGGCGCGTGCGTGCCTCCCGGCAGGCACGCGCCGGTGGCTACGTACTACTAGGGACGCACGACCCACGCCTTAAGGAGCTTCGCCCCTAAAACATTCCACAAATTAGTCATCAATACCGAGTCTTTTCGGAGCTCGTATAACGCGCTCATATCGCGTCGTTCTTTGCTCTGGACTTGAAGTTTCGTTCGATGAACGAGGCTCTTGGACGTCAGACGACTTGGTAGCTACGATGTCTTTGTCCGTCGCGTCCGTTGGCTCGCTGCTTCGTGGATTCTGCTCCGTCTTTACAGGGCTTGTTTCTCCTCCGTGTGGGAGAAGGAACAGATGACGCCTGTTTCTGCGTACGGTCTTTCCTTCAGTTTGGACCCAGTAGGATCTCGGTGTTTTGGAAGGACGAAGGACCTTGCCCTCGGCGCCTCTGTCTTTCAGCCATACTTGAGTGCCTGCGGATAGACAGGGAAGAGGTCTCGCAGCATGACGTTTGTCAAAGTACACCTTTTGTTTTTGTCTGTATTTTTCGTCTTCCTCTTTCCAAGAAGCCTTTACTACTTCTGGCTTTAGCGCGGATGGCATGCACGGTACTTTTGAGCGTAAACGGCGGCTTATTAGCAGCTGCGCTGGACTACAGCCGGTTGGACCCGGCGTGTTTCTATATTTCAGCAAAGCAATGTAGTCCTCTGCCTTCTTCAAAAGTCTTTTAAGAGTGCCTACCAAGCGCCCGGCTTCCCCGTTAGCTTGTGGGTAACGAGGACTTGTTGTGACATGCCTAAAGCCGTAGTTTCTTGCAAAATCAGCAAACGGGAATGAGATGAATTGTGGTCCGTTGTCCGATATTACCGTTTGCGGTATCCCATGCCTGGCGAAGCAGCTTTTCAGATGCTGGATGACCGCCTTTGACGACGTTCCTCGATCCAGCAGGGCCAGCTCAGGGTACCTGGAGTGATAATCAACAACGACAAGATAGACAGCTCCTTTCGTCTCAAATAAATCAATTCCGATTTTCTGCCATGGCAGCTCGGTTGTTTCCGATGGAATCATTGGTTCGGAAAATTGGGTACGCTCGCGCCGCAGCGTGCAATTCCCTGGTGTCCCTCGTGAACCCTCTGAAGCATTTCTTTCCGCAGCGCTCGTGGAATCACCAGCCTTGAGTCCTTCAAAAGCAACTGCTTGTAAACCGTGATGTTACCACGATGCGCCCAGAATGGCTTGAGAAGTTGTGGTGTGTGTTGCTTAGCGGGCCAACCTTGCATACAAGCTTCGAGCAACGACGTACATTAGGGGTCATTTGCTTGCTCTGAGCGTATGCGTTCGACCATGTCGTCGGAGAACGCATACTGAACGACTCCCTCCACGTGAGCCGAAACGTCTGCTTCCGTCAACTCTCCGACAGAACGCGCCGTGTTCATCACTCTCGCCCGAGAAAGTGTGTCCGCCGTAGCAATGCTTTTCCCCGGAACGTGTGTATGCGTGAACGAGTACCGCATAAGACGCATCCTGAACCTTTGAATTCTTGGCGGTAGAGAATCAAGAGGATATCGACCCAGTAGCGGGAGGAGAGGCTTGTGATCCGTTTCAAGTAGGAACGTAAGGCCTCTTAGGAATTCGTCGAAGCGTTCCGCAGCCCAAGTTTAGGCTAACGCTTCTTTTTCGATCTGTGAATACCTCTGCTCTGTTTTTGTGAGCGCTCTGGAGGCATATGCTACTGGACGTCTCTCACCAGATGGCTGATCCTGGAGGAGTACTGCGCCAATTCCCAGTGAAGACACGTCCGCCGATACATTTGTCGAGTACCGGGGGTTGTACCTCGCCAGGCATCTGTCTGAGCTGAGCGTGGTCTTGATCTTCTCAAAAGCTGCCTCTTGTTGAGGTCCCCAAGACTAATCGCTGTCTTTGTTGAGGAGGCTGCGTAAAGGAGCAGACATTGAAGCTGCATCAGGTAAAAACCTTGCGAGGTGGTTCATCATGCCTAACAAGGATCGAACCTCAGCGACGTTTTGGGGTCTGGGCAATTGCTTGATTGCTCTAACTTTCTCCGGGTCTGGACGCACGCCGTTGGCATCGAAGATCATTCCCAAGAATGCGACCTGTTCAACTGAGAAACAACACTTTTCCCTGTTGAGAGTTACGCCTGCTTGTTGATGTCGTTCTAGGACGTTAGCAAGCCGCTTGTCGTGTTCCACTTGGTTCTTGCCGTACACCAGAATGTCATCCATGTAGTTCAGTACGCCGTCTAGGCCTTCTAGGACTTGCGAGAACTTTCTTTGAAAAATTTCTGGTGCGGATGCAATCCCGAACGGCAACCTGCGGTAGCAGTACCGCCCGTACGGCGTGATGAACGTCGTGAGCCTTTGACATTCCTCGGAAAGCTTTATCTGGTAGAAACCGGAATGCGCGTTCAATTTAGAGAAGACTTTGGCTTCCTGGAAGCTTCCCATAACTTGCTCAATTGTTGGCAGTTGATGACGCTCCCGTCTGACGAACTGGTTCAGCTGAGTCAAGTCAACGCAGATCCTTACTGCTCCAGACGGCTTCATTACAGGAACGATAGGCGCGCACCATTCTGTCGGTTCTTCGACCTTCTGTATCATTCCTTCTTGTTCTAGCCTGTCCAGTTCTTCTTTGACCTTTTCTTTCATGGGAATAGGAATCCGTCGCGGTGTAGACAGAGTGTACGGGATTGCATGTGGCACAAGGCGTATGGTGTGTTCTCCCGATATGGTACCGGTGCCTTGGAATATCTTGGGATACTTGCTTCCGATATCGTCGGCAGTGTTTAATTCATCTAGGAACCGAACAATTCCCAGAGCTTTGATGGCTGGCAGTCCCAACAAGGGCGTGCGCAAGTTATGCACGACGTAAATGGTTTGTTGTGAACTGCTGTCTTTCCAAGATATTTTAGCGTCAAACTTTCCGATCGTACGGATGCTAGTATTGCTCGGTCCTTTAAGATCGGTTGCGTTTTCCAGAGAAGGCGGAAGAAAAGGATAATTTTCACCGACGACTGTCACCTCGGCTCCCGTATCCACTTTCGTGCGGAGCGTCTGGTTGTTTATCTTTACCGTGACGAAATGTTCAGATGGTGTGTTCGCACACTGCTCGACCGTGCCAATAAACTTGCTATCAGCTTCGGCGATGCCATCGAGAGTTATGTCTGTTTGCTTCTTTTTTCGGCATGCCTTTTCATAGTGGCCCAACTTCCGGCAAAATCTGCACCTTTCTTTTTGCGCTGGACATTTGTTTCGCGGGTGAAATGGTCCGGCACAATAACTGCAGTTATTTTGATGATAAACTGGCTTCTGACAGCGAGTAAACGTGCTCTTTGCAGCAGCTTTCTTGGGCTTTACTGCGGCGGCGCAAGATTCTGGGACTGTGCCCTCGTGCTCTTTTAGCTCTGCTTGCTGTTGCTTTATGGTTTCGCTCGTACGCGCTCTTGCCAAGGCAGTGGCCATCGTTAGCTTGGGGTCCATCTGCAGTTCTTCCGAAAGAACCTGGTCCCGTAGTCCTACTACGAAGCGGTCCCTTATTAGGCGTTCCTTCATGCTTTCGAACTCGCATCTGTCTGCTAGCTTGCTAAGCTCGGTTGCGAACTGGTCTACTGTTTCTCCCAGTTGTTGGCGGCGTTGATTAAAGCGAGCACTTTCGTAGACTATGTTCTTGGTGTGAACAAAGTAGTCGTTAAATTTAGACTTTACGAGCTTGAATTCCTCCATTTCTTTGTCTTTTACGTTTAGCGACCGAAGAATCTCCCTCGACTTTCTGCCCATAGTATAGAGAAGAGTCCTTACTTGAACTTCGTCTGTTTTCTCATGTAGCCCAGACGCGAATCTGTAGTCGTCAAATTCGTCCATCCAGGTGGGCCAGTCCGCTGCGTTCTGGAAGTCGAAGGGCTTAGGAGGCTTGATTCCCGCCATTCTGAAGCGTTGTCGCCGTTCCGGCTTGTCCTCGTAGACGCAGCTGCCGGGCGTTCGCTTGTTGTCCCACCCGTTGAAGCGCTACTTGGCTACCTCGGAACACCGCACTTCTGACACCATGTCAAGCTCGTCAGAATGATCGACAGACGCTCGTTACGTCGTGACCAAGAACCACATCCCCTTTAATGTTTTCGTCGTGCAATATATACAGTCAGAATGATCACGTGACCCTCGTGATCACCCGGATGAAGGAAAAACAAAGATAGCGCATCTCCTGGCGTTTGTCTCTCTGGAACCGGTGTCCCCGGAACGCCGGCTGGCGTCACAATAACCTTAGAGAAACATGTGAGGAAGTTGCTCACAACAACAGTCAACGAGTACACTTCAGTGTGCTGCAAAGATATCCCTGTTGTAGAAAATGGCTACGACAATTGATGAAAATGGTAGAAATTGAGTATGCATAACCAACTCAATCGTTTGTACGATGAATTAAGCACATAGAAGAAGAGATTACAGAAAAAAATTCACAGCATATCCACGGGGTGAATGATGATGAGTGGGCGAAGCTCCGGAGTGAATCACCGGTAAACCGTTAATCTTCCGTGTAATTCGCCCAGTCGATCATCATGTAAAGACGTGAGAAACACTCTATTCGAACGCTGGGTGTGTGTGTGTGTGTGAAAAACTTTTATTGATAAGAGTTTCCAGGCCACAAGGACCCTTTACATAGGGGGAGTCCTTATTCCGGGACCCCGCTGGACAAGGCCGCTACCCGCGCCCGTTGGACTAGAGCCCTTTGAGACTCAAGTCCTGAGCAATTGAGTAGGGCTGCCTCCCATGCCTCTCTAGTAGGGGAAGGGTTAGGGGGAAGGGAAGGATTCGTCTGACATGCCCACACCATGTGAAAGTTATCGGAGACTTCCCCACAGTGGGGGCACCGCCCATCGACTTTAGGGTCAAAATGTTTCACAATTGCAGGACACAACAAGGTGTTGGTCTGCAGGCGCCTTAGTGTTCGTTCATCGGCCTTACTCAGGCCCTTAGCAGGTACTGGGAAGTGCCAGTGGAGTTCGCAATAATGCATCACAATTTCTCGGAATCGTAGGAGTGGTTGCCTAGTCTCTGAGCCGGAAAAGCCTGATTGAGGTGCCCGGTGGTTAAGCGCGCGGGCGGCCGCGTCCGCAGCCTCGTTACCTCTAAGGCCCTGGTGGCTCGGAGTCCAAACGATACGTTTGGGTGAGGGGTCAGAATCCCTCACTGCTCGCTTTAAAATTTGGTAGGCTAAAGGGGAGACCTCGCCCGCCAGGTAGTTTTCACAGGCTCTGCGCGAGTCTCTAATTATTACTCTGGAGTTTGTGTGCGAGGCGGCAAGCGCTATTGCTACTTCCTCAGCCCGCGCGGAGTTGGAAGCCCGATAGGAGAGCCCGTTAACGCGTTGGTCCTGGTGAACTACAGCGGCCGTGTAGAATCCGGTGGGCGACGGCCCTGCTACATCAACGTAGTATACACCCTGCTTGGATCCGTATTGGTGTTCGAGGGCCCGGGAGCGCGCCCCTCGTCTGCCTTCGAGGGTCTGCGAGTGCATGTTACGAGGAAGAGGAGAAACACAGAGCTTGTGGCGCCACAGGTCTGGAAGTCTGCTTGTCTCCTCGGGAACGCAGTCGTGTTTGATGTACAAGCGGTCTAACAGGCGGAGCCCGGATACCGTCTGCGAAAGCCGCGTATATTGGTTTACGAGGTGCGCCTCCTTCAATTCCTGGTAAGAGTTGAGCACCCCCAGGGCCGACAACTTGGCATTGGAGGTAGTTACCGGGAGGTCCAAAGCTCGCTTTGTAGCCTTCCTGATGATGGCGGCTTTAAAACAGCTGTCTCTACTAATGCTACATGAGGACTACAGGAATCATCCTCAGCTTTACACTGATGGCTCAACAGCAGCAGGCAGATCTGCAGGAGCTGTGACCTTCCCTGCCAAAGCAGTAGATGTACTGTTCAAGACGTCTCATGGCACAACATCGACAGCCGTGGAGCTTGAGGCACTACGCACCGCACTTTGCGTGATCGATGGAGAGCCACCACAGAAATGGGCCATCTTTACAGATTCCAAGTCAGCCCTTCAGTGCCTTTCATTGGCCTTACGTAGCGGGCCGCAAGACCAATTAGTGCTTCAAACACGACAGCTCTATCACCAATTAACTGACAAAGGCCATGACATCACGTTTCAGTGGCTACCAGGCCACTCTGGGATAATCGGCAACGAGCACGCAGATAATGCTGCGAAACGTGCCCACGAAATTGGAGTGCTGCAAGCCATCCCACTGTCAAGAACGGATGTAGTAAGAAAACTTCGCTCGCTTGCGCGTGACATGATTATAGCGCAGTGGAACACCCCTGGTCTTCTACATACCCGTCTACACCGCCTCGACCCATCACTACAACTTCGAGTTCCGCGTGGGCTTACCCGCTGTGAAACTACCGTACTTTGCCGCCTGTGGCTAGGCACGTCATTTACAAGAAGTTTCGGCTGTCGCATTGGACTGGAAGACAGTGCTGCCTGTGTTCACTGCGGCAACGAGGAAACAATTGTGCACGTCCTCTGCGATTGCCCTGGGTACTGCTCCCAGCGACAGACTCTCGCCACAGAATTGTCACGCCTTGATGGTCGACCGCTGTCCGAGCAAACCATACTGGAATGCCGGACAGACAGTGTCTCGCAGCAGAAAGCTACGAAGGCTGTGCTCAAGTTTTTGCGCGCAACGGGCCTCATTAACCATCTCTGACACACGCCGTGCTTGTGTGTGTGCGAGATTTGACCTCTCTCTTTCTCCCTTTATTCTTTTCTTCCATCCCTTTCTGTCTCCCTTCACCCCTTCCCCAGTGCAGGGTAGCAAACTGGATATTTTTTTTTCCGGTTAACCTCCCTGCCTTCCGCCCATCATCTCTCTCTCTCTCTCTTCCTGATGATGGCGTCGACACGTTGGTCGTGTTGCTTCGTAGTGCGAAGGTAAGGTACGGAGTAGAGGATCCGGTTGATTACAAAGGCATGGACGAGCCGAAGCGCATCCCTGCCCCGCAACCCGCCGCGTTTGTTGGAAACGCGGTGGATCATACGTCCGACCTGTTCGCCTATGCGTTTGAGTTTAGTGATGGTGGAGTCTGGTCTGAGTCTGTTGTGGATGAACAGGCCCAGGATCCGGATCTCTTCGACTTCTCTGATAGGAGCTCCCATCAAATAAATACACAGCCTTGTGTTATCATTCGGGTGCGGTCTGAGGTGCAGAAGCTCTGATTTTGCAGGGGCGCATTGGAGACCACAACCGATAGCATAGCTATCGACGATGGAGGCGGCTCTCTGGAGGCGATCCTCCATTTCTCCAAGGCTCCCTTCAGTGGTCCAGATTGTTATATCATCCGCGTATAGTGCATGATGAATTCCTTCCACCCGGGCCAATTGATGTGGAAGCTGCATCATGGCAATGTTGAAGAGGAGTGGCGACAAGACCGCTCCTTGGGGAGTACCCCTTGTGCCCATGGTGTATGGGCCGTATTCGTCATCTTCAATTTTGAGGAGGGCCTGACGCTTCGAGAGGAAGTCTCTTACGTAGGCAAATGCCTTGCGCCCACAATCAGAGGTGCTCAGGTTTGCCAGGATGCTGCCATGTCGAACGTTGTCAAAGGCACCTTTAAGATCGAGGGAAAGGATGGCCTTGTCGTTGTGGCGCATGGCAGTAGGTTGTATTACGTCGCGGTGTAGTTCGAGAAGGACATCCTGTGCAGACATATGCGGGCCAAAGCCAAACATAGTGTCTGCAAAGAGGCCTTTAGCCTCCATGTATGGGGAAAGACGATCCCGAACCATTGTCTCCATAAGTTTACCTGCACACGAAGTCAGTGAGATGGGCCTCAGATTGTCGGTATTCACCATCTTACCTGGTTTAGGAATGAAGGTGACCAATGAGGTCTTCCAGTCTGGAGGAAGTGGACACCCATCCCAAATCTGATTAATGTACTCTAGCAAGTGGTGGCAGGCCGAGTCCGGAAGATTCGCCAACAGTTTGACTGTTAAGCGATCTCGGCCCGGAGCGGTACCTCTGCGCATCTTAGCTAAAGCCGCCCTTAGGTCATGTAACGTAAAAGGTGCATCAATATCTGGATTAGGCTTGCCCGTGTACTCGTACTCGGGCCCAATGGGGTCCTCTATGCGACAGAGATAACGGTCACACAGGGTGTCCGCCAGTTGAGCCGTCGAGCCCTGATGCCCGTGCAAAGCCCGCCGGAGCTGTCGTTGCGTCTCCCCTCTCGTCTGAGTAGGGTCAATGAGGCTGCGAAAGAGGCGCCACGTCCCTTTCGAGCTCATCTGACGCGCTGCTGCATTACACTTATCAATCCAATTGGAGTCAGTAAGCTGGGCGGCATACTGTGCGGCTTGCTCAGTGAGTTCGTTAATGCGAGCCTTAAGCTTGCGATTAAGCTTTTGCTTTTTCCAACGCTTGGTAAGACTCCTGCGTGCCTCCCACAGGCGCAGTAGGTGATTGTCTACCGCGGGAATCTCTTCGGTAGTCTGAAGTGTCCTAACATGTTGTTGCTGAATTGCGTGCAAGTGATTTGCCCACTCCGCATAGCCGCCGCAAGAGAGCACGGGAGGAATGGCTTCCATTCTGAACTTGTTCCAATCGGTCAGTTTGGCTTGGCCCCACTTTTTTCGAGCTGCCTTCACCGTAAGAGTGATCCTGAGAAGGCAGTGATCGCTACCAAGTGTTTCTCCTAGGTTTTCCCAGCTGGCATCTTTGGCGTTCCTCACGAGGGACAGGTCGGGACACGTGTCACGGGTTACCGAATTGCCCACGCGTGTGGGACATGCCGGATCCGTGAGAAGCGTAAGACGAAGTGTGGAAATTAGCTCTGCCAGCTTGCGTCCTCTCGCCTTTTCAAAGTGGTAACCCCAGTGAAGGCTGGGAGCGTTGAAGTCCCCAACAATCACTAGAGGTTCCTCGTCAGCTGATTTGAGCGCACGGCTTATGCGGGGGGCAGTATATGTTAAGAATATGTATTGACGGATCCCGGCGCTTAAGTGGAAGAACCTTGACCATGCTGTATTCGCGTTCCTTATCTAGGTCAAGGTCGACTGCGACTGCGGTGTATGCTTTGTTCACCAGGATACACGTTGTAGGACTCCCCTGAAACGAGTTATAACAAGTGAATTTAGCTTCCGATCCAGGCTCCTGAAGAGCCAGGATTGCCGGTAGCGTACCGAGCGACTGCAGGTAGAGCTGGAGGTGCGACCGTTTCTTCCAATTGCGAAAACCCCTGCAGTTCCACTGGATGATCTCGAATTTTTCTATTATTTTTGTTATTGGCTTTCTGTTGGGGTTGGGTAGCCATAGTCAATGTTCTTTTTTATTTCGGCGGAGCAGGCCCAATCCCCGATGGTGATGGCGCCTCAGGCAGTGACACCATCATCTCCGGGAAGGAGGCAGCCGGGATGTGTTCCTCCGAGCCTGTGGTCGGACGAGGGGCCACCGTTCGCCTACGCGTATCTGGTCGCGGGGAACGCGAGCGAGAGTGGCTGTTCCTGAATTGGACTCCGGTCCTCTCGGCTGCCACCCAAAATACGCGGGTTCGATCCCGGCCGCGGCGGTCGCATTTTCGATGGAGGCGAAAATGCCAGAGGCCCGTGTACTGTGCGTTGTCAGTGCACGTTAAAGAACCCCAGGTGGTCTAAATTTCCGGAGCCCTCCACTACGGCCTTTCTCTACTCTCTATCTCTTTCACTCCCTTTCCCCCACCCCCATGGACGCTTAGCCGTGCTCCCTACATGGGCTGCAGAAATTAGTGTCCTTTCCTAACCGAACCACAATCATCATCATCATGCACTATGGACAGAACTGAGTCGGTCACAATGGGAGTTATGCTCTCCACAATTTGCGGGAGCTCGCGTTGCCAGAGTTCCCTAAAGGAAGCCCTGACGCCTTCCAAAATTTTGCCTGGCATGTCCGCAATTGTACGTTCCAAAGTTTCTAACCGGTTCTCCATAATGGGCATATTTCCGACTGATATTGCCGTGCATTGCGAGTCGCTAGACAGTCCTGACGCGACCGAGGCCCTATCATCGAGGTTCTCCGGCTCAGTTTGCTGCATAGGCTCCGAAGAGCCGGCCTGTGCCTGGGGCTCCGCGAGCCTGGCCAATTTTGCCTCTAGCTCATGAATTTTCTTGGCTAGAATTTCAGTGTGGCGCCTGAGTTCAGCATTTTGCCGCTGTAGGGCGACTTCGGTAGGGGAGGGGGAGAGAGGCTCGGAGGCAGCCCCGACCCAACCGCTCACCTTTGTTTGGGCGTTTTCCAGTGATGGGAAGTCCCAGGCGTTGAAGGTCGGCGCCTGCTTCCTGGTCTCGGCATTGTCGGTCGCCTTGACATGCCCAGGCTTTCCGGGTGTAGAAGGAGACTTCTTTTTGTTGTTGACTCCGGCGGATGGAGTTCCCTTGGGAGCTGACGTCCGCTTAGTGTTGCTCGGTGGCAGTCTCGGCTTGATCGGCTTCCGGTACTTGTCCCTACATTCAGCAGCACCGGTCAGATGGCTGCCTCCACAGATGAGGCAACGGGGTGTGCACTCGTGTTCAGCAGGGCCCTCGGCAGTGGTAGCCACATGAGAGCCACAGCGGCCACAGCGTCCCGACTGCGGCCTTGGGCAGATGTCAGCTCTATGCCCCACCGTGCCACATCGATGACAAGCGGGGATCGTCTTCTTATACAGTCTCACAGGGATAACTTGATCGCTGCAGTAGACATGACGGGGCACCCTCTTCCCCTCGAAGGTGACCACTGCGACGTTGGTGTTACCCAGTTTTCTCACACAGAGGATGTTGCCATGCTTCCACCTGAGCTTTTGCTTGAGAGATATCGATGTATCGTTGGGGTCAATATTGATGACCCCCTTGCAGAAGTCGCCCGAGGCCTTGGCGTGTCCACGGAACGGAAGTTGGCGACCACCGACTACCAGCATGACGTCTCCGAGGAGCCTCTCGGCGGCGGGCACTGAGTTCAGTCCACACACCAACACATTTTGATCCCATACAGGCCACACGGTGAGTTCCACCTCTCCACAGTCACGTATGAGGTTGCGTACAGCAGCTCCGGCTTGGCCTGGAACGAAGGTGGCCTTCAGATCCAGCGTTGTGCGTGGCTTGAGCACCACGATGAGTTCGTCGCGCCCAATGCGTGGCGTTTGTTGCGGACGCCATTGGGGCTTGCAGGTTCCTCCCTTCAAGGCCGCTCTAGCTGCGTCCCTGTGCAAAGCAGGCGCGGAGCAATCCGCCGCTTGTTGCTGGACGCCGCCGGTGTCCTTGAGTGCCAGCGTTTTCTGCTTGCGTCGCCATATTCGAACCATATCGTTCAAAACTTCATCTTCGGATGGCGGAAGATTCTCGCTTTGCGTAGTATCCATGTTTATGATTTGCATCGAAACAGGATCGTAACCAGTCACAGTCTTTGGAGACGCCATCGCCGGAGAGACCCCGGCCGGGCCGGCGGAAGCTCGCCGCCGCTAGGCCGGCCAGCCGGCGGTCGGCGAACTCTTCTAACACTCAGATGTTCGTCAAAAATGGGCCCACCTTGACAAAAGTGGTATCCACTTGCGTCGCTGAACTTCGCAGAGACGAGAAGAGCAAAATTTGCGGGATCTGCGTTGAGTGACCGCAATTAAGGACGATCATCAGCGGAGCCGAGGTGAAGAGCGTTCGTCCCCGACGCACCAACGCTGGGATCTCGCGTTTAAGGGGACGCTAGCACAAACGCGTTAGAAACATGCAGTACACTCTAGTAAGGGGGGAGAGGCCACAGCGTCTTACGCAGCCCCTTACACAGGCCGGAACGCGCACCGCGTTTGCCGACGCCATCACATGACTGCTGAAAGAGTATAAGGCGGAGAGGCCACAGCGTCTTACACCAGCTTCTTACACGCGCCGTAACGCGCTAGCACAAACCCATCATCATCGTTAGAAACGGACAGTCTTTCGCTCTCTCTCTCTCTCTTTCTGTCTCTTTCAGACAAGACAGCAGATGGAAGAGTGAGAGAGCTCGCGCGCCGGGAGGAACGCGCCGAGGGCGAGCGCGAGCGTCCCGGCGCGCGGGCTATCGAGCGCAATCCTAGAACGAGGTGGTTACGACTACAAGGGACGAACGACCCACGCCTTAAGGAGCTTCGCCCCTAAAACGCCATGTACCTGCTTTCGGCGCCATTCTTTAGTGGTTTTGAGCGCTCCTGCGCACGCAGCCGCACGGTTTTGGCTCGCACAGTGTGTATTATTTTTAACCATTGAAATAGAAATGGATACAAAGCATCTCTTGGTGAATCTAAGCCACTCTGAGAATATCTATCTATCTATCTATCTATCTATCTATCTATCTATCTATCTATCTATCTATCTATCTATCTATCTATCTATCTATCTATCTATCTATCTATCTAGCCGCCTACGTCTCTGTGCTTCCCTGGCCGGTTAAGCGAACCTGCGTGAATTACAGAAACGTGCGCCATGCATTGGACCGCTACCGCTCCATTGGTTATCTGCTTTTACAGAGTGCAATAGCACAATCTCGTTTTTTTAACCCTATAGCTGCAATGGCTATGACTGCGAATCAGCTGTCAAGCGTAGACACACCTAAGCCACGCAACACAAAGAAAACTAAAATTAAATAAAAAGCTAGGCATGTCACACCTGAGGCAAAGAGAAAGCAGATACTGCGCTTTTGTTTCTGCTTAACCTTCGTATCCAGAGTGTAGGCCTTTTGTCTAATATGGGCTGTAATAGCTTGTTTCGCGTACACGTAAAGACTTTGGGGGAAAATAGGAATATAATAAGCGAACTAAGAATCACGTGTCCAGTGCGACAACACACAACGCGACACAACAGTCGAACAATGGAAACTAAAATGAGAAAAAAATACAGGTGAGAGATAATGCTTAAAAGAAGATAAGACACACATAGACGTATTTCAACAGAACATCAAACAGCAATCTGATTAAGGAGGAAAATTGAAGAAAAACGAAATGAAGAAAGACATGAAAGAGCCACACATCCCCGGCAGCCCCAACAGAAAGGAGCATAAAAAAGATCCCATTGACACACATTCCTGCTGACGTTACTGACCAGCATAGTTGAAGCCCGTGTCAAACGGTGCGGTAAAATGGACGCACTCTTGATAACAGAATTTGCTGAAAATGCGTCTATCTCTGAAAGTTGGTTTAACTTCAGTTCAGCTACAATGTTTCATTGTAAGCTTTTTGTCAATAATATATGGTTAGGTCACTGCATGTGAAATTCGCTGTAGTTCACCGACTTCAGGATTAGCTAACTTTGAT
This sequence comes from Hyalomma asiaticum, assembly GCA_013339685.2. Taxonomy (NCBI): domain Eukaryota; kingdom Metazoa; phylum Arthropoda; class Arachnida; order Ixodida; family Ixodidae; genus Hyalomma; species Hyalomma asiaticum. The sequence continues at coordinate 68,254,943 of CM023490.1, read as the reverse complement.
GCGCCAGAGGTTGGGGCCGGCTACGTGTGGGTTTCTCCAGTTGACCAGTCGAAGATTGAAAGAGCAGGCCCAAGTGTGAAACGAAGCTGCGCTGAGCGGCCGTCGTTTTGCTGCGTGGGTCTATATACATAGATTGGTGTCAGTCTTTCCATCGTCTTTCATTCAGCTCGACCTTATGTACCATGTCACTGCACGATTAAACATAGTTGGACAAGCTATAATCTAACAAATTACCTACGACTACAGCAAGCCCGCCTCGGCTACAGTTCCACTACCAGCTGTAGCAATTGGATACCCGATAAGGGATTTCACACAAAGCACTCGTTCATTTTCTAGTACACAAAACAGGCATGCCAACGCGCGCGCACACACTCGTACGCACGCATACGCTTACTCACGCATGCACATACACACACGCACGCGCGCCATGTATTATACCTGAGCGGCAAGTACGTACGCCGTCGATTAACAAAAGTGGGCTAGGAATGCAGCCTGAACTACCGTTTCAACAAGATTACTCGTCAGGCCAACGTGCTCAGGTTCCCTTACTCGCGCGAAGCTGCCTCTAGCGGTTTTCGGCTGACATAGGAAGTAACTACATGAGACATTCCGACTAGAGTACCATGTACAGCTTTGCTTCGAAAGCCAGGACAGGCGAGCATTGTAAACAGACCGCAAATGGGACGAGACAGACATGTTCCGCGCTTCAGGACGTCCATCTTCAGACGTCCCCTCAGAATAGACCATTCTGCGGCCATATATATAAGCATAAATAAAAACGCCGCAAGAGCACCGCCACATCTCAGCGAAAGCAATAACGCGGACATTGATTATTATCTATTAAGATGGCGAAAGAATAACACAACCATCATAGACAAAGAAAAAAAACAATGGCCCACTCCGCGAAGTCTCCTCCTTCCCCCATGTCACAATCACACAACCAGCCCAAGAATAAAAGCCCAAGCAATCGATGCCAGTGAGAATCACTACCAAAGGAAAAAAAAAATCACAAGGACAAGAACTGTTATTCATCACAACCGAGCCACCGGCGGATAAACACGATGTGCCAGCAAAGTCCTTCCAAAGAACTCGGGTTATGCACAGCAGATCTTCAACATTTACATACTCGACTCATCCATCACTGGTACAAATAGAAGACAGTTTGCCCAGCATGTATGAACAAGGTCCACGCCGCAATTAGGTAAAAAGCTCTACAGTTAGCAGACGCACAACGCTTGTTCGCCGTTTGTGGCTGTCGGGAAGCATTATTTGCCGTTACTATGTGCGTAGTTCTTCCGTGAATGCAGCAGCCATCGGTCAAAGAGACGTCGGAACAACACCGCAAGTCTGAGAAACTGCAACAGAGTGAGCAGAATGCAACATTTGCATCCCCGGTTGATACTCGAGGGACCAAATAAGGCAAAACAACATCAGAATGCAGCCAACGTTCTCGATATATAATAACAACATAAACAAACATAGCGGAAGGTGTGGGCAAGTGAGCATAGTGCTACGGGGTGTGTCGAAAATATCGCCCTGAAATGATGGTGACGGACCTCTTTCTTGATATCCTTGAACGTGAACATTTAGACCGAAATAGTGTCTCGCTGGGTCGAGGAATTATTTAAAGCTAGGGCGGTCCCAGCCAATGTTTCCGTGTAGACGACCGGATGGTTCCTGACCATTTCGGCAACTTCCGCTGGAAATGATTGCTTGGTTTGTCGAAGGGGAGTCGCTCCTGGCTCTCCCTACACGGCATCTCCTTTCCTTCTCGTCACTGAAGCCATATTAGCTTCGAAAAACTCGAGGTTCTAGCGCATCACCTAGCATAGCTGTCGATCGATGCATTTGTCCTGTAGCTCGTAAGCATTCTTACTCAAGGCACCCATAACATCAGCCCGTCTTCTTATATGTTAAGCTTAACACGATGTGCTTTCCATGGGGACTGGAAGAGACTACCTTTGGCCAGGGTGAATTTCTAACCTGAGACATCACGCTCAAACTGTGATTGCCTCACCACTAAGGCCACTAAAGAAACGCCCGCGATGGCAGAACGTTAATCTATCTGAACCCTGCATTAGAAACGTAACTTTACAGCAAGCAGTAGAATAAAGCGCTGAGTTGACAGTGCAATACTGTACAACGTGGAATGGTGAAATTCTATTCATGGCAAAAAGTAGAACTTGTTCTGTGTCAACTACCTAAGTCACCTAGCTATGTCAACTATCTAAGTCACCAACTAGCCAAAAACAAGTGCTTCTTGAGTACCTTTCTCGTACAGTGGGCACCGGGTTGTTCGTTCCCGGAAAAAAGAGTAGTACGATGTTTGAACCAAATAGCATTCAGTGACAAGCGTGCGGATAAGACCATTCAAAGCTGCAGCCTAGCCAGCTTCAGTGGCGCAGATTCGCTGTTTTCTATCTTTACTGGCCGATAGTCCACTCATCACTGCGCCAGAAGCAGGCAGGAGAAGAGGACGGTTTAGCTATTGTTAGGGTCCCTCGATGGTCCTCCTCGTTGGGACAGCAGGACGTCGAGGCACTCGAACGCGATGGCAGAATATTCTTCGAGGCTCTGCAGCCTCGAAGAATATTATTTTTATAACGTCGTAGTTGGCCCCGGCTGCACACAGCCGCTTCGACTACGTTACCGTGGAAAGTTCGCACATTATACTTCAGGTGGCAAAGCTAATATGCCATGAATTTAGTTGATTCATCGGGCTTTGCGCCCCAAAACCACGATGTGATTATGAGGGACGCCGTAGTGGAATGCCCCGGAAATTTGGACTACCTGGGGTTCACTCACGTGTACTGACATTTGCACAGTACATGGGCCTCAACATTTCGTCTTTATCGAAATGCAGCAGCCGCTGCCGGGAATGGTCCCGCGATCTTCGTATCAGCAGCCGAGTGCCATAAACAGTGGACCACCATGGCGGGGCTTCAGAATTTACGCATATTTTTCGATGAACAAAGGGTGGTGTGCAAATGGCGGCATGTCGGACGCTCTGAAGCACTCGGCCACCATTCTGACCAAAGACAAGTTGCTTCCCCTTTAAGCTTTTATGCTCTAAGATTGTGGGCGAAAAAAATGTATCTGGACGTCTGAGTTGCGCACTCGCGATACCAATTTTCCTCGCTGAAAATTGTGTTTGCAAGAGCGATGTATTGTGAAACGTCAGGTGCTACCAAAGCGTATAAGCCATACTGGAATTCACTTTTTTTGTGGCCCTGTGTATTAGAAATCCATGGGCAACTCTTCTTGCAGGCAGTACAAATGGCCAAGCTCTAAGGGACCTGGAAATTTGTGGTGTTCCTAACTTGCGACGAAATTCACTACGTTGACTGAGAGCCACCGTTTAAACGAATGAAGAAGTCGCGAAATTTAGAAACTGTTAAATGATGTAAAATTTCGAGGCACGTACTTATAACTCTTCGACATTAGCATGTCTTTACCGAGGTATCTCTACGATAATATTAATGCAATGGGCACTACGGGCCAAAGCCACAGCGTGACTATGCGGCATGCCCCGTAGAGTTGTCCTCTGGAGCACTCCTGGCCGCTTGTGCTTCTTTAAAGTACAAATCTAAGTTCAGGAGCGCTTTTTTCTGGTATTTTTTGCATTTTTCTTCGATCGAAATGCAGCCGCTGTGGCCGGGATTTGATTCCGCTACCACAAGGCTTCCAAGCCAACACCTCAGCCGCTAAGGCGCCATGGCGCTAAGGCTCTATCGGTTCTATCGTGAAAAATAAAACAAGCAGCGTTCTGCGCTTTCACATCATTAACAATGTGTGATGTTTTCAGCGAAGCTCTGTACGGTTAGGTTCAGGACAAAATGTGTGCGTCGACAGGGTTCAATCCGCGTGTGAGGAGCGCTGAAGGGGAAGGCAAGAGAGAAAGAATTTCTCCGCTCTAAACACGCTGTGCGCCGGCGAAGATCCGTGGCTGTAGGCTCTTGCTATGCCCAAGAAGGGCGTATTCGGATATGAAGATATATACAGGCATGGTAACAGAAGCGATAGTGACCAACCGCTGAATATGAGCGACGGCGTTGGATGGGAAACCACAAGGAGCGGGCCACCAGCCCGGAGAGTATCAGAATCATATTTTTATTTCACAAGAATATTATTAAAGGTCCTTAAGGAGAAAAACTGCGCCATACAGCGTGACCTGAAAGCACCGGCAGATCTACAACAACCATGCATACATATATTGATCATTCGCATTATTATTTTTTTATATTATTTATGTATACACAGCGTCAATCCCAGAGGGAGTATAACAGGTGGACAGAGTGAGGCAATGATTACTTACGAGTAAAAAAAAGAGAAAACACACAAAGACATTGTTTAGGACACAAACATATTGGCACTCGAATCGAAACAAAACTAGACACACAATGGCACTTAAAAAAAGGTATTAAAGTTGCGGGGCTATCAAATCGCTTTCTATCCGTTTGGAGAAACTCGCTAAGGATGTGCTACTGGTAATGGACGGGGTCACGTTATTCGATTATTTGATCATGAGTGGGAAGAACGAGAATTTGGGGGCATTCGTGTGAAATGCGCTATTTCAATGCAACTGATAACGAGTAACGTTTAAAGAAATCTTTGTCGTTGCACATTTAAACATAGATTTAAATAAAAAGAAATAGAAAGCTAACACACTTAGTGAGCGACAGCGCCGATATACATAGTGCTGTACATGGGAAAAAAATTACAGCATATCCACGGAGTGAATGATCACGAGTGGGCGAAGCTCGGGAGGTTCATCGCAGATCGTGCCGAGTTCCGGATTAATTGAGTTAACGCGCACGCTACGAATCCTCATGGTTCAACTATACGCACAAGTGAAATCTCCCACCGGCACTTCGTTGCAAGTCATATATATATATATATATATATATATATATATATATATATATATATATATATATATATATATATTGTGATAAGAAAGCTCGACGTGGTTATGGACGACGAGGTCGGACTGGCAGACACGATGGCGTCTAGGCTTAACTAACAAGGGCAGCAAATCACGTTCAGCTCACGCCCCACTAGTGCAGCATTAGCGATCCGGCTTCTCCACTACATCTTTCCCCCTCCCTGGAGACGGAGCCACTCCGGTGGGCTAAGGCGCCGTGAAAACTAGCGGTTCATGGTATTGTTTCAGGCGATCTACGTGGACAGTCTCGCGGCCGCGACGGCGCATGTCCGAGGTTGGTGTGACTGGCTCGACGACGTAGTTGACGGGAGAAGTTTGCCGCAGGACCCTGTAAGGGCCGTGATACTTCGACGCAAACTTCGGGGCGACACCTGGCGCAGAAGTGGAGGGCACCCAGAGCCAAACGAGAGCGCCAGACGGGAACTGCCGGTTTGGCAGGCCATCGTCGTGGCGAAACTTCTGCAATGCTTGTTGTTGGGTGGTGTGGGAGCGAGCTAGTCGGCGACATTCTTCTGCATATCGAGCGGCTTCGGAAACCGGGGTGGCCTCGGATGAGTCGGGACGGTAAGGCAGGATAGTGTCGATCGGCGATGACGGTTCTCGGCCATAAAGTAAGAAGAAAGGGGAAAAGCCGGTAGTCGTTTGAGGCGCCGTATTGTATGCGTAAGTTACATATGGAAGAATGACGTCCCAGTCAGTGTGGTTGGAGGCGACATACATCGAAATCATGTCGCCAAGAGTTCTGTTAAAGCGCTCGGTCAGCCCGTTTGTTTGCGGGTGATAGGCGGTGGTGCAGCGGTGAATAATATGGCATTCAGCAAGTAGCTTTTCGACAACATCGGCGAGAAAGACGCGGCCTCGGTCGCTCAGGAGTTCGCGCGGAGCGCCGTGGCGAAGAACGAAGCGGTGCAGAACGAAAGAAGCAACGTCACGAGATGTCGCCGATGGAAGGGCAGCAGTTTCCGCGTACCTCGTGAGGTGGTCGATGGCTACAATAACCCATCGATTTCCGGCAGCAGTGTATGGCAGGGGTCCGTATAGGTCTATGCCAATCCGGTCAAATGGTCGTGATGGGCACGGCAAAGGCTGCATTGGCGCAGAAGGGCGGCAAGGACCAGGCTTGCGGCGCTGGCACTCTGTGCAGGATCGAATGTACTTTTGCACAAAGGTGTACATGCCGCGCCAATAAAATCTGAGGCGTAGTCTGGCGTAAGTTTTGAACAGACCAGCGTGTGCGCACTGAGGATCAGAATGGAAAGCGGCGCATATAGTTGCGCGGAGCTGTCTCGGTATGACCAGCAGCCATTTGCGCCCATCTGGTTCGTAATTGCGGCGATAAAGGATTCCATCCCTGATGGCGAAATGGGAAGCTTGGCGACGTAGAGCTCGGGATGGCGGGCTGGCTGATGGTTCAGACAGGTAACGGATCAAAGAGTCGGTCCAAGGATCCTTGCGCTGCTCCAACGACATGTCAATCGACGCTGATGGCGAAAATAAGTCATCAGGGGCGGAGACACTGGCAACGTCGGTGTCGACTGGCGAACGGGAAAGAGCGTCGGCATCGGCGTGCTTCTTTCCTGATCGGTAGACAACACGGATGTCGTACTCCTGGAGGCGCAAGGCCCATCGGGCGAGTCGACCAGCCGGATCTTTGAGAGTCGACAACCAGCAAAGGGCGTGGTGGTCAGTAACGACATCGAAAGGCCGGCCGTGCAGGTAAGGCCGAAATTTCGTAATTGCCCAAATGATCGCCAGACATTCCTTCTCGGTGACAGAATAATTCGCTTCAGCCTTTGTGAGAGTGCGGCTTGCGTAGGCAACAACATATTCTTCGTATCCGGGCTTTCGCTGCGCGAGGACAGCACCGAGACCGACACCACTGGCATCTGTGTGGAGTTCTGTGGCAGCGGTAGGGTCAAAATGGCGCAGTATTGGAGGCGTCGTGAGGAGTTGCCGTAGCGTCGCAAAGGCACGATCGCAAGCCGGCGACCACGCAGAAAGGCTGGCGTCTCCCCGAAGGAGCTCTGTGAGTGGGGACATAATCAAAGCGAAATTTCGAACGAAGCGGCGGAAGTAGGAGCAGAGGCCAATGAAACTGCGCAAGTCTTTTATATTCCTTGGCCTTGGGAATTCTTGCACAGCCCGCAGCTTTGCAACATCCGGAAGGATGCCGTCCTTCGACACGACGTGCCCAAGAATGGTTAGCTTTCGTGCGCCAAAGTAACATTTCTTTAAGTTTAGCTGTAGGCCAGCGGCGGTGAGGCAGCGTAAAACCTGCTCCAAGCGATGAAGGTGAGTGGGAAAATCAGGTGCAAATACAACGACATCATCCAAGTAGCATAGGCACGTGTTCCATTTTAGGCCTCGCAAAATGGCGTCCATCATGCGCTCGAATGTGGCGGGCGCGTTGCAAAGGCCAAACGGCATCACATTGAATTCGTATAGGCCATCTGGTGTAATAAAGGCAGTTTTCGGCTTGTCCTCTGAGGCCATAGGTACCTGCCAATAACCGGATCGTAAATCAAGAGAGGTGAAGAACTCAGCACCTTGCAAACAGTCCAAGGCATCGTCGATTCGCGGCAATGGGTAAACGTCTTTTCTAGTTATCTTGTTTAAGCGGCGGTAATCTACGCAAAAGCGAATCGAGCCATCTTTCTTTTTTACTAGAACGACTGGCGATGCCCATGGACTGTTGGATGGCTGAACTACACCGCGCTTTAGCATGTCACCCACTTGTTCATCAATGACGCGCCGTTCCGTCGATGATACCCGGTAAGGCCGCTGCCGCAGTGGTGGGTGAGCAGCTGTGTCGATGCGGTGACAGACAGTCGACGTTCGGCCAAGGGTGCTGCTGTGGCTGTCGAAAGCATGACGAAACTTCTCAAGGAGGCCGAGGAGTTCCTCTCGTTGCGTTGGGCTTAAGCCGTCGTCGATGACAGGGCGGAAAACCTCCTGAGGCAATGGTGCAGTTGGAGAACTATGGGAGAGGACGTTCATCTCCGCCGAACCATCTGGGGCGTCTAACGTAGCGATGGGTTCGTAAGGCTCCACAGTACCGACGGATTCGCCGCGAAGCAATGTAATCGGGAATGGGAATCGGTTAGAAAAGAGAAGGGCTGTCGCACAATCTTCAAGGGCAAGCAGAGCAGTTGGCAGTGGTACGAGGTGGCGACTGATGAAAGCGGCTGAAGGTGTGAAGAGTACATTGGCGTCGGAAATCGCGGAACAGCCTACAGGTGCCACGACAGACGAGTGCGGAGGTATCTCGACGTCATCTGCGATAATCAACTTGCGTCGACAGAGCGGGACATCGTCAGACATGGCATCGCCAAGTGAAAAGAAGGCGACTTCTGCTCGGAAGCAATCAATAATGGCTTGGTGACGGGAAAGGAAATCCCATCCTAAGATGATGTCGTGCGAACAGTGGGGCAATACGACAAACTGGACGGTGTAGAGCTTTCCCTGAATTAAAACTCTTCCGGTACACGCAGCAACCGGCTTGACGTGCTCTGCTGTGGCTGTACGAAGTAACGGACCAAAGAAGGGCGTTGTCACCTTTCGAACTGAGCGGCACAGTTTTTCAGCAATGACGGATATAGCGGCACCAGTGTCAATAAGCGCGAACACAGAAACACCTTCGAAGACGACATCTATAACATTTGGCGGAGAGCGAAGAGGGCTTGGGCATTTCGACGATGACGCAGTTCTTGCCTCGGGAACTGCGCCACTTAGTTTTCCCGTTCCGTTGAAGATGGACGCCGACGCATCGGGGAGAGCGAGCGACGGCGGGGAGAGGGAGATCGGCGGCCAGGTGTTGGTCGAAAGCTTGGCTGGGGTGGTTCTGTGTCACGGTCGGAAGCGTAAGACGACGAATGGTCGTAAACAGAGGTGCGTGAGTCGTAATGTGGATGTAGTGGACGACGGCGGCAGAAGCGTGCTACGTGTCCGGGTATCCCACACGAGTAGCAAATGGGCTTATTATCTGCGGTGCGCCATGGGTTAACGACTCGATAGACTGGAGGTGGTGGCGGCGCTGTTGGGAAATTCGGGGTAGGCACTGGAGCCGGAGCGCGGACCACCGGTGGTCGTGGTCGAGATAGTGCTGCGGAGTACGTTAACGGAGCGGTGACTTGAGGGAGCCGCTCTTGCGGAAGAACCTCGGACACTTGCTCCTGTATAACGTGCCGAATGGTCGGGCTGAGGCACGAAGTTGACTGCGACGGGGTGGAAATGATGGAGAGCTGGCGGGCAACTTCTTCTCGCACGAAAGCTTTGATCTGCGAGAGGAGGGTTGGATCTTCAAAACATGGTATCACGCCGGACAGCGACTCCTGATGTGGAACAGGGCGGCGAGTCACAAGGCGTTGTCGGCGAAGCTCGTCGTAACTTTGACATAAATGGATGACCTGGGTGACTGTGGAGGGGCTCTTCGAAATCAACATTTGAAAGGCGTCGTCATCAATGCCCTTCAATATATGCTTGATTCTATCCGCCTCGGTCATTGTTGCATCGACACGTTTACATAAATCGATGACATCTTCCAAGTAGCTGGTAAAGTTCTCACCGGGCTGCTGAGATCGGGACTGAAGGCGCTGCTCCGCACGAAGCTTTCTAACCGCAGGGCGTCCGAATACCTCGCTGAACCGTGTTTTGAATGCACTCCAGGTGGGAACGTCTGTTTCATGGTTTCGGAACCACAAGTGGGCAATCCCGGTCAGGTAGAAAGATACGGTGGCCAGTTTCGCGACGTCGTCCCATTTGTTGTGGACACTCACGCGTTCGTATGAGGAGAGCCAGTCATCGACGTCGTGGTCATCAGTGCCGCTGAAGATGGGAGGGTCCCGCTGACGGACCGCTCCAGGGCAGACGTTGGTCTGGGGAGAACCTGGTGTTGAGCTGGAATCAGTTCCGGTAGCCATGGTGTGACGGAGAGTCCGGCTGCGCAGTTCCAGGATGAACAGAAGACCCAGCAATCCTCCACCAATTGTGATAAGAAAGCTCGACGTGGTTATGGACGACGAGGTCGGACTGGCAGACACGATGGCGTCTAGGCTTAACTAACAAGGGCAGCAAATCACGTTCAGCTCACGCCCCACTAGTGCAGCATTAGCGATCCGGCTTCTCCACTACAATATATATATATATATATATATATATATATATATATATATATATATATATATATATATATATATATATATATATATATATATATATATATATATATATATGGGTGGCCGGTCAACGGTTCTTCAACGCGAGCATTCGGTATTTCTCAATCAAGAAACTGGCTAGGAGACGCTACCTGCGCCAACGTTGCCTCTCGCGGGTGAGGGCGCGTTCTACTTCTTTGCGAGCTGGTAGAGCGTTCATCTAAGAAAGAGCGTTTCCATAGTCAACGCGCCCCTTTCGCTCTCTCTATCACAAGACAGCACGCGCCGAGGGCAGGAGGCATGCGCTGAGGGCGAGCGGGTGCCTGGCGTCTTTCGTTGGTTTATTTAATCAATCAACGGCGTTTTGAACAAAATTTTTATTGTCTAATCACGCACAGGAGAAATCTCACCAGGCACTACCTTGGAGGTAAACAATCGCTGCTAATGGGAATGAGAGACAGAAGAAGTCGGCTTTTAGCTAACACTTACACTTCTACTTCTACTAACGTTTCCTACTGGAACATGCCAATGGCTGCTAATGGGGAATGAGAGACAGAAGAATTGGGCTTTTAGTTAACGCGCACGCTGCGAATTTTTTATTCTTCAACAACGCACAGGAGAAATCTCCCACCGGCACCACCTTGGAGGTCAAGATCTGGTACTAGCGTTAAGACTGGTTACACACTACTACGACGAGGGACGAACGGGTGCCGCTATAAGGAGCTTCGCCCCTAAAAATGGTACTTATAACGCAAGAAAAGCACACAAATAAACGTGGTTGTGATGCACAGTAAGATGACACAATTGAAGTATGGAAAATATGTGATATATGAAAAGGTCTTTCGAGAACGTTCGGACACGGTGGACATTGAAGCAGCCTCCTGCGAAAAATAGAGTCCCCGCTCCTATATACCGGCGCGGTCAACCTTTTCTACCACACACTGCATAATGAAACACGTAGCACAAAAAAGACATCACAGTAACCAATTCCCAACCCTGGTCGAGGTTGCGAATACCGTGAATCGGAAAACCCGAGGCGTCGCGTTGCTTCTGATCCGGCCGTACGTCTAAGAACGCGCCGGTGAGCAGCGAACAGGAATTTGTGGGCAACCCTTTTGGGGCCACGTATGTGGTGAGTGATCGATCCTGACTGCTCCTCACAGCTTTGGTATTGATCTCGATCTCACATTCGGCAAGAGCGTGGGCTTGTGCCCGAGTACTACCGATTGCACTCTGTTGCCGGGACCATAAAACAGTCTCTACCAAGGGGAGGAGGAGGAAACAACTTCATTGGTGACCGGCGAGATTATAAGGCTGGCTGCATTCCCCACCTAGGCAACAGCCAGGGGTTTTTGATAACCCTCGGCCCGCTGGACAGCCTAGAGCTGGTCTTTCGGATGTTCGCGTTGAGCAACGCAGTCTCCCAGCGCGCGCGGAGGCCGTTGTCGGATGCCGAACTCTAGTTATTGTCTGTTCCTTCTCGACATTCCCATAATGTAGGCGCAATAGCGGCTCTGTTATCACATTTGGTGCGTTTATCTGCGTGATATGTGTCTGCATACATGATGTGCAAGCACACGGGGTTCGGAGAAAAAAATTAAGGACAGTATAAGTAACCATGATGTGTGTATGTGTCTGATTCAATCAGTATAGCCGTTAATCCTACACAAATCAATTCGTTTGTCAACAGTTCAACCCTGCTGATCTTCCATCTTCAGATCGTGGAAGGTCTGTGATATTTTCTCGCAGGCCAGTTGCATAATGCGTGCTCCATTGTTGGAAGAATAAGTGCTACGCTAGGCAAGCTATCAAATATTTAGCGGAGCGTGAAAATCAAAAGAAAGATGTCCCATCTCCCCTCTTGCAAGGTCTAGCAACAAGTAAGCCGATCGAGATTCTTTAGAAAACAGAGCGTCCCACGCAATGAAAAATTTTCCTTGCTTGGGATTCTACAAATGTTGAAGATTGGGCGTGCTGGTTCGTCGTACTTGAACTGGTATAGAGCATTACAGAAAAAGAAATGGCCGAACGGACCAACACAAGAGGACAGATCGCTAACTTCCAACTGAGCTTTATTCGCCATGTTCCCATGTTCCCACATTTAAATAAAACAATATTTGTTTGCAAATTGCATCAAATATGTAGACTCGCGAAAGCATACAAAGCACAAACGCAAGAGCAAAATTTTGCAGCCTAGCGCTAAAGCCTTCTGGGGGCAGTCGTTCTGCCATATGACCCCTGCAAGAAACGAGCAGGCAGCATCGCGGGACCGAATTTATCTAGAATGTGAAGCGCATAAACACTGAATATTGCAAATCAGTCCTGCCGAATTCCTAAGATCGAGGTAAGGTACAGGCGCGAGCAAAAGTATACGGACCACGGCATCGCGTGGCTCACGGGCTCTTCGCGGCACTTCCGTCACGTCTGCTGCGATCGACAGCAGCGCTACGTGCAAAAAGCATCCCTCCTTAAATCTAGGGCCTGTCTGTTTTAGGGGCGAAGCTCCTTAAAGCGACACCCGTTCGTCCCTCGTCGTAGTCGTAGTGCGTAACCAGTCTTACGCTTTGACCTCCAAGGTGGTGCCGGTGGGAGATTTCTCCTGTGCGTTGTTGAACAATAAAAAATTCGCAGCGTGCGCGTTAACTAAAAGCCGAATTCTTCTGTCTCTCATTCCCCATTAGCAGCCATTGGCATGTTCCAGTAGGAAACGTTAGTAGAAGTGTAAGTGTTAGCTAAAAGCCGACTTCTTCTGTCTCTCATTCCCATTAGCAGCCATTGTTTACCTCCGAGTTTCCTTCAGGAACGTCAGGTGGCGCACGAGCTCTCTCACTCTTCCATCTGCTGTCTTGTGTGAGACAGAAAGAGAGAGAGAGAGCGAGCGAAAGACTGTCCGTTTCTAACGATGATGATGGGTTTGTGCTAGCGCGTTACGGCGCGTGTAAGAAGCTGGTGTAAGACGCTGTGGCCTCTCCGCCTTATACTCTCTCAGCAGTCATGTGATGGCGTCGGCAAACGCGGTGCGCGTTGCGGCCTGTGTAAGGGGCTGCGTAAGACGCTGTGGCCTCTCCCCCCTTACTAGAGTGTACTGCATGTTTGTAACGCGTTTGTGCTAACGTCCCCTTAAACGCCAGATCCCAGCGTTCGAATAGAGTGTTTCTGACGTCTTTACATGATGATCGACTGGGCGAATTACACGGAAGATTAACGGTTTACCGGTGGTTCGCTCCGGAGCTTCGCCCACTCATCATCATTCACCCCGTGGATATGCTGTGAATTTTTTTCCAAATGTGAACAAGTATTTTCCACCTTTCCCTTTCTAACGCTAAGCGCTCTTCGGTATCCGAATCCACGGGTTCATATGGCGATAGCGCTTCGCGAAACTGATATCTCTTCATCGGCACACCGGTCGATGCAGGCCGTGACGGCTGTGATACCGCTATCAAGGCAGATATGTGGCGTTCTTACCGCCGACGAGCGCTGTGCGTGGAAACAGCAAACTAACAATGCGGTGCACGGCGCTGAAAAATTTACATGCTAGCGGGTAGCGAGTAGACTAATTTCCGGTGGAGCTGTCCGGTGGCCGTTAGGCGGCGTTCCGCTAGGTGGAGCGGAAAGCCAGTTTGGCACGCGCTCGCGTGGTCCGTATACTTTTGCTCGCGCCTGTACATATTAGAATAGCTTTCCGTCAATCCATTTTCCCACGAAGCTACATTGTAATCCGTCAGTATTCGTCAAACAGGAAACCTCAGTCGACGAAGGATCGCTGGACCTTGCTTGAGTTTTTTTTTAACACCAGGTGTGCAGATGGCTGTGGCAACTATCAGGTTTATTACGGTATCCCCAAATTTAATAAGGTCGCTATGACTAAGTTATTGGTTGCTCTGAATAAGAAACACGGTGGTTGTGTTTCGCGTAGAAAACAGGGGAAAATATGCGAGTGCCTTTACTGGAGGATATTGATTTCGTCCCATAAGGGCCTAGCGACATTGGCCATGGATTGTAGAATGCTAAACGAAACACCCTCAGAACGTTTCAGCAAATCACTGCCTCCACAGAGCTCCGCCACCTGTGACCTGCTGCATCTAGAGCTCGGTGTTGCAGTAAGCCTCTAAATACGTCCCATGAACACGGACTGCACGATATCTACAAAGTTACACTGGAAAAGTACGCTGGAAATTGTCTGCTACCTTGCGTAAACCGCTTTGCAGTGGCGACAATAAGGGCTAAATAAATTAATGTTGCCATGCCATGCTGTTTTCGCCATTAGTTCATCCTGTTTAGCTTAACGACGGCTTAAAATTATCAGCGATACTTAAAGAAGCTTTAAGTCGCCGGTCCTGTCAGGAAAACTCGTCACAGACAGGGAGCCTATAGCGTACGATTGAATACAGAAAGGCATTTCGTGCTGTCCTTCTCTGACTAGGGAGACCTGCCCGTGAAAGCAGGACTGACCACACAGGGATTCGAAATCGGTCAATGCTACCTGTCAAGACGGAATTGGCCAATCAGAGAGCTCCAACGCGGGATAGCATCCCGCATTTCAATGTACGGTACAGAATCCTAGCCTCGTTATTCCGCCGAGCTGCAAAACAAGGAAAGCTTCGCCACAGGGACTCCAACACGTGCTTACCAAGCCGTCCGCATATAGGTGCCGAGCGTTTCAAGAGCCGTTCTACAGTGCGAAGAGGTGCGACTGCATGCTTTTCATTGAACAGAGCACGCAATATTTTAGTGGAGCAATATTAACGCTAATGTTAGTGTTTTACGTGCCAAAAGCGCGATATGATTATAAAGGACGTGCCGTAGTCGGGGGTACAGGAGAAATTTCTGCCACTTGAGGCTCTCCAACGTGCACCTAAGCCCAAGTACATGGATTCTTCTTTCATTTCGGCCCGTTCGAAGTGCGGCCGCCATGGCCAGGATTCGAACTCCAGACCTCGATCTTAGCACCCGAGCCTTGAAGCTACCATGACGGGTTTGGATGTGGTTGGTCAGGGTTGGCTGGTAGGGGTCGCCTCCTCCGGGCGACTTCGCGAGTCCGGGTTTGTCTCCTGCACACCCGCATTTTGTCGAGGTCCAAAGCTTCGGAAAACGCCTCGCAAAGCCTGCGGGGCCCTGCAAAGGCTTCTCAAAAGTTCGCACCGAGCTCAACGTAAAGACGTCCGCGTCGAACCACAGGCAGTGGCAGACACGGCACGCATGGTGTCGGCTTGACGCCGTCCCACCACTTGCCCCGCCACGATGGTCTAGTGGCTATGTTACTCGGCTGCTGATCCGAGGGTCGCTGGCATCGAATCCCGGCCGCGGCGGCTGCGTTTCGATGGAGGCGAAATGTTGAGGCCCGTGTACTGTGCGATATCAGTGCACGTTAAGAACCCCAGGTGGTCGAAATTTCCGGAGCCCTCCACTACGGCGTCTCCCATAATCATAGGTGGCTTTGGGGCGTTAATCTGCAGAAATCAATCAGATGCCACCCCTTTGCTAAACTACACTGTGCGTTTGGGCATAGCTTCGCGGCATAGAGGACGCATGCTCTCGTGGCGCGGATCTGTGCACAAGCACATAGTTTTGCCAGACGTCGTACATCAGACAAATCGACGCACACTGTCTGCCTACTGTGGTCTTCTGCTTGAACTAGTGTGCTCGGCAACCGCGGCTTTCGTTAGAGTAGTAGAGGGCTGAGGTGATGTGCGCAAGAGGAGCAAGAAGCGCCGCACATGGGCATTGCATAGCAGAAGTTCACGGCACGCTTGGGGACCTGCACTAATTATTATGACAGTTTTGTTGTACACGCACACATTATAAGAGCCTGAAATGCTTCGCGTTTACAATTACGCATGTGTTTCGTTCAAAGTACGCAGGTTACGTTCAGGAGTATGGGCGCTAGCTCTCCCGTTCTTGTGTGCAGTTTGCAGGACGCTTTAATGTCACTTTGAGCGTGCGTAACCAAGACGGCTATTTGAAAAACAGGGGACTTTCAAGGACCATCCTTGCCGGCCTTCTAAATTGCGGGTGCATTACGCAAAACCGCATAGCTTAGAAACTCGTCAACAGTCTGCAGCTCATTTGGAGGGCGAGCCCAACTTGAGTGCCAAGTCATCAAGCAGAAGACCGGGCAGAATACCTGGATCACCGCGCTTGCTCGCCGCTTGCTTGGAAGCTAATAAATATTCAACAGAAATTACAGCAACAACTCCTTTGGCTACGTGTGCACAGTTTGTAATCCCTGGCAAACCGTAACGTGATCGCCCTCGTTCTTTCTTTTTGTTCGCGATACTTAACCACCTCTACGGGTAATAGTTGTGACTAGTGCAAGGAAGGAGCGCTATCTGCTGCAACCCGTGAAGGGACAATGGCTCAACGTCCGTGGGGGTAGGGGAAAGGTAATTAAAGAGCGGCAAGGTGAGAAAAGGCCATAGTGGGAGGGCATCGGAAATATCGATCACTTGGGGCTCCCTAACGAGCAGTGACATCGCACAGAAGACGAGTCTCTCATTTTCGCCTCAACGCTTCGCTGCTTCGTCTTCCTTCCCGCTTCTCCCACCGTCACTTTCCTCTAGGTGACATTGTTGTTCCGTGCTCTCAGTCACAGACTGAAATAGAGAAAAAAAGACCTATAGAAGCCTACATTACGTGGTTCCGCTAGCCTTTGAGCCTTTGTAAGTCAGCCTCCTCTGAAGCTAGTGCGCCGTGCCTCTCGGGAAGGATTAGGCCCCAGATAGTTCCAGACAGATCGACGCAGTAATCTGTAGTGGCGCTGGTCCTTACATTATTCTACCGCTACCTGCCACGTGACCGAGGTCCATTTTCCATGACAATTACCAATAAATTTATAGTATCACAACGTGTCAAGGTTGTCACGTGGTGTCATCTCCTCGTCTTTTGTTTCCTTCATCATGAAAAAAGCTAGGAGAGGGCCTCACGGGTGAATCTTGAAGCCTCGTGAAAGTAAAAAATATAATGGAGAGAACCATCAGAAACGTGCTGGTCACGTAATGGGCACGCGGTAGATTAATGTAAGGTCAGGCGCACCTGAAATTTACCGCTTGCCAAACAACGTCCAGCGTTCCGCCACCCATGAGGGCATGGAAGAAAGAGAAAAATTAGAAGCCGTCCCGTGACAATACTGAAGCCTAGTCATAAAATATCTGAAGCAGGGAATTATGGCGAATGGGCACCGGTAACTTGAGGAGCACACGGTGAGGAGCACGCGGTGTACCATTTTATTTGTCCTTTAAACAACCTTTTCCTCTTTCGTTGATTGATTGATTGATTCATTCATTCATTCATATCGCACAATCGATTTCTTTTGCAAAAGGCCGCAGTAAAGCGAAAATAAGTAACCGTGGTGTTCTGGCTAAATATACGCATGACACATCATTAGATGAATAGACGAGGACAAGTAACGGAGGATGCATTCCCTCCACTGTACCTGCCATGCTTTCTCTTATTTGCTTTACACTCTTACTCTGTCTCGACATTTAGATTGAACTTGGTAACTTGGACACTATCTTTCACCAAGAACCAGACCCAAAACCAGCACTGACCAGGGAGGTGTAGCGGTATATCTGAATATCCATAAATTGCCCGCCAATCCACAGGGTGGATTGGCGGGCAATTTTTATAGGGGCGAAGCTCCTTAGGGTGTGGGTCGTTCCCTCCTCTGTCGTAGTAGTAGTAGTAGTATGTATGTATGTAGCCACCTCGCGCCGCCGGGAGGCTCGCGCTCGAGAGCTCGGCGCGTGCCTCCCGGCGCGCGACCTCTCTCACTCTTCCATCTGCTGTCTTGTGAAAGAGAGAAAGAGACAGTGAGAGCGAAAGGCGAGCGTTGACTATGGAAACGCTCTTTCTTCGATGAACGCGCTACCAGCTCGCAACGAAGGAGAACGCGCCCTCACCCGCGAGAGACAAGCTTGACGCAGGCAGCGTCTTCTAGCGTGTTTCTGGATTGAAAATAGCGACTGCTCGCGCTGGAGAACCGTTCACCGGCCACATAGCGGCCATATATATATATATATATATATATATATATATATATATATATATATATATATATATATATATATATATATATATATATATATATATATATATATATATATATATACATGCAGAAAACAAAGATAATGGTAAGTGGCACGGCTAAAAAACGTCTATTCAAGGTCGAAACCCATACATTAGAAGTCGTAGAAGAATATCTGTACCTAGGACAGCTACTTACTGGAGAACCCACCCATATAAAAGAAATCCACCGTAGAATAAACATGGGATGGCGCGCATATGGCAGACATTCACAACTCATGAACGGAAACCTACCACTATCACTCAAACGGAAACTATATAACTACTGCATCCTGCCAGTACTGACTTACGGATCAGAAACCTGGAGAATTACAAAGAAGCTAGAGAGGAAGTTAAGAACCGCGCAGCGGGCGATGGAACGGAAAATGATAGGCGTTACACTAAGGGATAGGAAGACAGCCGAGTGGGTCAGAGAACAAACGGGGGTCGCCGACATAATGAACGATATTAAGAAGAAAAAATGGACATGGGCAGGCCACGTGATGAGAAGGCTAGATAACCGATGGACAGCTAGAACGACGGAATGGATACCAAGAGAGGGTAAGCGCAGCCGTGGGCGGCAGAGAGTAAGATGGGGGGACGAAATCAAGAAATTCGCAGGCATCAAATGGAATCAGCTCGCGCAGGACAGGCAAGGATGGCGAGGATTGGGAGAGGCCTTCGTCCTGCAGTGGACATAAAATTGGCTGATGATGATATATATATATATATATATATATATATATATATATATATATATATATATATATATATATATATATATATATATATATATATATATATATATATATATATAGGCACTGGATCTTGACTTGCAATGAAGTGCCGGTGGGAGATTTCACTTGTGCGTAGTGAACCATAAGGATTCGTAGCGTGCGCGTTAACTAAATTAATCCGGAACTCGGCACGATCTACGATGAACCCCCGGAGATTCGCCCACTGATCATCATTCACTACCTGGAGATGCTGTGAATTTTTTTTAATTGTTCGGAACACATCGCGTTCGCTTGCTGCAACGTCATGACGTGGGGCCGCGGCTCTCGTTGTGCGCGCTGCGGATTTGCGCGACTGAGTGCAGCGCAGGCTTCTAGGATTGGTCACGCTCCTTTGTTTGGGCGATTACAGTTTTATGGAAGGGCTATTCATAACATACGCGAGAAGGAAGGGTTAGAGCAACCAATGGACAAGCGCCGTACATCCCAAAAAGTGACGAGCAGATTTTGGTGTCTTCTTTCAGATCATATAATAAAAAAATGTATTTTACTTCAAATGAGTCAGATTGTTTTATCAAGAGGACGATTTTTTTCGTGATCGCAAACGCATGACGTGCAGCGAAAACAAGGTCACGTTAAAATGTGGCGGCGCCCCGCTGCTCACGAGGTGAGGGTGACCACGGCCAATCACATGCAGGGAAAAGCGAACAGAACCGCCCGCGTTCGCAAAAAACAATCTCCGATCTCGCCCCAGCTTATGGTCGAGGCTGTTCCCTCCCTGCGCCGTCTACACCCCCGCTGAGCATGCGGAACAGCTGGCCCAGGCTTCCGGAGGAGACCGCTAGAGGCGCCACGGCAGCTCCGCGAGATGAAAATGACACGCGCGCCCTCCACTCATTCTCCCTCCGGCAACGCCACTGTCAACGCCACGATGAGCGCCACCGGCTGCAATGCTCGCGATGCACAACTCTTCACCGGCCACCCCATATATATATATATATATATATATATATATATATATATATATATATATATATATATATATATATATATATATATATATATATATATATATATATCCACTGGATCTTTACTTGCAAGGCAGTGCGGTGGCAGATTTCTCTTGTACGTAGTTTAACAATAAATATTCGCAGCATGCGCGTTCACTAAAAGTAATCCTGAACTCGGCACTATCTACGATGTGGCAGCGCAGGAACCTCATAAAGACCAGGAGCGTGCATGACAACGCGTGTGTAAATATACAGATGCGCTGTCGCTCATTTACACGCGTGAGTGGGCAAAGTCACGCGTGATTTACGGTAGCACCGAACGACCCCCAGTGCTTCGCCCACTCATTATGGTTAAACTACGTGGAGATGCGTGGATTTTTTTCCGGTGAATAAAACTTCAACGCTCTCTCTGGTGTAAGTCTCGTGCGTAGCAAACCTGCTGTGCATGCAACATTGTCTCTGGTAGTGGCACCTCAAGACAAAACAAGAAGTGAAAGGATATCATTGGGGGCATATCCAATACGATGAGGGCGCCTCCTTATCAACACAGGGAGACGGCCGAGATTCTCCTGATCTCAACGGCTGTTTCGGCAAGCTGGAGGGCCTGAACCTGATCTCCATACTCCCAGCTCACCAGCTAGACCGTCCTCACACGATCTTGATGGCCTCAGCTGACCAGCTGGACGGCCAAGACCTCATCTTTGTGGGGATAAGCACGGGGGTCTCCTACTGCTCCATATATCTTGTATTTCGCAGTCCTTGAAATAATCCAGCTTGTTGCGGGCCCATAAAGTATACCGCTGATCTGCCCCTTTGCACAATTTCCACTGTTCATTGTCTAGCGCTGTATAAAACCTGCTGTAGGTCACCGCGTTCGGATACATGATAGTTTGTAGGAGAAGTATGGCATGCTGCCACATGCTTCCAGTTTATCTCAGGATGAGCTGACGAGTACCAGGTTCCTCCCAGCCAATAATAGGTTCTAATGTTTTTCATCATGACCACGCGTATCTTCACTTTCCAGGGTGGAGTGACCCACTTACTCTGCGAGTAACTTCTCGAGCCACGTTGTGGGCCATCTCGTGGGAGTGGACACCCGGACGGATGCGCGGGCGCTCAAATAATCTCGGTAATTGTGCGATCGTGGTTGCTGTTTGAGTTTACAACGTTGAGCACACGGGAGGAGGTTGGTATTCAAGCAAAGTTGTAAACTACGGTCCGTAAGTAGCTAATGAGAAATATAGCCTTTGCGGAGGCCGCTGCCATTAATATCGCTGCCTCCGCCGCTGCTCGGTATTGTCGGTTGTCACTGTTCTGCTCACGGTGAGCCCGTCCGCAGACCGCTGCAAAACTTCTATCTTCGCACTTTTTTCATTGCGCGACGTCTACATAGGTCATGTCCTCCATGTTTTGGTACTTTCCCTCGATAATGGGCCCTCTTGCTTCTCCTCTCTCCTTGTAGTTGTCCTCCAGGGTGCCTGTTCCTAGGCAGTGGAGGATTCTTGAAGATCTTCGTCGTCTCTACTGGAATAGCATATTTCGCCACTCGTTGAGCTTCCTGGTGCTGGTTATGTTTCTGTAGAATGAGCCATCCTATGGAGATAACATGATAATGATATTATTGGTGCTACACGGTCATATTCAAAGCCATTCGAATGGATGAAAATTATGCACTGACCATGCTTAATTGGTGAAGCTTTCGTGTCAGTATGCGAACGTTTCTGCAGGTCCAAAAGTATGCACAATCTTAACCAAAAATCAGCACTGTGGGCTCACACGAAATTTGTTTTACCCTCGAATTATCTGGGGTCTGGTATGGCACCTGGCCGCCATCGGTCCTTAAGCACATGCTCCAACAACTAACAGCGTTTGTTTCAATGCCCTGCTCATAGCGAGTCCTCCTTTGGCGTCTATTCGACGATTATGTCTTCTCTTCTCATTGCCGCATTTTGCTTGCAATCAATTTGCATAGCAACTGAAGGGCGCACCTGTTGCAACTGAGCGTAGCACCTCAGCGCTGCCGTATCAGCCTTAAGAAAATTTTCTGTACGGATTTATTGAGTGAAGCCAAACCGTGATGATGATGAAATCTTTTATTGTCGACGGCAACTCTCAGAGGAGTTTTGTCTCCCCTCCCTAGGTGGCGGCCAGGACCCCTTGTGTCCTAGTAGCATCTTCAACTTGCGTGATAACTTGACGTAGGTCTTCGCTGTTTGAGCTTAACAGTGCGGTCTCCCACTGTTCCTTGGTAGTGTGTGCACTGTTCGGCACCGCCGCTATGTTGGGGCAAGCCCAAATTATGTCGCTGGGGTCCGCCCGCTGATTGCAGGCGTTGCATCTGTTATAGTAGAGGTCCGGATAGCGCCTAATACAAACAAATACATTCCCGAATTCGATCGCGTAAAGCCAAACCGTGAATTTATTTTAAATTAAATAGGCTGACTTTCGCGCCATTCGGCACTCTTTAATGTTGTTTGTTGTTATGTGGGGTTTTACGTCCCAAAACCAGTTCTGATTATGAGAGACGCCGTAGTGGAGGGCTCCGGAAATTTCGACCACCTGGGGTTCTTTAACGTGCACTGACATCGCACAGCACACGGGCCTCAACATTTCGCCTCCGTCGAAATGCAGCCGCCACGGCCGGGATTCGATCCCGCGACCCTCGGGTCAGCAGCCGAGTACCTTAGCCACTAGACCACCGTCGGCACTCTTTAAAGAAACGCATTCCCATTTACGAACTTTGCGGTAGTGAATGCTAATCACAACATTATCCACCTAAGTAGTAAGTATGCCTGGTAAACGACAACGTAGTAGCGTTAAAACACTATAAATTACTCCTTGCACTTACAACCTTTAGGCAAGGGTAGTAAACAAAACGTAATAACTTGAATACAACGGAACTAAGGATTCGGTTTATGTGGATTGATTAAGCTGACATATCAAGTCGAATATTTTTACAAAAGAATAAGGTGTAAAAATGAACAGGTATGGCATTGTCCGTTGCTACTAAATCACGCTAATTACAGCGTGTTCACTGATTAACGATAGCTAATTTGTTGATGTGATTATTGCTGCAAATGTGGAGGAGATATAAATGTTCATGCGTTAGTGTAGGTAGAATCATGTCCGATCCAAAAACGACAGGACACACTACCGCACGTAGAAGATTAAAACTTCTCCGCGACGTTTACTCTGACAGCCACTTTAGCACTATTTATCGCCATGCTTAAAGACACACTGCACCGGTGAGCAGACATAGATTCTCACAAGTAATAAAATGTTTCCTATCCAGATTCTTGTGTTTTACTGTTTCCGTGTGCGTATGTCATGACCGAGTACGCCCCTATTTTTCTAAAAATTTTCCTTGGCCAGGGCGTTGAATTGGAGTCTTATCCCAACGTAATCGCGTCAAGTATAGTTTGTCTATAATCCGGATAAGCCTGTCTATCACAATTACAATAGAGGCATTAGCGTTTACTAACCCGCCGCGCAAGCGTGCAGTAGCGTTTACTACCCCTGACGCACTTACTCTTAACGACAGCACCTACGACCTCTTGCATACGTCAAACGTAGCAAACCGTCGGAAAAATGTAATAAGCCATACTCAAAATGTAATAACCACTCGCATGCTTACCTTTTAAAGACGATAATCTTTCTTGAGAAACTTGAATGCAGAAATTTTGGTCTGCCTTTCTGTGTGTCTGTCTGCCACACGATTCAGCCACCCGGCCAAAGTTTAAGCACTTGCCTAACGCCCAGCCATCTTGAACAGGTA
The DNA here is from genome assembly GCA_013339685.2 of Hyalomma asiaticum. NCBI lineage: Eukaryota > Metazoa > Arthropoda > Arachnida > Ixodida > Ixodidae > Hyalomma > Hyalomma asiaticum. Next base: position 68,231,265 of record CM023490.1, on the reverse strand, counting down.
GATGAGTTCATACTTGAGAACACTGTCGATCAACATCAACATCAATACGTAAGTATTAGGTGGTGTGTTCATTTACTGGAAAATACATAGGTACGCAATTATAAAGACCCTAGTGTTTGTTAGGCTGGCTAAAAATGCGACGCTATGCACGAAAAAGGGTTCTGCCAACGATTTGGTGCTGCCACCTGGAAGTTGCCCAATGATTCTGCACAAGCTCATGTTTCCCGACGGCGCAGCCAGATGGCGTCCATATCTCACGCAGCGTATTACGGCCGGCACAAGGCTATCGTCTTTTATATGAAGAAGCACTCCACATCAAACTAGGAGGTACCGGGAGGTACCAAGTAAGAGTATTTGCTCTGTGTCGCGCAAATCGCTGCAATGCAAGTAGCAAATGCACAAAGAATGACTGTCAAGCGTTCCCTGCTGTCGTGGTTGTGTCGTCTTCATGCCAACTCGTTCAAATTTTTCGCGTCGTCGCGCTGTCATGCGGCTGTCAAAACAAGATCATTTTTAGCGCCTCCAGCCAACGTCGTTGTCTACGTCAGACGTCTACTGCCACGGCCGCTCAATACGTTGACCAGCGCGTCCGTTCCTTTAATATATGCAGCATTTTTCTCACTTTCAGATTCCCTAAAGGTTTCTAGGATAGTTATTCCTCCAACTTTTCTAAAAGCTCAAATAAAGGTTTTGTGCGAGCATATATTTGGCAGATGGTTTTTCATTTGAAATTTGTATTAAAGTGCAGCGACTGCATTAGTTAAAAGACACCCTCATGTGCTTGAGCCACATGTGGGGGCATTTTCAATGACATCCCATCAACGATAGTGCCCTCGCATACTTACCTGGTGTCGGACTGCCGATGATCATCGAGGTCGGAATCCCGAGCCGAGGCCTGTCCATTACACGGCGGTTGGCTGAAGCACGCCACTACCCCAAATCGGGGCAGATGGGGCGTATAATTTTTGGTAGTGGGGCCAGGCGTACGCGCCGGCCCTTGCCACTTTCAAAGCAAAAGTCAGAGCGGATGGGGTGTAAATGCCTACGTCACTGTCTCCATTGGCTATGATGGTGACTTAGTGTGCCTAATTACGTTCCTATATAAAGCGCCAATGCAGGAAAGCAACGCCAGCAGTCTTGATGCTGTCATGGGTTCGACCCCTGCGGTCTCATTTTCGATGGAGGCAAAAATGCCAGAGGCCCGTGTACTGCGCACGTTAAACAACCCCACGTTGTCATAATTTCCGGAGCCCTCCACTACGGCTTTTCTCTCTATCTCTTTCTGTCCCCTTCCCCCACGGATGCTTAGCCGTGCTCCCGACTAAAGTCCCAATAATATCTAGGGACTTTACTCCCGACATGGGCTGCAGAAATTAGCGTCCTTTCCTTAACCGAACCACAACGATCATCATCCCGCCCGTCAGTCCCTGTTTAAGGGCACCGCTTGGTTTCGGTGGGCGAAGCACGAGATAACTACGTGACCACTCTTTATACCGGGCTGGACGGCGCTCTGACTGCGGCCCTTAAGGAGCGAAGCTGTCGTTGTATGGCGACATTCGCCCGTCTGTTATCCTTGGTAATGTAGGAGTGAAGAACTCGTGCAGATCCCACGCACTGCGGGAATCGGTGTCATGCTAAGCTTAGTCAGCGATGACATTTCCTGCGACAAATTATTTGACATTAAAGGGATCGTGAAACGTTTTCTGAACATTTTGTACTAAGTGCGTATTAGGGAGCCTGACCCTCCGATCAACAATACGCATTGTACCGTTGCATTGTGGGGGTTGATTTAGAGCGATAAAAAGCTCAGCTTCAGTTTCACTGCACGTGTTCCCCTCAACTCTGCAGTTGACGTCATGTTAGTAGCCACCAGGCCTCCGAGATTTGCACGCCCTCGGAGGCTACGGGAAAACAAACCGTGCTGCAGCTATGCCTCCGAATGGCGGCACAGCACGGTTTCTAAGTGCTTTCTGTCTTATAGTTTTCATGTGAATCGATTCTTTTAGAAGAAACGCGAGTTCACTATACCTTTGCACTAAAAACTTCTTACTGCAACGTCAGCGCATAGTACCATGCCGGCCGGTAGTGTCGCATAGTCTTTTCGAGAGCGCAAGAATGCTGGGGTTTCAAACGGGCGTTATGTTGTTGTTATTTGGGGTTTAACGTCCCAAAACCAGCTCTGATTATGAGAGACGCCGTACTGGAGGGCTCGGGAAATTTTGACCACCTGGGGTTCTTTAACGTGCACTGACATCGCACAGCACACGGGGCTCAACATTACGCCTCCATCGAAATGCGGCCGCCGCGGCCGGGATTCGATCCCGCGACCTTCGGATCTGCAGCCGAGCGCCATAACCACTAGGCCACCGTGGCGGGCCAAACGGGCGTTATTAAATGTGGACTGAATTTTTAGCCGAAATGTTTTGGAATAGGCTTGTCCAATGCATACTTAAGCAGTGAAAATTACAACCGGGCATATCCATATTCTTTGCACGAAACCTTTAAAGGGCAACTCTGGCTGTTTTTTCACCATGTTCTGGTCTCGATGTTTTCCAATGATACTGATAGTGCTGTAACCGCCAGGGTGGTTCAGTTTGCTCAGAAACGCTTCAATAATTTTAAATAAGCGAATGAAAGTCCTTTCGAAACCGAAACGGGTAGATGCTTCGTGTAGCATGTGCGGTCACGTCACAATATTCCCGTCACCAGAAATAATGAACAGGAGACAAAGAAACCCCAGTGGCGACGTCATCCGACGACATATTGAGTTACGCCAGCTTTACTTATTTTGACAACGACGATTTGAGCGCCGAAGTATCGACGTTTTGCGTTGGAAAGCCCGCTTGCTCCCAGGAAAACTAAATGACCTACATCCGTCTAATTAGGCATTGATTATTACAGTAACGAGGAGAATATGTGTTGAAAATTTTATTGAGATCAGTGGACACTGAAAAATCGCCGGAATTGCCCTTTAAGCAGTCTTACGCGTAGGATTAATATCATTTTGCAAAGTTTATGAGTGAGTGTACGCTTCAAGTGACGCCGACAGCACCACGGTACGACCTAACTTTGGCAGTAGCGTCAGTGCAAAGCCCGACCTTTGTATTGTAGAGGTAAAATGAACGGTACGGTGCGCTGAAGTCCGCATTATAAGCGTCGTTTGTATTATGCATTCCTACGGGATGAAGCAAAGTTGGACATGAGCATGCCTAGTGATAGTAAAATATTTGTATAGATGAATACATTGCTACGTTAGCGCTTAAACACGCATTATAAGCGCTAATCATCTCACACGAGAGCCTTCATCACAGGTGCCGGTGTAATATAGGCTTACTTACTTTATACAGAAGGCCCTGATGGTTCGTGCCTGAGGAGCGGGCGGGCATGTGTGCACCAATGAGCTGTCGGCCCTGCAAGTTCCTTTAACAACGAGTCCACCCAGTATTTATAAGGAGCGGCCCGTAAGGACCCGCTCTAAACCCTCTATGTCGGTACTTCGGCGAATAAAGTTTTTCAGTACGTCAGTCAAGTCTCTCGTTACTGGAACAAGTGTCACGGCGTCACCGGCTTAACGGCAACGTTATGAGTGAACTTGGGATGATGGTTACGTTTGAAGGAGGAGGACCATTGAGCTCGGGAAGGCATCGTTTAGCTAATAACCTCTCGATGTGTCGATGTAGCAGCTTCGAATGGGTTATGCGCACTGGTCTTGTACATTTCCGGTTCCGCCGTTCGTTCGCCAGTCAGTCTGCGCATGCGTCTGTTCGTGAAATTACTCATGCGCGACGGCCTTTTCTGTTCAGTTCTTGGTCGCCGGCTTCGTGCTTCACCGCTCCGGCACCCCTGAAGAAGTGACAAATATGGTTGATCTCTCTGTCATAGGAAATGGTATAACACGAAAGTGAACGCTGCGGCATGCATAAGCGGCAATCTGATGAATCGACAGCGGGGTATGGGTTGGGCTCTCTGGGCATGTGAACCCGTTGCATGTAGACGTCAGAAGCACGTCGACACTGCACAGGGATCCTCGAAAGTTGTACGCAAGCGAAAGTTCTCGTACGACTCACATTGTTCCGGACACTGCACTTCACGCGCCAGAGCAGAAACCTTGGCTCAAAGCTGCTCTTTGAGAGCAGTTTTGAGCTCCAGCTCTTTGAGCCACCCTCTGTTCTTGGCGTAGCAGGTTACACAATACGTACCCTAGAATACGACCATGGACACATAGCAACCCACCGCCTACTCTGTAAAAGTGACCATGCTGACCCATTCTTCAGGGAGACAACGGTGGTAATCGCTTCCGATGAGAACTCGTCGTGTTGTATTGTTTGTTTCTTTGCATTTGTAAGCTCGCAGGAGAAAAGATTGGCGGCAACTGGGGTTGTGCCGAATGTTGCCAGAAGAAAGCAAAGAAAACCAACAATGGAGGTGGCGGGGCGAGGTGGTCTCTACAACAGCGCTCTTTGGGACAAGTGGGTTTTGCGCTTTTCTGCAGGTCGGCTTGGCAACCAGTAGTCCCAAGGAAGATTTGTTAACGTGCCAAACACGTCAATTAGTTTGGTGTAAAAAAGCGACAGTTAACATGAGGAGGCCTTCTAAAAGGCAGCACTTCTAAAACACCTCAGCTATCACCAGCAAGTAGTTGAACGAGCTCGTTCTGTACATGCCAATTAGGGTAAAACACAATCGCAGAGGCGGACATATTACTTAGCATGAGGGGAAGAAATAGCGTAACCAGAATTATTAGGACAGTGTGTTAGTTTGTTGGAAAGCAAATTTATATGAAGAGATTACGTTGTTCATATAACCAGACATCTTTTCAGACGCAGGGATAAGAAAATCACGAGTGAAAACAGGTACGTCATGAAATTTTAGGCTTTACACCATGTCTTTTATGCTAACACATGGCGAACGGTGGTCGAATACTGCTCTGCATACCGGTACTGAGCTTTACATTCCCAGAAGCGAACGTTCCATGCTGAGCATTGAGACTACAAAGCAGTTAAAATGCGCGATTTGACCCGCACGTCGCGTTGTACAAGGGAGCTGCTCAGCGCAACGAGCAAGGTAGGAAGGGGCATCCTACCTATGACGTCAAAGCGATGGCAGCGCCGACCACTGCAGTGGTGGGCCTCGCGACCAATACTCCTTTGCATGCATGATGCGCAACGCTGTGAAGGCTGCGCAAATAGTTACCAAAAGGAGAGATGTATGGCTACGAGAAACAAAAAACTAACATAACATACCAACACACACATTTCGATTGTTTCCCTAGCAATGTGAGCGCGTTCTGCCGAGCTGAAAACTGTATTATGATTTGAAGCTGTTAGCGAGGCATTTACTTTTTTCGCTCCTCGCAAGCAACGCAGTACCTCTTGGTCGCAGATGTACAAAACGTAAAGCCGAGCTCTAGCTTTGACAGCGTTGAAACCGATGTACGAAACGGTGTACAGGAGGCAAATACACACGTGTTCTATTACCTTGGCACAGAATACTGTAACGCGCCATGCATGACATATGCGTGTGCTCGAAGGACCGCCTTAGGGCCTATAAGAGCGCGCCCGAGCCCCAGCCGTGTCCGTGCCTTCAGGCCCGAGCCCGGTCTATGCCTACGGCTTCGAGTCCGTGCCCGGAGAGGACCCGCCGTAATACTCTGGGTGGTCCGGCCCGGACTGCGGACCGAGTCGGGCCTGTGCTTGTGCAGTGCTCCGGGAGGCGGTTGTTGTTTTTAGGGCTTCGGCTGCGGTAACCTTGGCTTTCATTAGACACCTTCAGTTTAGTGCGTCAGCGTGGTAGCGGTGGCTAAGGGAATAGCGTTACCGTACGGCAAACATTCGTTGAGGAAACGAGCTGCAGTTTAGCGGGATACCGTCTGCAGCCCAGTAGTGGTGATTGTGGCGCGCCCTGGCGAAGGATGCATTCGCTAAAAAAGTGAAAAGAAACGAAACTTAAAACGTTCACTTACACTCCCGAGTGCAATGGCATTCTAACTTTTCGAGAATAAAGATAAATAAATATACATGGATCAAGCTCCAATAGCATAAATTGACATGCTGCAGAAAGGCGAAGAGATGTTCTCTCGCTAGGCCTACAACATTTGAAATGAAAGAGTTAATAGTCAGCGTATTAACTATATGTGGAAACGGAAAGCGATCTCGAAAAGTCGGCTAAGCTATCCGTAATACTACACGGTCGAAGCTACCTGAATGCCCCCTAATGAAGCCATTTTACAGAATCATCAGCTGAGAAAGAAGTGAATCCTGCCACTGCAACGCCAAATTCAGATCGAAGCGGGAGTCCGAGACCGCCGCCATGTCTTACGTAAACTGCGACAACCGCGCAAATGCAGTAACGTTAAATTTATGAAATACCGTGGGCCCGTTAAACTGTATCGGCCGTTTACGGTACTGCGCATGCGCATTTCGATCCCGCTATGCCGATAGCTGCGCTATTACGCTAAGCCCCCAAACTAAAAATTGTCGGCACGTGGGGGAAACTTACAACGCCAAAAAAAAAAAAGAAAAAAACTTGCGAAATCGTTTGAGAGACAGCAATCCGTTCTATTTTAGAGTAATTCTACCGCAGCTCTCAGTATATGCGGCAGCGAATGTGGCGTCATTGCTGTTTCACTCACGTTGCTTCCAGAATCACCACTGGTGCGGACGGCTACTTGTCACACTCGGGTGTGCAAGAGGTTCGCGTAGGCGTACATTTCATGGCTCCCTAGTAACTGCCGGGCTGCTATCGTCTTGTGCAATTCTGGCGCATGCAACTTTAGCAGACAGATTATGACAAAATAAAAGAAAGATGCTCTTTGCTTTTCCCAACATCAGTACAATCAATAACTCTTTCTGCTTATGGGTGTAGTTTGTCATGAAACGAATATTGCAGCTGCAAAGAAAGTCCGAGTCTATGATGTTGAAAAAAATGGAGGGGGAGGGGGAGCTATGCCACGACCGCCTGTATATAAGCGTGGCGTTCAGTGCACATAAAGTCAAACAAACTTTCCAGGCAGAATATTGCTTACGAAAAATATGAAGGCTATTCTGGTTGCCGCAGCAGCGCTTGCAATTCTTCAAGCCAGTTGTGCCGGTAAGTTGTTCTTGTACGTCGCCTAACGTGCCTGCTACCGCGACTCGAGAACAGGCTGCTTCCTCTTATGCTTCACGTTGCTATATGAGCGCTCAAATGTTGCTCTTTGGCACCAAAACAGTTGATTTTCTTTCAATTGTTTCGCGGAAATCTCAGCGGTACAAAGTTGCAACTGCCATTCCTCCGTCGTAGCACCTGTATGTGTTCGCATTATCATTCAATATAAGAGTAGGCAAGCGTTTCAGGGCCCACAATAATTGTGCGAATTTAAGACATCTACCATAACAAAGTCGACCGTGAATTTCACCGACTAAAGTGCTTAAACGTTTGCCGAGATTTGTTTAGTCTTCTGCTGCAGGTGACCTAATTTTGAATCTAAAACGGAAAACTGGAGCTAACCGATGCTCAGAAGCTCTGGCTATGACGCTGTTTCATCTGACAATCCTCTGCAATTACCTGTTAGAAGCGTTCTCACCAGTTTACAATTTTCTCATTTATAAGTTTCGAAAAAGATACATGGCACAAGGCGAGTACATATTTCAATTTCAGCAGTGGAGGTTGGGACAAAATGTCACATGATTTTACAGGACACTATAATGAAAACCATTTTTCTTTTGTTTTAATAATATATCTTTCGAATTTATCAAAGTAATATCGGTCCTCGAAAGTGTAAACTACGGTTTAAATACAATCTGCGCACATGAGAGCTCGGACTGTAATATAAATTCATGGGAACACATAATTATTCAACAAGGAAACTCAACTGCAAGCCCCTTTCCAAGAATTTATACCACAACACCAGCGACGCGTCCGGCGGCGCCTTCTATAGGGAAGTGGCGTTAGCTTGGATAGGCCAGTGGCCAAAATATCGCCTAGAAAGCGCTTGCATATCTCTCGTGTTCCACCCTCAAAGGCGATGATGAGCACCCTCCAAAATTTTTTATCTATTTAGGGGTATTGCTAATTTTCTCTCGGGGGTCATTACGGGGAGATCTTTGCATCGATCGGTTAATCGAAACGCGTACCTACACTACCTACTGCATCCATAACGTGGAAACACAACTAAGCAATAAGACACATTTGAAGCCCCTGAACCGGGACATGATAAATAATCGGTTAATGGAAACAACTACATACACTGCCTCCTGCAGTCATAACATAGAAACACAACCAAACAGGACACATTTGAAGCCCCTGAACTGGAACATGATAATAATCACGACAAACCACATCAGTCCACATGACTGAGCACGTGCATCTTCTAACATCATTTGTATTTGCTCCATCAGTTCGCCAACGCCATCCATGCCTCAATGAGAACGCGTTAAAGAGGACACCAGTCCATCTTCGTTCGAGCAAAGAAGCACTGCGAGTACTCGCCTGCGATTGCTCCTCGGGCTTTGTTTCCTAGTTGTGAGTAATTTGATATGAATGGAAAATGAGTTCTGTGGAAATCTGCAAGACGGAGTAACGATTGTGAAAGGGAAAATTGGCATCTATCCCTATGTAGAACGAAGCTACAAGGAAATCCATGAGCATTTCTCCAAAACGGGAGCTTTCTTATGTGACGAAAACTTTGCAGTGACGATTAATTCGTATCTGTTAATTTTAAACATTTAGTCGTTAATGCCAAGAATGACAATAGGAAGTAAGTTGGGATTTCTGAAAGCCGTTCCCCGCTAAACGTAAAAAGATATAATTTGGCGAGCTAAAGTGCGAGATAAAAAAACTCAAGATATGAAGTAGGGCACTAGATTACTACGGGAAACTGCATTCAAGGATTAATATACAACACAATATTAAATGTGTACGAATTTGTGGGAAGCTTGTGTGCTGCCAGTCGAATTTGCTTGCGTCTTACCAGTACAAGGTAATGCAGGCTATCAGTTGTCCATAGTCGCTGGCTAGTGTGCCGTAGTCACTGACGGCATCGCGACTTCCTACTGGAACTTAGCATTCGAGGTGCTAGATAAGAGTGCCACATGTTATCCGACTTGGCGTTCTATACACGTAGGGTCGCGCTATACAAAGCAGCATCGTGTTTGTCGGCTTAATTGTCAATGTATTCCTTGTCACTGTATTCGATACCGGAACTGTAGCTGGTATTAGAAGACAAAGTATAGACTGAACATGGTTCATGTTTCAGAAGACGACCAATGCCGTGAGGGCGAGGTGTACAAGAGAGGCAAGAGCGGCACCTGCGGCGAGATGAATTGCGAAGACCTCGAGGGCGGCTTCAAGCCTTGCACCCGGGACTCAGTCTGGGGCTGCTTCTGCGATGACAGCCACTACCGAAAGGGCGAAAAATGCGTACCCATAGAGGAATGCTAAGTCTCGAAGCTGTTCCAGGGCGCCGTGTTTTCATCGTCAGCAAGCGGCAGGCTCACGAGCAACAATAAAAATTAAAACAATAAGCATACTAAAGAGGAAGGTATTCATTCACGAGCACTAAAAGCAGGGACGTAGAGTATTCATTTTTCCGAAGGGGGCAGGGGCACGCAAGCTGCTGTCTCATGAATATATATATATATATATATATATATATATATATATATATATATATATATATATATATATATATATATATATATATATATATAAAATAGCGAATGGGAAGGGGGTCAAGGGCTCGCTTTATTTGTTAGAAACAAGTTAATGAAACAACAAATATTGAATCCTAGGAAGGCATAGGGGAAGTTATTCGAATTTCTAATTATGATATTGGGATTTGGGGTAAGTAGATAGGAATTAAAGTGGACGGAATGACAAACCTGCCTTCGGTGGAAACCGAACCCATGGCCTTCGGATATCGCGTCCGATACTCTACCGCTGAGCTACGAAGGCGGTATGAAGGCGCTGAGCTACGAAGGCGGTATATATATATATATATATATATATATATATATATATATATATATATCAACTTCGTCATGGTTCTTAGGAAGCCATATTTCTGTCACTTGTTTCATGTCTATTTCAGTACTGAACTGTTCAAGTTTGATTGATGATTTGTGGCGTTTAACGTCCAAAAACCAGCTGTGATTATGAGACGCCGCACTGGAGGTCTCCGGAAATTTCGACCACCTGAGGTTCTTTAACGTGTACTGACATCCCACAGCACACGGGCCTCAACAATTCACCGCCATCAAAATGCAGCCGCCGCGGTCGGGATTCGATCCCGCGACCTTCGGATCAGCGGCCGAGTGCCACAACCGCTAGACCATTGTTGCAGGGCCATGGTCAACTGTTCGCTATAGTTTATACTGACCTACTCGTATATATATTGAAACGGGCACAGGGATACGCTTGTAATGGGGGTATATTTGAACTACGGGAGATAAGCCGGTGCAGCCCCAATAACGAACCATCAGCCTGTGTCCCACTGCTGTGCATACTTTGTTCCTCTCGAGATCATCGTCGTGTTCTCTATTCTTGCACCGTGACATCACCCCCGGCGGCCAAAGCGCCGACCCGGCGCCAGCTAGACTGCGGCCACGTGGTATGGCTTGAGACGACTGACGTGGACGACATTAGATGACACGGTCGACGAGGAAGCATCTGCGGGAGCTATTTCAAACGTCACATCACTGAGTTGTCGTACAACGCTATCCCGCTATCCAAAGCTGCTATCCCGGAGTACCGGGATAGCAGCTTTTCCGGGAGGCCGACGTGCCTTGAAGGAATCCACAGGAGGAAGAGGTCATTCGCTGAGAACTGGACATCACGATGGCGGCTGTCATATAGGGATTTCTGTCGCGACTGGGACTCAGAAAGACGGTGTTGAGCAATGGGACGTGCTTTGGCCGCTGCAGAAATGGCGTCGCGAGCATATTCAGACGGGGACTGGCGATCATTGGGCAAGATTGTGTCGAAAGGCAAAGTCGGTTCACGGCCATAGAAAAGATAGGACGGGGAGTAGAGAGCGGTGTCGTGGCGTGACGAGTTCTAAGCGAACGTCACAAAAGGAAGGGCTGCGTCCCAGTCACGATGATCGGAGGAGACATACATCGATAACACGTCCGCAAGTGTGCGGTTCAGGCGTTCTGTGAGCCCTTTTGTTTGAGGATGGTATGCGGTCGTTAGCTTGTGTTGGGTGGCACAAGATCGAAGTAGGTCTCAATATCTCGGGATAGGAAGTAACGGCCCCTGTCCGTGGAAGCTGTCGAGGAGCTCCATGGTATAAGATGACATCCCGCAGGAGAAAGTCGGCAACGTCAGTAGCGCAAGTTGTCTGGATGGCTCGTGTTATAGCTTAGCGCGTAGCATAATCCGTTGCGACGGCGACCCACATATTTCCATTTCTGGATGTAGGAGAAGGATCCAACAGGTCAAGGCCGACACGATAAAATGGTTCCGTGTGTATGCCTATTTGATGGAGTAATCCAGCTGGAGGCAAAGTGGGCTTTTTGCGACCTTGGCAAGGTTCGCAAGCCGCAACATAACGTCATACAGAACGGTAGAGTCCTGGCGAGAAAATCGTCGCCGGACGTGGTCGTACGTCCTGGAAACACCAAGATGGCCAGCAGTGGGTACGTCATGGGGCTATGCGAGTACAGTTGCCCGCAAATGCGTGGAAACGACTAAGAGCAGCTCGTTCCCCTCAGGTCGCATATTTCGGCCGTATTGGATACCGTCCAAAATGAGGTACATACGAAGCGAAGGGTCTAACTCATGTGCATGGAGGCGGCTGATGAGGTCGAGTAAGGTAGCGTCACGTTCTTGCTCTTGGGCGATGTTGTGGAAGGCGGAGAGCGTGTAGATTCCAGCAGGCGCATCATCGGAGCCTGGGCCATCAACAGGGTGTCGAGACAGGCAATCGGCATCCTGGTGTAATCGGCCAGACTTGTGCACCATTGTGTAGGTGTAGTCTTGAAGACGTAGGGCCCAGCGACCTAGACGACTTGTGGGATCTTTGAGTGTCGACAGCCAGCAAAGGGCGTGATGGTCCGTCGTAACAGTGAAAGGTCGGCCGTACGAGTATGGGCGAAATTTCCCCACCGCCCATACAAGTGCGAGGCACTCGCGCTCCGTGATTGAATAATTGCGTTCAGCGTCGGAAAGCAGGCGACTGGCGTACGCAATAACTCTGTCGTGCCCCCGTTGACGCTGGGCTAAAACAGCGCCCATTCCATAGCCGCTAGCACCTGTACGGGCTTCTGTTGGGGCAGATCGGCAAAGTGAGCAAGAATCGGCGGTGTGGTGAGCAGTGTGATTGGGCTTGTGAAAGCAGCAGCTTGATCAGGGCCCCATGAGGAGGACGCGTCTTTCTTGAGAAGGTCGGTCAAATCCGAGCAATGTTCGCAAAGTTCCTTACGAATCGACGGAATTACGAACATAAGTCTCCAACACTGCGGACGTCTTTAGCACACGTTGGGACAGGAAAATCGAGGACAGCTCGAACTTTTGCGGGGTCCGGGCGGACGACAGACGAATCGACTAGATGTCCCAAGATTGTAATTTGGCGGCGACTAAAGTGGCACTTTGAAGAATTTAAATGTAGACCTGCAGCACGGAACACTGAAAGAATAGACGAAAGACGTTCAAGAATGGTTTCGAAGGTCGGAGAAAACACGATAACGTCGTCTAAGTAACAGAGGCAGGTGTACCATTTAAATTTGCGCAAGATAGTGTCCATCATGCGTTTGAAGGTGGCGGGAGCATTGCACAAGCCGAAAGGCATGACCCGGAACTGGTAAAGGCCATCTGGCGTAGCAAAGCCGGTCTTCTCGCGGTCCATGTCGTCTACGGAGATCTGCCAGTAACCGGAGCGGAGATCTATTGATGAAAAATACGTCGCACCATGCAGGCAACCCAACGCGTCGTCGGTGCGCGGCAGAGGATATACATCCTTTTTTGTAATCTTGTTCAGATATCGGTAGTCTACGCAGCATCTCCAGGTGTGTTCTTTCTTCTTCACCAAAACGACAGGAGGAGCTCACGGACTCGATGATGGTTGAATAATGCCTTTGCTGAGCATCTTATCGACCCCTTGCTAGATGACTCGGCGCTCGGCGTGTGACACGCGATAAGGCCGCCTGTGAATGGGCGGTGCATCGCCAGTATGTATGCGATGCTGCACTAGCGAGGTTTCTCCAAAAAACCGACCACAGATATCAAAAATGTCGGAATACAGGGTCAGCAGATGCCGGAATTCGTTGGCTTGTGAGGGCGAAATGTCTTGGGCTATAATTTTCGTGATGTCGTCCGCTGGAGGTGATCTGGCCCCAGACGAATTGCAGGTCCCCGAAGAGCTGGTTGAAGGCTGATGCGAAGAGAGGGACAAAAGCTGGTATTCGTGGGACGGTTATAGAGTGGCGAGGGGTATGCCCTTAGGTAATACCTGAGGGTAGAATACAGAATTGAGTAGCGGCAGACAAGCTTTGTGATCTGATATGGTCACTACCGTGTTAGGGAAAGACACGCCATGCAAGAGTAAGGCGGTGACGTCCAGTGACCACATAGTCGCCATCCGGAACACACAAATTGGGCACAACACTGATACACGTCAGTGCTGCGGCGGTAGGCGAACAAAGTCAGCAGAAGAGAGATGGTCCTGCGCTGTGTCCTGCGCTGTGTCGGGAAGTTCGAGAGCACCTGGCAAATCAAGCTGGACCACACCAGCTGAGCAGTCAATGGCAACTGAGTGAGCCGATAAAAAATCAAGGCCGAGGATCACGTCATGAAGGCAGTGGTCAATTACGTGGAACAGAACGGATGTGTGACGACCTTCGACGCTTACACGAGCGGCACACATTCCCAGCACGGCGCGTGTTCCTGCGTCCGCGACTTTTACAATGGCGGGCTCGGCAGGTGTGAGAACTTTCTTCAGCCGCTTCCGAAGATCAGCGGCGTAATCACGTGACGCTGCCTCGTAGTTTTTTTTCCCTCCATGAGGAATACACAGACGCCCCTGCTGCATGCACAGACAAGAGAGCGCAAGACATACCAGCGCCTCCTATATGGACATACTAAGAGCGGCGCTGTTTGTCCGCCTTAACGGTAGTGAAAGGGCTATCTCTCTTTTTTTTAAAGATAGCTTTACTCATCTTGTATAGTGACCAACATGGGCGCCAGCAGAAGACTTAGAAGATGGTCGTTGTTGTTAGGTTCGGCTGCGGTGACTCGTCGCGATGGTGACCTTGGTTTTCGTTGTCGACACATGGGTGAAACTCACGACGAGCCAAAAAAAGAAAAAGCAACAAGTGATACTGCATGGGAGGCAGCGATACCTTTTATTTTAAAGTAATTGCATCGCAGATGTCTATAGAGCAGCGATCCTGACGTCATTACTGTTGCACCCACGTTGCTACCCAAGTCAGCACCGGTACGTAGAGTTGTCACCCACGCATGCGCATGGGATACGCATAGGCGTGTGTTTCATGATTCCCCGGTATCTCTAAGGCTAGAGTTCCTCTTGCGTGTTTTTGTGCGTACAAGTTGTGACTACAGGGCAGACTACGACGAAATAAATGAAGTATGCGCTGTGCTTTACCGAACATCCCATAACCGCTCACTCTGTCTGCCTGCGGACGTGGTTTATCGTGAAAGCGAACGCTGTAGCTGCAAAGGAAGTCGGAGTACACGAAGCCGAAAAATAAATTATGAAAAAGAAAAAAAAGAAGAGAGAGGGGGTGGGGGGGTCGCTGCGTCTGCCTGTTGCTAAGCTCGGCGTTCAGAGCACATAACCCCAAACCAGACAGAATATTGCTTAGCACGCACTTGAAGCCTGTTTTGGTTACCGCAGCAGTGCTTGCCGTTCGTCACGCTAGGTGTACACTTAAACTGTTCTTTTACGTGGCCTTCCGTGTTACTGCGACTCGAGAACCAGCTGCTTCAGTTATTTATTTGTTTATTTTTTAATACTGTCAACCCTCATAGAGGGTCATAACAGAGGGGACAATACAATTACACTCATAACAAATGTACAATGTGCATAAAGTTGTGTAATATTTGGCACTTCACAATGAAAACAGGTATTTCCCTTAATAACAATTCAAGATAACAATTCTAAATTCACTGACATTTTTCAAACTATTTACAATGAACATGAGGTTGCTTAAATCATTCGGCATTGAAAAAAACTTAAATTTAACAGTCTCATAAATGCGCCTCTACAGCATTTTCGAAGCCGGTGACATCGTTTAAAACAAAAATAGCGTTTGGTAGTTTGTTCCACATTTCTATGACATCGGGGAAGAAAGAATATCGAAACGTGTTAGTATTTGTTCCGTATGGTCTTATGACGCAATCGTGGTTAGTTCGGGGATTTCTTTTGCATGGGGCGTATAAATGTTTCCGCGCATCAATCTTGAGTTTATCGTGCATTATTTGGAAAAATCTCTTCAGCTTACATTTTTTTCTCTGTAGTTCAAGAGGATCTAAGTTACACCTCTGTAACATCAGCGTAACAGATTCCTTCCTTCGGTACGTTGAAGAATATGCTTCACGTTGTAATATATGAGCGCCGTATTGCTGTCGTGTTCTGTGGCACCGAAACAGTACTGTTGATTCTGTTTCAGATTCACTGAAATCTGAGAATCCAAAGTTAACGCTGTCATTCCTACGTCGTAGGTTCGATGCCTTCCTAACGATCGTGGATAGAGCACAGCGCACTCCCGTACTACTTGATGCTCGACAAATTGCGATCTGTGCTCTTATGCTCTTACGTATCTGCATACTACTGATTACAACAGTATGCAAACGTTTTGGGGCCCGTGATATTTCTACGAATTTACGATATCTAGCGAGATAAAGACAATTATTAATTTCAACATCTAAATATCGTAAAATTCTGTGGAGCGGTATTTAGTTTTCAGCCTCAGCTAGGTGAGCTAATTTTAAGTATAAAACACCCCCAACTGCAGTTACCCGGTGCTTCTGAACTCACGTAAACACTCTGTGCCGTTACGAGTTAGGGATGTTTTCATCAGTTCAGTATTTTGTGATGTTATGGCTTTCGAATGAATACACGGCACACGGCGAGTACGTCCCTGCGTTGCAGCCCTATAGAGGTTGGGCAAAATGCGCCATGCTTTAAAAGGACACTAAGGTGGAAATCGATTTCTCTTGTTGGTAAATTACCTTTATCATATTACCGAAACCACCACTCTCTTGAGGGTAAAACGCTCCAAGTAAGCTTAGAATATGCGCAGAAAGAAAATAGAAGCGGTGATGCCATTGGGATGTTCTGGTACCAATGGTCGTGACGTCATGGGCTTTTCACGGCATCCACAAGGGCTTACATAATCATTTACGGATAAAAGAGGAAATATATACTGCGTTCTAATGAAGCCAGGAATGACTGAGTCAATATAGCGAGTCTAGATCTTTGGGCTAGTTGGTTCGTTTCACAAGAAGAAGCCATAGCGCTGAATTGACAAGCAAGACGACAGGACATGCGTTTTTAGCGCGCGTCCTGTTGCCCTTGTCACTTCAGCGCTACGGCTTCTTGTTATGCCACAATACAGCGATATTGCGATAAAAAGGAATGCGGTTCGTGACGTCATGTCTTGGAGGCTTCGGCGCTGAATTCAAAGATAAAAATCTTTACTTTGGTTTTACTTCATAACATTGGACATAAAATGGCGAAATCAATGAGAATAGAGGTTCCGAGGATTGATTCCTCAGTCTGAACCACCCCGGTGTCTCACTTTGGAGTTCACTTTAGGAGCGTCCCACGAGCCTTTCTTCTATTTGAAGTATTCGTTTGGCTCCCAAAAAATGATTTTCCATATTCACCGCAATGCCCCCGCCCCCTTTTTTTTTAGTTTCGATGGCTAACACTGTCAAGGCTAAATCTTGTACGCATACGCATATTCAGTAATGGCTCACGAGGGGTCAGTCGTCTTCCAGTAGCTCGAGTACTGCAACATATACGCGCAAGGCTGTAGTTGCGGATTCGGTTTCTACAGGTGGTAGGTTATCTTTTCACCAATTTTTACTTCCCCGTAGGTGATGATTACAGCATTCAAGTGAAAAAATACAAATAGCGACTTCTCTTCTTTCATTAAGTTTCGTTGACTGTTGGCTCCGTGTAAAGTTGAGTTAGGAATTGATATGCCGTTGAGTCAGCAAAACTAGCGTCAGCAGCGAAATGCCTCGTTCGACTACATTTGATACCTTCACATTGTGTCTGACATCATGCGTCTCTCTTCAATTCTACTGCACGGCCACGTTCCGTGAAAGTTTAATTTATTCTGTTGTTCCAACGACACGTTATTGTATCCGGAATAGGTATGATGATAACCGTAACTGAAATAATCTGTACTGAAGCTCTTACGTGATGCCCTGTGTTGCAGGATTGTTATACTGGTGTTCTTATATGCGACTATTAGATTGACTATGAGCACTGAAATGTTGATATAACATTAGGAGAGCCAATTTGTACACGTGTCTCAGTATGCGGCCCTCACCCTCATTTTGCAACGATGTTTCCATATTATCAAGACGACGAGTACTTCTATAGTTGTCACACACGTTGACGCTTCTGCTCTCCACGTGCCCTTCTTGCCCCGCCATGGTGGTCTAGTGGCTATGGTACTCGGCTGCTCATTCCGAAGGTCGAGGGATCGAATCCCGGCCGCGGCGGCTGCATTTCGACGGAGGCGAAATGTTGAGGCCCGTATGCTGTGCGACGTCAGTGCACGTTAAAGAACCCCAGGTGGTCGAAATTTCCGGAGCCCTCCGCTACTGCGTCTCTCATTATCAGAACTGGTTTTGGGACGTAAAACCCCACAAAACAACAGAAAGTGACCCTGTTACTTATTTTTCTGCATCCTCATGTTATGATGTTTGCAATCTATTATTTGTTACTCTGCGGAGTCAGATTATTTATAACGATGTCTCATGTACCGTATTCCGTTTACTGGAGCTACTAAACCTGCCCTCTCACACATGCACGGCATGGTTAAGTCAGCGCTCGGGTAAAAATAGGTCGACACATTTGATGACGCCTCTTCTATGATGGAACGAGCTGTTGGGTTTTGAACCGGTAAAAGCTACGCCGTCTTGTGCGAACAATGCCATCGACACGCTACAAAATAATACTTAGGTGCGCACAATCGGCCCCGAACTGTATGGAAACATTTGAAATACCTTTAATACTTGCACGTGAGACTTAGTTTAGTTCATTACAAATACTTTTATGCGGCTAATATGTCTGTCTCAACAGTAACATGCATCTGGTTAACCACCACTTTGGTTTCTTGCGGTGACAATGGATGGCTGCGGATCAAGCGCCTTGCGGAAAAATAAAAGAACGAAAGATTGCTGCACCTCTTGAGCTTCTGGGACGATGCGTATACACTTGGAAGGATTCAAAGGATTACCCAGGACGTATTTCTGGACATGAAGACTATTAAACCAGAATGGTCTTTCGTAAGAGAATCCTGAAACTAAAGGTTTCCTACTTTCGTCTTATTATGCGGGATGCTGATTGAATGGAGCGAAAGTACCTTCTGGCGTGTGTGACGTGTTTGCCTTATGACGTTCATACATTTATTTGCATCAGCAACGCAGAAAGTATTGGGAAGATTGACAAAGAAAGATACGTGTACTGAACGAAACAAACGCATAACATTATTGCCTGTACGCCAACAAAATAAACTGAGATAGTGAAATAAGCATTGTCATAATCCACATATCTCACTCACTCCGGAAGCATGTTTTCATCAAGGTTGCTTCGCCCATTTGACTCGATTGTCACGGTCAAGTCATGAGTAGGGAGGCGTGTTCATAACTACACATTTCGGTTCTTTGCGAATGAGTTCCGTTCAATCTAAAAAGAGCCTTTAAAATGTGTGAGCTATTAAGCAATCTACTAACACACAGGCAATTTATCAGCCGGTAGTCGCAGTGGTTAAAAGGTTTTGGAGGACCATTTGCTTCCTGCTCTGTTGGGACAAAGTATGCTGACAGATGAAAGTATAGGTAGAAATTTAGCATTTGTATTATTATGTAAACAAAAAGGCGAGCAAAAAAGGACCAAAATAGAAGACAAGTGGATAACACGATTGACGTTCGTATTGTCCACTCCTATTCCTTTGTGTTCATGAATTACATGACTTTTCTTTATATAATAAATTCTTACCGACTCGCTCAGGTTTCTGTCCTTTAAACAATGTGTATTTACACCTAGTGTGTACGTGCTTTCCTGGTGGCAGAAGAACAAGTCAGCTGAAAGCGCTGTTCAGAATTCAGAATTATTTCATTTGACGGTCAGTGCACGTAGAGTATGAGATTACTGCTCGAGTAAAGGTTGCGACGGGTGATAAGCAGTCGGAAGCACCATCTGAGATAAGACAATCGGTTGCTTTTACTGTGCGAGCTTGTGAAGAAACTAGAGCAATTAACACTGCGTGTGCAATCTGGTATGGGACTCTGTAATTATAGTCTTGTTAATAATATGCGCTTCCACAAAGTGATTATAACCTCACTTGTGCTTTGAAGAATGCAAACTGTGCTCGAATAAATATTAAACGTTGCTGAGTTGAATAAATGCGCCACATTTGCACATTTGCTTGTTGCTCAAGGTTATAGGTTATCGTACCCACGTAATCCGTCTTACATAGTATGTACAGCATAATGACTTGGTCCAATAGACACATCGTACTGGTGCGCCCGTAAGAAAATCACAACAGGTACGTTTCATAGTGGGATAATAATGCGAACACACCATAATTTGCGGGGACACCTTTTTAAGAGGTTGAACTAGTGACTATGATAGCATACACCGAATACTATCCTATATAGGTATTCTCATTATTTGTTTTGCATATAAATGCGGAAGTTTCATGATGGCCTGCCGGCTTGTACATGAAATCTGCAGCATGTACTACATAGCCGTTACTACTTATTTGCTCGTCAGGGGTGATAACATTCGAACGAAACACGTTCATCTGTGCCGTTGAAATGTAGGGCTTACATAATGTGTCAATTAACCGAGGAACTGGATTGACAATAAGCTTCTCAGACGCACTCAGACAGTTCAATGACACATATTAAGAAGCTATTTCTTATATGGAACGCGTTCTTGACTTGGGATGCCACAGGCAGGAACGATACGTATCAGTAAAAGCCTTCTTCCAATCCATTTATAGATAGCGGCCGGCAGATGGGCCGCTGTCGCGTGGAAAGTCCATATTTGAGATACTTTCGTAGGTTCAGTGCATGGACCTGACCAGTCTCTATTCGCGTAAATCAGCCTCAGGGTCCGCTTGCGACTCGCCGCTGGAACCAAATTGGCTGTCACTCTGGGCCCGCCTAAGAGCGGTAGTGTCTCGACTGGCGATTCATAACCCCGGAGTTCCAGGTAGAAAGGACGCGGCGACCTGTTTTCCGTATCCTACAGCATGGCTATGAAGGCCCTTCGCTTCGGTTTCGCGGTGCTCGCAGTGCTCTAGATGAGCTTCGCTGGTGAGATGCCCTTATGTGCTTGTTTGTACGGTTGAATTGGTCACCTGTTGATTTAATAAATGGATACTATATTGAAAAGGTGAAACCTTTAGAATTATAACTTATAATTGGACTCGAAGAGAAGCTCAGTGGAAGAGGGAGGCTTGAATCGATGAACAGATTGCTAATTGCGACTTAGAACAGGGAATGTCGCAGGAGCCAACGTTTCGACGACTGGACTTGCCTTCGTAAGCGCGGCGACTCCTGAAGAAGACGAAGTCGTCGCCCTGAGGAAGACAAGTCCACTTGTCGAAACGTTGGCTCCTGCGACTTATAATTGGAGAACGCGAATGTCAATAATTTGAACATTTCATGTTCAACATTAAAAGAGGAAATGAAGGTCAGAGTTCAAGTTTTGAAATTCGCGCCGGAACTTCGGAAACTCATGATATCAGAAGACCGATACCCCCCCCCCCTTTATTTCGTATTTTCGCCAAATTTCTCCAACAAATGTCCTGATACTCCTTGTGTTAAGCCTCTGGCTTCCTTGGAACACCGCGTAGGTCTTTCTTACCGATAAATAGCTGTGTAGGCCTCAGCGAATGCCATCAGATATCTTTGACGTCACGTGTTCTAACGCTAGAACTTCGAAGCGGTGTCGCCACACATACTTTCTTTTTGCGCGTTTCCTAGGTTACCGGGGTTCTTCTCTTCGCAGGACGAGAAAAATAGTTTTAGAGGCGAAGCACCTTGCGGTCAAGCCTTGTCGTCCCTTGTCCGGCGTAGCCATGTGATTACGGGGGAGACCGCTAGGGGCGCTGCCGCGTCGTGTTTTTCACTTAAGTTTGCCGTTAACGTTACAGCTTTAAAAGGCTAGTGTCGCAGAAATTCTGCTGTCAGCGTCGGCCTGCGGCCTACCTGGCGGAAATATTAATCGTAAGCAACCCTGACCATGCAGGCCCTCAGCAACGGCGCGGGTGCTTGAGTGAACAAAAGTGAATTTATCAACGAAAAATATTTGCGAAAAAATTCAAACTACGGCTTAACTGCAACCTACGCACGTGGTTGCTGGGACTGTAATATAAATGTACGCGAAAACACAATTCTGTTAAGAGGAAACTCAAATGCAAGTCCCCTTTTCTCGCATTCCTGTGATAACGACATCGATGCGCGTGAGAAGCGCCATCTCTAATGAGGAGGCGTTGGCTGAGTGAGGTCGCTTGTATAATTGTCTTCCAGAAGGCGTTCGCCGAGCCATCGCGTTCTATTCTCAAAGGCCAAGCTTAAAAGTCCTCCATTTTCTTTCATTTCTATAAGAATGCTGTCATTTTTGTCTGAAGTGTCATTGCGGGGAGCTGCCACAAATTTTAGCGATTAATCATGACACGCACGTATGCAGCCTATTGCACCAAGAACGTACAAACTCGTTGATACAAACATATGAAAGCCATGTTACAACCAAACCAAACAAGACACATTGAAACCCTTGCATCGCAACTAAAGCTCAAGGTAATCATTATTATCACTCACATAAATGCGCATCGAGTGAGCACACAGGTTTATGAACACCTTATGTATTTAATGCATCATCCGGAAACACACTGCATGCATCAGGGACAATATGAAAATCGGAGTACCGGTGCATCTTCGGTCGAGCCATGTCAGACTGGAGTACTCGTGTATGATTGGCTCTGTCGCTTTATTTCCCAGGTAGCTCTGAGTAATCGCATCTGTCTATGCTAGACATCCAATCGCTAAAGCCAAGAGTGCCAATAGGAAGTAAGCTGTGGTTCCCTGGGACTTTTTCCCGGTCAGCGTAAAGAGACAACATTTCGCGAGTTCAAGCGAGACAGAAAGCTCTCGAGATGTGAAGTAGGACACGAAGTTTGTGATCTGAAAATGTGATCAAGACATTACATTCAACAAAATACTAAATGTGTTCGAGTTTATGCTGAGCTCATTAAGTATTTACTTATTCGCATAATGTTCGTAGAACAAGCAATGTGGGCTGCTTGTTGGGTAGTGCACCGTTGTCATTGAATGCATTTGGGCCTCACATTGGACGAAGCATTAGAATGATTCGCTAAGAGTGGTGCGTATAGGCTGATTTAGAAGTGTATACCGATGTAGATCGATGAACTGATCGCTAAACACGATTGAGAAGAGGAAATCTCGCAGGAACCGACGTTTCGACAAGTGGACATGTTTTTGTCAGGGCCGCAACTATGCGAGATAGCGTCCAGGTTGTTGTTTTGTATGCTTACGTTGTCACTGTATTGCAAGTCAAGAGGATCAAAATATTGTTATTGAAGAGGATCAAAAAGGTTTTTTTAATATGGCCGTTGACTGTCTATTTCAAACAAATACCTCTGATTTGCAAGTCCAATTCCCGTGGCTGGGGGCGCTATGTAGGATATCGCTATTCTTTCTTTATTTTTCATGTTTTTTTAAATCTAAATTACATTTCTGGCGCACGCCCTGTTCCTTTTATGTCAGTTGGCTTAATTTTGTCATACTTTGGTGTTACAGGCAGATGGTCCCCCTTATAGGTTTTCTAAACCTTTTTGTCTTCTGCGCAATTTGTCTGCGACTATATTTGCAGACAGGGCATTTTTTTGTTTTTTTAACGCCCACATCGTCTACTATGTATCTCTCTGCCACAGCATTCTGCCTGTACTCTCTGCCACTACTCTACCAGGTCTGAGATAAGACGTCATGGATGACAACGTATAGCTGATACAGCAGTTCATCTTCCAGACGACAAGCAATGCGGTGATGGCGAGGTGTTCAAGACAGGCCAGAGCAGCAGCTGCAGCGAGAACAAGTGGGGAGATCCCGAGTACGACTTCAAGCCTTGCACCATGGACTACGTCAGCCGTTGCTTCTGCGAGAATAGCCTCCACCGAAGGCAGAGCGACGACAAGTGTGTGCCCAAGGATGAATGCTGAGCCTCGACACTGTTCCTGGTAGCCGTGCTTTCATCGTCAACGTGTGGCAGACTGAAAAAAAAACCAATAAAGAGGAAAATAAACGAAAGGACAGCCGATAGAGTGTTCCGTTCCTTTAAGGTCGCCGAATGATTGACTTACGGAATCTAACAGTCCGAAAGAGTGTTCCTTAGCATAACTGCTATGTTGTCTTCAGGTCGCCCAGCCAGCCCACTGCTTTGTGAAGAAATTCAAGGCATTTGTTTTCGATCCCTTCAGGCCACATTCTAGAGCTCAGAAGGAACGATTTCTGACCGAATTTATTTGCAGTATTTGGCCGCCTGCGAAAAGCACAGGCTAATATTAGCAACGTAAATGCGTACTTGACAAATTCAGTTTTTGAGGTTAATAAAAGTCCGCCAGATCCGAGGTATTGTGACAAGCAGAGGGACATCCTTAGCAGTGTAGCGACCGAATGCTAGCTCATGGTTCGACGTAATGTCGGCACTCACGTGAGCGTAACGTCGGCACTCACGTGAGCGTAACGTCGGCACTCACGTGAGCGTAACGTCGGCACTCACTTGTTTTTGCCGAAGAGGGATATAGGCTGAGGAGCCCTAGTGCGCATGCCATATATATCGAAAAAAGATATAACAAATCTTTAACAATCTACAGAAATATACAAATCTATAACGTGTCAAAGATGTTACAAAAAAAACAGGAAAAACAAAGAATTTACCAATTAGGACGATGCATGTGATTCATGTTCGAGAAATAAAACAAGATAAACATCAAGGGAAAAGAAACAAAAGAATAAGAAGACGCTATATACATACAAATGAAAAAGCAAGGTCAAACAAAGTCGAAACATAGTTTGCAAAAAAACTTTAAATTAATCGTGATGTGTCGATGATAGCGGTGCCTGACTGTGGCAATCGATTCCAATCGAGAACGGGCCCGAGCCCCACCCGTGTCCGCGGCTTCACTCCCGAGGCCGGTCTATGCCTGCGGCTTCGAGTCCGTGCCCGGAGAGGATCCGCCGTAATACTCTGCGGGTGACCCGGCCCGGACCGTGGACCGAGACGGGCCTGTGCTTGTGCAGTGCTCCAGGAGGCGGTTGTTCTTTTTAATGTTCGGCTACGGTAACTTTGGTTTTCATTGGACATCTTTAGAGCGTCAGCGTGGTAGCGGGGGCTAAGGGAATAGCTTTACCGTACGGCAAACATTCGTTGAGGAAACACGATTTAGTTTAGCGGGATACCGTCTGCAGCTCGGTACTCTAGAGTTACTGTATATGGTACCTAAACACAGCATATACAGTAAATCAACGGTAGTGCTGAATTTGACGCGCCCTGGCGAACGAAGCATTCGCTAAAAAAGTGAAAACAAACGAAACTAAAAACGTTCACTTACACTCCCGAGTGCAATGGCATTCTAACTTTACGACAATAAAGATGTTCTCTCGCTAGGCCTAGCAATGTTTGAAATGCATAGAGTTCATATTCAGTATATTGAATCTATGTTGAAATGGAAGGCAATCTCGAAAACTCAGCTAAGCTATCCGCAACACTACACGGTCGAAGCTACCTGAATGCAAGCGAAGCCATTTCACAGAGTCATCTACTGCGAACGAAATGAATCCTGCCGCTGCAACGCCAAACTGAGTTCGAAGCGGGCGTCCGAGACCGCCGCCATGTTTTACGTAAACTGCGACAACGGCGCAGACGCGGTAACGTTAAATCTGCGAAATACCGTGGGCACGTTAAACGGTATCGGCCGTATACGGTACTGCGCATGCGCATTTCGATCCCGCTATGCCGATAGCTGCACTATTACGCTAAGCCCCGAAACTAAAAATTGTGGGCACGTGGGGGAAACTTAGGACGCCAAAAAAAAAAAAAAAACTTGCGAAATGGTTTGAGAGACAGCAATCCGTTTTATTTTAGAGTAATTCTATCGCAGCTCTCAGTATATACGGCAGCGCATGTGGCATCATTGTTGTTTCACTCAGGTTGCTTCCAGAATCACCACTGGTGCGGACGGCTACTTGTCACACACAGGTGTGCAAGAGGTTCGTGTGGGCGTACATTTCACGGCTCCCTAGTAACTGGCGGGCTGCTCTCGTTTTGTGCAATTTTAGCGCATGCAACTTTAGCAGACAGATTATGATTAAATAAAAGAAAAATGCTCTTTGCCTTCCCCGACATCCCTATTGTCGATCATTCTGTCTGCCTGTGGATGTAATTTGTCGTGAAAACGGACACTGCAGCTGTAAAGTAAGTCCGAGTCCATGAAGCCGAAAATAAAAAAAAATGGTGAGGGGGGGAGGAGGAAGGGGGGACATTGCCACGACCGCCTGTATATAAACGTGATGTTCAGTGCACATAATCTCAAACCAACTTTCCAGGCAGAAGATTGCTCAGGAAAAATATGAAGTCTATTCTGGTTGCCGCAGCAGTGCTTGCAATTCTTCAAGCCAGTTGTGCCGGTAAGTTGGTCTTCTACGTCGCTTAACGTGCCTGCTACCGCTACTCGAGAACAGGCTGCTTCCTGTTACGCCTGACGTTCTATATGAGCGCTCAACTGTTGCACTTTGGCACCAAAACTGTTGATTTTTTTTTTCAAATGCTTCGTTGAAATCTCAGAGGTACAAAGTTGCAAGTACCATTCCTCCGTCGTAGCCATTCTATGTGTTCACATTACCATTCAATATAAGAGAAGGCAAGCGTTTCAGGGCCCACAATACTTCTGCGAACTTAAGCATCTACCGTGACAAAGGCGACCGTGAATTTCACAGACTAAATTGCTTAAACGTCTGCCCAGCTTTGTTTAGTCTTCTGCTGCAGGTGACCTAATTTTGAATCTGAAATGGAAAACTGGAGCTAACCGATGCTCGGAAGCTCTGGCTGTGCCGCTGTTTCATCTGACAATCCTCTGCAATTACCTGTTAGAAGCGTTCTCACCAGTTCACAATTTTCTCATATTGAAGGTTCGGGAAAAGACATATGGCACAAGGCGAGTATATATTTCAATTTCAGCAGTGGAGGTGGGGACAAAATGCCACATGCTTTTAAGGCACACTCAAGTCCAAAAACCATCTTTTTTGTTTTAACAATATATCTCTCGAAATTATGAAACTAAAATCTGCCCTCAATATTGTAAACTACGGCTTAAATACAATCTACGCACATGAGAGCTCGGACTGTACACTCTAAGCCGCAAAGGACGAAAAGGGGTCTGTGGTTCGTCCTTTTGGGGGGTAAATGCATTGCCACAACCATTACTCCCTAAAGGACCAACGATTCGTCCCTCGGGGACTAACTGCGAAGGGACGAATTGTTCATCCCTTAGCAGTTACTCCTCAGGAGACTAACGGTTACTCCTCACACTTGCTCCCTCAAAGGACTAAATGTTCATCCAAGCAGATGCTCCCCCCAGACTGAGTTCATCCCATAGGACTAACTGTTCCTCTTCACAAATGCTCTGACCAGACTAAATGTTCATCCCATAGGACTAAAACTTCCTCATTACACATGCTCCCACCAGACTAAATGTTCATCCCTGCAGATGCTCCCCCTTTCCCACAGAGCAACTGTTCATCCTGTTGGTCGAACAGTTTAAACTGGCAAAACCTGGTTTTCAGGGATGAATTGTTCCTCCACTGAGGGAAATAATTCATCCTTTAATATCACATGGCTTTTCGTCTCCATCGGCCTAGGCCTCTGGCTGCATGCAGCAATTGGTGAAAATGACAACAAAAAAGGAAGGGTTTGAACATAATTTATTAAATAAACACAAATGGTCTGCCGCCTTACTTCTGCAGCAAGGTGTGGGCAACACGTTTGTTATTGTATTGACATGTTTTATAATTCAAATGTCTTTTGTAATACAATCACAAATGAATACTTGAGTTGCTTTACTGATGATGGCCTAATTTGCCATGTGCTTCCAAACGATGACAACTACAAAGTGGCATTTCAGAAAAACGAGATCACACACATGTTCACACACACAGCAGTCCGTGTGAACATCTAGGCGCTCGCAAATCTTCTCTTCTTCGTGCAGCAGTTAAGATTACCGAGCATCGAAGGAAAGTGTACGCGATCGCATGTGCGCCGACACAGCTGGACCGACACAGCTGGACATGGCACGTCGGCGGAGCTAGCATACATCAAGGACCACTGTCAACAAAATGTGGTTTTACTAAAGTGAAGTTTTATTGAAAAGGGAACCAAGCGACAGTAACGAGTAGCGGGAACAGAGCCCAGCGGGACAGAAGAAAAGTACACGCACCAAGCACGAAGGGGTACCAAAATGAGCCGGAAAAACCCACGCGGTAAATGGAAAACCATACCTGTTTAATTAGAAAACAATGAATTACAGTACCTAGAAAGAGATATCCGCAACAGACTTCGTTCACGCACTGCGCACAGTTCGTTCGTTTAGCACACACTGCCCGTTGGTCTACTTCGTCGTCGCAAACACATCGCTATTTTGCAGTTGCCTGCGTAGGACCACACTGGAATGCCGACACAAACACCTACACAGGAATACAGCGTCCACATCTCGGTGTTCTCCGCACACGCGGAGTGGAGATAAAGCACATGGTCACTCGCAAACGCACGTGCACTGCCGAGACACCGGGAAACTACGTTGACGAGACATGCCAGCGCACACCCCGTACGACCAGTCCGACCCCCGCGAATGACCCCCTTGCTCCCCTCCTTTTTCATTGTCCCGTGCAGCTACGCGCCTGCTTACAAAAGAAAACACGCAAAAAATGCGTTCAGGCTCGCTCCCATGTCACTCACTTACTCGGAGCGAAAGACGCGCTTGGAAAGGCTGGGCTTCGCTCTGCTGGGTGGCTGGATGTACACACATTTCCCAGAAGCACTTGCGCGCCCACGGGTGGCGCTGCGGTGCTTGAAAAAGGTCTATTGTAAAAAAAAGTAGCCTGCGTGTATCTGCTGCGGATTCATATTCATAAACTTGCGTCTGCAGTAGGCACACACAGACTACGAGCATAACAAGCACATGACCTCAATAGGTACGCACAACACTGCAGACTAGGGGCATGAGAAAGCATGCAATGGGAGGAAAAGAAAAGACTACGAGCGCTACAACGTCCTGCATGTTTTACATCTGCACGATCTACACACACACACCGCTAAGATCAAGGTAAGATTCCAACGAAAAGAATAAACGTCTCCCACGTGTGCCTCTTTGGTAAGAAAATCGAAAGGGCCAGAGGGTTAAAGAAAAAAAAACCACGCAAGAAAACCCTATTAACAAAACATACAAGGAGAATGAGCAATACTTAACGCGCGATTAGAAGAGATAGGAAGTCCGATGAGCCGTAAGAGTACTTGCTAACACGTGGTCTTATCCGTGGCGTGCGAGCCAATAATCCATAGAAAAATCAACGGGCTGTCGATTCCTCGCTACGCTGATCTCTTCTGAAAACACTGTTGGGCTCGTTCGGCGTGTCCGTGTGCTTGCAGAAAACACCATCTTAGTAACATCACCCTTCGGCCACCCTATTCACACCACGACCGCGCGCGCACACTTCTCAAAAATTCTGCCGCATGTTGACAGTGTCCTGTCGCCACCACTGACTGCAACGCCGGGAAGGCTACGCAAGTAGTCCGTAAAGAAAAGGAGAGGTGTATCGCTCCGACACACAAACGAGCTACACAAAACACAGACTCGCGCGTTTCGATTGTTTCCCCTGCAATTACGAGCGTGTTTTGTTAAGCTGATCAGAACTATATTATGACGTGAGGCTGCGACCGAGGCATTTATTGTTTTTCGCTCCCGCAAGCAACGGACTACTTTTTGGTCGCGGAAATACACAGAGTAAACACAAGCACCATCTTTTACAGCGCTGCACGTGCAGGCACGCACCGCGGCTGCCTACCGTGACTAACTTGATGCGAGTTTCGGTACACAAAGGGGCTCGCCGTCTGCGCCCCTCAGCCGGAGGGGTGAGCGCTCTCCTACGGACGCGTTCTTGTTTGTGCTTTTTGCAAATTGCCCCTGCTCCCTCCAAAATAAAGTTGTTTCTACCTCTACCAGCTTCCCTTGACTGGTACATGAAAGTTTTACGTGCCCTCAGTAGTTGATAAGCGTGACAGGCTTTATCTGTGTTTTTATCTTAGTTGCACAAATTCACCTCCTCTCTCGACCAATATACGATGCAGCATATATCAACGAAATTCATAGCTCGACGCTAATTGGTTCATAGTACTAAATATTGGATAGCACGGATTCGACCGTTCGACTGTTTGCTTCAGTGTGTTTTTTTTTTTGTCTATTGTCCTGTGTCGAATTCGCAGTGTCCAGTTCTTCTGAATGTAGCGGAGGTCTCCGTATTAATTCTAACCACCAGGGCCCCCTTGATGTGCTCGAGGACACATTGCACAAACGTTCGATTTCCGTGGGGCAGTACTGGGGTTCCTTTATTTTATTAAAGTTGTTCTCTCTCTGCCCCCGCAACTCCACCACCACATGGAATGTAGCGGTTTCGACAGACAATCGCAACCACGACCTCGTGCTTCGCTGCAGCAGGCCACGACCACTTAGCCACCGGCGGTGGATGAAAAAACAATTGCATATGCCGAAGCATATGCCAGAGGGACTAACAGCGACGCGTAGAGAGACGAAATGCCACCGTTCATCCTTCAGTTAGTCCCTTGGAAAATAAGGACGAAACATTTCGACCATGAGATTTGCGCACGGCACGCATCGTTTTCAGTTACTCTCTCCCCAGACTAACCGCTGGTCGCGAGGACTAACTGCAGCGGTTACTCCGGTTTTCGTCCTTTGCGGCTTAGAGTGTAATATCAATGCATGGGAAGACATAACTATTCAAAGAGGGAACTCAACTACAAGCCCCTTTTCAAGAATTTATACAACACCAGCGACGCGGCCGGCAGCGCCATCTATAGAGAAGTGGCGTTGGCTTAGGTAGGCAACTTGCGAAAATATCGCCAAGATGGCGCTTGCATAGCTATCGCCTTCGACCCTTAAAGGCGAAGATGAGCATCCTCCACAATTATTTTATCTATTTAGGAGCATTGCTAATTTCCTCTCGAGCGTCATTACGGGCAGGTACAACACTTTGCATCGATTGGTGAATCGAAACACGTACTTACACTACCTACTGCATCCATAATGTGGAAACACAACAAAGCAATAAGACAGTTTTGAAGCCCCTGAACCGGGACACGATAAATAATCGGTTAATGGAAACACGTACATACACTACCTCCTCCAGCCATAAGGTAGAGACACAAGCAAAGAGGACACATTTGAAGCCTGGAACATGATACTCATTACGATAAACCACATCAGTCCACATGACTGAGCGCATAAATCCACTAACATCATTTGTATTTCCTACTCATTCGCCAACGCCATCCATGCCTCAATGAGAACGCGTTAAAGAGGACACCAGTGCATCTTCGTTCGAGCAAAGAAGCACCGGAGTGCTCGCCTGCGATTGGTCCTCTCGCTTTTTTTCCTAGTTGTGAGTAATTTGGTATGAATGGAAAATGAGTTCTGTGGAAATCTGTAAGATGGAGTAACGATTATGAAAGAGAAAATTGGCATCTGTCCACATGTAGAACGAAGCTACAAGGAAATCCATGGGCATTTCCCCAAAACGGGAGCTTTCTTATTTGACGAAAACTTTGAGTGACGATTAATTCGTATCTGTTAATTTTAAACCTTTAGTCGTTAATGCTAAGAATGGCAATAGGAAGCAAGTTGGGATTTCTGAAAGCCGTTCCCCGCTAAACGTAAAAAGTTATAATTTGGCGAGCTAGAGTGCGAGATAAAAAAACTAAAGATATGGAGTAGGGCACTAGATTACTACGGGAAACTGCATTCAAGGATTAATATACAAAACAATATTAAGTGTGTACGAATTTGTGGGAAGCTTGTGTGCTGCCAGTCGAATTTTCTTGCGTCTTACCTGTACAAGGTAATGCAGGCTATCAGTTGTCGATAGTCGCTGGCTCGTGTGCCGTAGTCACTGACGGCATCGCGACTTCCTACTGGACTTAGCATTCGTGGTGCTAGATAAGAGTGGCACATGTTATCCGACTTGGCGTTCTATACATGTAGGGTCCCGCTATACAAAGCAGCATCGTGTTTCTCGGCTTAATTGTCAATGTATTCCTTGCCACTGTATTCGATACCGGAACTGTAGCTGGTATTAGAAGACAAAGTATAGACTGAACATGGTTCACGTTTCAGAAGACGACCAATGCGGTGAGGGCGAGGTGTACAAGACAGCCGAGAGCGGCACCTGCGGCGAGAATTGCGAAGACCTCAATGGCGGCTTCACGCCTTGCACCCGGGACTCAGTCTGGGGCTGTTTCTGCGATGATAGCCACTACCGAAAGGGCGAAAAATGCGTACCCATCGAGGAATGCTAAGTCTCGAAGCTATTCCGGAGCGCCGTTTTTCACAATCAGCAAGCGGCAGGCTGACGAGCAACAATAAAAATTAAAACAATAAGCATACGAAAGAGCAATGTATTCATTCACGAGCACTAAAAGCAGGGACGTAGTTTTCATGTTTCCGAAGGGGGCAGGGGCACGCAACTACTGTCTCGTGCATATATATATATATATATATATATATATATATATATATATATATATATATATATATATATATATATATATATAGAGAGAGAGAGAGAGAGAGAGAGAGAGAGAGAGACTGTATATGCAAAAGAGCTTGGGTTGCCGCTAGTTTATAACAGAATTGACGATGGGCCTCTTAGAGAACGACGGTTTATTAAGTCAACGTTTCGGTCGGAGCCCGACCTTTTCCAAGACATGTTAACCACAGGCCTGTATGGCCTTATATACAAACTTTGCCTTGTAGTAAGGAGAGAACGACAAGGGTGGGAAAGCGAATGAGTGGGTTGAAAATATACGGAAATAGTAAAAATAAAAAATAAAAATAATAATAAAAAGATTGCTGGCATCTTCACTGCAAAAAAAGATGAGCAAGTCACGCAAAAGCAACTCGCACACACACACACAGAGAGAGAGCGAAGGAAAAAAGAAAAGAAGAAAAAAAGAGATAAGAAGGAAGCAAAGAAAAGAAGAAAGAGAGAAAGGGGCGCAGATGGGGGAGACAGCGAGAAGGATGAGTGCCGCCCGCCATCTGAAACATCTTAAAGAGCAATCCATCAATTAGGCATTGTAAACCGTGGCGCCGGCTTATATCTGGCGAAACTAACGAGAGTTTCAGTGGCGTACCTTATGTGGTTTGGATATTGCCACTCTGGTCCCGCTGCACAGCAACGCGCCCCAGGAAGGAAGAACGGGGGACGTATTCAGGCATGAAAGGCTCGTGTTCCCGACTGCAGCCACATTTGTAACGCGCACTCGGCGCCACCGCTTGGCGGGGTGAGGTAGGCAAGGAAGAAGAAAGGGCGAGATGAAGGAAAAGAGCCGCACAGAAAGACGAGGTTTTGAAGCAGTCAAATTCTGTGTACAACACAATGACGTATTGTCCCCTCTTGCCGTAGGATCTCCGGAGCCACTTTGTGTGTGTCGGCTTGCACTGCACGGGTAATGGAAACAGGGCCAGGCCGATAGAATCGGGCGTCCACAGCTTAAAAAAAAAGTCTAATGAGGTAATGATAATTGGCGGGAATGGCCGATGTTGTAATTGAGGATACAAAGTTTATCAATTCGAATGTTCATTTATGCCATGCTTAATTGTGCCAAATTTGTAGATAAAGTAAGATTCCCTTTGCGAAAGTTACTTTCCAGTAGTGTGACCCTGACATCCGCAAAGCTGCGACCTTTTAAGTTAATGTGTTTAGAGAGCGGAAGGCCAGGTAGTGAGCGCACACGGGACCGATGGGTGTTGAATCTTATCCTGAATGGTGTGTCCGTCTGTCCTATGTACTCCATGTTACATATTCCACACTCTAAGAGATAAATAACATTGTTTGAGTCGCAGTCAAGTTGTCCTTTTATTCTGTGCTTAAAATTCGAAGGTGTGCTTTCTGCAACTCTTGTTTTCTGGATGTGGTTGCACACGCCGCATCTGGATTTCCCGCAGGGTCGACAGCCGTCGAGAGGCACTGTTCCTATTTTTTAATGTACAACGTGATCCATTATGCTTTTGGTCGCCGGTATACCACACGCGGAGGATCGGTAAAAATAATAAGCTGTGGATTTTTTATGAAGAAACACTCTACATCCAACTAGGAGGTACCAAGTAAGAGTATTTGCTCTTTATCGCGCATATCGCTGCAGTGCAAGCAGCAGACGCGCAAAGAATGACTGTCAAGCGACTACTGCTGTCGTTATTGTGTCGTCTTCATGCCAACTCGTTCAACTTATTCGCTTCGTCGCGCTGTCATGCGGCTGACAAAACAAGATAATTTTTAGCGCCTCCAGCGAACGCGGTTGTCCACGTCAGTGTTCTCTTCCTTTACTATATACAGCAGTTTTCTCAATTTCAGAGTCCCTAAAGGTTTCTAGGAGAGTTATTCCTCCAACTTTCCTAAAGCTCAATTAAAAGGTGTTGTGCGAGCATATATTTTGCAGATTTTCATTTGAAAGCATATTGTATTAAAGAGCAGCGACTGCATTAGTTAAGGTACACCCTTAACTGCATGAGCCACATATGGGAGTATCTTCAATGACCTCCCATCAAAGATTGTGCACTCGCATACATACCTGGTGTCGGACTGCCAATGATCATCGAGGTCGGAATCCCGAGCCGAGGCCTATCCATTGCACTGCGGTTGGCTGAGGCACGCCACTACCCCAACTGGGGTAGGTCCGGCATGTAATTTTTGGTAGCGGGGCTAGGCCAAGGGGGTTTCAAGAATAATTTTTTTAAACCTCCTTATTAGCTTATTTCTGTCGCCTTCCTCCTCACCACTGCTGTTCCTCCTCAACTCGATCAGCTGCGGAATACGCGCTAGCGACGACTGCGCCTCCCTCGTCAGCCGCCCTACGGAGCCCTCCGCAGCGACATAGCGCCCCGATATCTTTGCTGAGGTCCCCGGCCTCTGCAGTGCTGGCCTCTGTAATAGAGCGCCGGCGACTCGTTTGTACGCCGCCAGATGCCGCGAAGATACCGTTGGCTGAAAAGAGGGAGCACTTGTTAGGGGGTCAATCAGCGGCCTCCCATTCCATCATTCTAAAGGCGGGGGCGTTTGAAAACGCATTTCGACGAGCCGCTGCGATATTTTGCGCTGCGCCTGTTCAAAGCCTGGTTGTCAATTACACACTTTACGCAGAGCTCTGAAATCTGTTCTCTAATGATCCCAATGACTCGCTCTACCGGATCATCATGTTTCCACGAAATCGTCAAAACCATTTCAGGGTCCCTTTAAGGACCGAGGCTGTCGGTGTATGGCGACGTTTGCCTGTCTATTATTCTCGGTAATGTAGGAGTGGAGAACTCGTGCAGATCCCACGCACTGCGGGAATTGGTGTCATGCTAAGCTTAGTCAGCGATGAAATTCCCTACGACAAATTGTTTGACATCAAAGGGCTCGTGAAATGTTTTCTGAACATTTTGTACTAAGTGCGTATTCGGAATTCTGACCCTCCAATCAACAATATGCATTATTCCGTAGCATCGTGTGGGTTGATTTAGAGCGATAAAAAACGCGGTTTCGGTTCCACTGCGCGCGTTCCCCTCAACTCTGCAGTTGACGTCATGTTAGTAGCCACCAGGCCTCCGAGATTTACACGCCCTCGGAGGCTATACGGGAAAGCAAACCGTGCTGCAGCTATGCTTCCGAATGGCGGCACAGCAAGCTTTCTAGGTGCTTTCTGTCTTATAGTTTTCAAGTAAATCGATTTTTTAAGAGCAAACGCGAGTTCACTATACATTTGCACTTAAAAGCTTCTTACTGCAACGTCACCGCATAGTACCATGCCGGCCGGTAGTGTCGCATAGTCATTTCGGGAGCGCAAGAATGCTGGGGTTTCAAACGGGCGCTGTTAAATGTGGACTGAATTTTTCGCCGAAATATTTCGGAATCGGCTTCTCGAATGCATATTGAAGCAGTGAAAATTACAACCGGGCATGTCCATATTCTTTTCACAACCCCTTCAAAGGGCAACTCCGGTGGTTTTTCACCATGTTCTTTTATCGATGTTTTCCGATGGTTCTGATAGTCCTGTAACCACCAGGGTTTTTCAGTTTGCTCAAAAACGCACCAATAATTTTAAATAAGTAACTGAAAGTCCATTTGAAACCGAAAGGGGTAGGTGCTCCGTGGAGCGTGTGCGGCGACGTCACAACCTTCCCGTCACCAGAAATATGGAACTGGCGGTAAAGAATTCCCAGTGGTGACGTAATCCGACGACATATTCAGTTATGTCAGCTTTTCTTATTTTCGCAGCGACGATTTGAGCACCGCAGTATCGACGTTTTGCGTTGGAAGGCGCGCTTGCTCGGGTCGGCAGCGCGTAGGTGACGACGTCAAGAACACAGGGTGGCCTGCGTGAGAATCCACTAAAAATTTTTAAAATTTACTTCCAGGAAAAGCCTAATGATCTACATCCATCTAATTTGGCATATATTTTGCGAGGAGTATATATATTGAAAATTCCAGTGAGATCAGTGGACACTGAAAAATCGCCGGAGTTGCCCTTTCGGCAGTCTTACGCGTAGGATTAATGTCATTTTGCAAAGTTTGTGGTGTGTGTTATGAGTGGTCATGGTACGACCTAACTTTGGCAGTAGTGTCAGTGCACAGCCCGACCTTTGTATTGTAGAGGTAAAATGAACGGTACGGTGCGCTGACGTCCGCATGATAAGCGCCGTTTGTATTATGTATTCCTAGGGGATGCAGCAATGTTGCACATAAGTATGCCTAGTGATTGAAAATATTTGTGTAGATGAACACATTGATACTATTGCGCTTAAATCCACATTATAAGCACTAATCACGTCACATGAGCGCCTTCATTACAGGTGCCGGTGTAGTATAGGTTTAATTACTTTATACAGAAGGCCCTGGTGGTTCGCGCCTGAGGAGCGGGCATGTGTGCAGCCAATGAGCTGTAAGCCCTGCAAATTCCTTTAACAAGGAGCCCACGCAGTGTTTATAAGGAACGGTCCGTAAGGACCCGCTCTAAGCCCTCTATGTCAGTACTTCGGCCAATAAAGTGTTTCAGTACGTCAGTCAAGTCCCTCGTTACTGGAACAAGTGTCACGGCGTCGCCGGCTCAACGGCAACGTTATGAGTGAACTCGTGATGACGGTTATGTTTCAAGGAGGAGGACCACTGACCTCGGGAAGGCATCGCTGAACTAACAACCTCTCGATGTGTCGGCGTGGCAGTTTCAAATGGGTTATCCGCTCCAGTCTCGTACATTTCCTGTTCGCCAGTCAGTCTGCGCATGCGTGTGTTCGTGAAGTTACTCACGCGCGACGTGCTTTTGTGTTCAGTTCTCGCTCCCCGGCTGCGTGCTTCACCGCTCCGGCACTCCAGAGAAAGTGAAAAAATTCACAGCATATCCACGGAGTGTATGATGATGAGTGGGGGGAGACTCCGGAGGTTCATCGTAGATTGTGCCGAGTTCCGGATTAATTTAGTTAACGCGCACGCTACGAATCCTTATGGCTCAACTACGCACAAGTGAAATCTCCCACCGGCACTTCATTGCAAGTCGAGATCCAGAGCATATATATATATATATATATATATATATATATATATATATATATATATATATATATATATATATATATATATATATATGCGTGGCCGGTGAACGGTTCTCCAGCGCGAGCAGTCGGTATTTTTTAATCAAGAAACTCGCTAGAAGACGCTGTCTGCGTCAAGCTTGTCTCTCGCGGGTGAGCACGCGTTCTTCTTTGCGAACTGGTGGAGTGTTCATCGAAGAAAGAACGTTTCCATACTCAACGCGCGCCTTTCGCTCTCTGTCTCTCTCTCACAACACAGGAGCTCGCGCTCGCGCGAGCGCGAGCCTCCCGGCGGCGCGAGCCGGCGGCGCGAGGTGGCTACATACATACGACGACGACGACTACTACTACTAATACTACTACTACTACTACAGAGGAGAGAACGACCCACACCCTAAGGAGCTTCGCCCCTAAAAATATCCACGCATATCCACGGAGTGAATGATGATGAGTGGGCGAAGCTCCGGATGTTCATCGGTAAAAACCGCGAATCTTCCGTGAATCTTGCCCAGTACATCATCAAAGACGTGACACAAAGTGTTTGTCGCCATCTAGCGCTCTCCTATCACACTAGAGCACGCAGCGAGCGCCTCCGCACCATCTATTGATCAGTTCGCGTATTAGCTAAGCAGCACCGCAGCGCTCGGACGGACAGACAGACAGACCGACAGACAGACAGACTCCCATACTACGTGTCCCCATACATCTGAATGAAGCGAGCACCGCAGCGCCATCACGCCATCTAGTGAGCACTTCACGAACTAGAGGTGACTACTACACGCGAAGGATGGACAGACCCACGGCATAAGGAGCTTCGCCCCTAAAACATGGTTGATCCCTCTGTTATAGGAATTGGTATGACACGAAAGTGAACGCTGAGGGCATGCATAAGCGGCAATCTGATGAATCGACAGCGGGGTGTGGGTTGGGCTCTCTGGGCATGTGAACCCGTTGCATGTAGACGTCAGAGGCACGTCGACACTGCACAGGAATCCTCGACAGTTGTACGCAAGCGAAAGTTCTCGAATGACTCACATTGCTCCGGACACACTGCACTTCACGCGCCAGAGCTGAAACCTTGGCTCAAAGCTGCTCTTTGAGGACAGCTTTGAGCTCCAGCTCTTTGAGCCACCCTCTGTTCGTGGCGTAGCAGCTGCCTACACCATACGTACCCTAGAAGACTACCACGGACCTATAGCAACCCACCGCCGTCTCAGTAAAAGCGACCACGTTGACCCATTCTACAAGGAGACAACGGTGGTAATGGCTACCGATGAGAAATCTTCGTGTTTTATCGTTCGTTTTTTTTTTTGTATTTGTAAGCTCGCAGGAGAAACGATTGCCGGAAACTGGTGTTGTGCCGAATGTTGCCAGAATAAAGCAAAGAAAACCAACGATGGAGGTGGCGAAGTGGGGGGTCTCTAGAACAGCGCTCTTTGGGACAGGTGGCTTTGCGCTCTTCTGCGGGTCGGCTTGGCAACCGGTAGTTTGTGTTTGCGGTCCGAGATGCTGGTACAGCTTGATCCGTTGCCGGGTGGCATCGCCGTTTTCTCGTCTTCGGCGCGCTAACCGCCTGCTCTGTGTTTACACTACCGCGGTGGGGGCTCTGGCGTCATCGTAGGAAGCACCTACGCCTTTCGGTTTCGGTATGTCGTTTTTTTTATTCTTTGTGTGTGTGTGTGTGTGTGTGTGTGTGTGTGTGTGTGTGTGTGTGTGTGTGTGTGTGTGTGTGTGTGTGTGTGTGTGTGTGTGTGTGTGTGTGTGTGTGTGTGTGTGTGAAGGCAACATTACATGTTACCTACTGCGTTGTGCGACAGAATAAACCTCGTTTTTCCACTACGTATAGTCGCGCAATGATCGATCCTTTTCAATCTCACTTAAAAAAATTATACCTAATGCGAGCTCTTGTTTCTTTGGCCCCAGGTGCCCCCCGCATAGCGACTCATGAGCTAAGTGCATCACCTCAGTGCGCTTATCTTGGGGACAACTAGCTGACTAACTCGAGTGCCTGCTATTGAGTCGCAGTGATATAACAGTCCGTCTGAAATGAACATGCCGGATTTCCCACTACGCGCATCTTCCCAACATTTCTTTAGCGTAGTGTCACCCAACTGCACTTTGCGGAACTCTTCTCTCTGGCCTAATGATGCCTCCCTTTCTTCATCAATTTGCGCATCTTCGCCGGAAACGTCTTTCTTCTCCAAAGTAAGATTGCATGCCACGACCTTTGGTTTCTCCACTGCTTGTTCTGCCTCGGGAGCAGGCTCGGCCGGTGCTCGACAGGGTGCCAGAGGGCTGCTGGCCTTCGACAAAAGTTTCCAATCTTCCTCGGTCAACAAACAATCTGTGCCCTCGACGAGCTCATCAGTTAACGCGCAGAGTAGGTCGACGCTCTGAGGCTCCGTAACCTCTCGCGGGCTATTTAATTTGACCGGCAACGTAGCTAGCCTTGCCTCAATAGTTTTACCAAAAGCAGACACCAATCTCACCTTGCCAGATGTCTCTACTAAACTTCTCGGAAGCAGACTCTCCCGAAAGACAGTTATTTCACTCCCTGTATCCAAAATTGCATCTGCGGATATACCTGCACATGATACGGGAATTAACTGCAGTTTATTTGTGCCTTCACCCTCATGTTTCAGAGACTTCACCTTTGCGCTAAGTACTCCATCAGGTATTTCAGTTTCCGTCTCGTGGGATAACGTTACCTTTTGGACCTTCCGCTTTGGCTCGGTAGCCTTCTTCGGGTTGCTCTCCTTATCACTAGACTTCGGGCACTCCTTAGCGAAATGGCCTGAGCCGTGACATAAGTGGCACTTCAGAGCCCCTTTCTCTACTCGTGTCGCCGGCTTCTGCCCCATTTCTACAGTTGGTTGCTTTGAAGCACGCCCTTTTCCTTTCGCTTGTTCGAAAGTTTGCAGCACTTTAGCGATCTCAGTTGGCCTAAGCCATCCCTCGCCTTCTCTTAGTCTCACATACTCAAGACCCTCCGTGCTAAGGCCCGATTTTATGCGATCAGCAACCATGAGTTCTGCCATCACTTCTACCGTGTCGGCCTCTCTCACTTGGAGGTAGTAGGAGAAATAAGTTTTCACGCGGGACGCGAACTGCGCCCACGTCTCTTCCTTCCGCTTTACCGCTCTTTCGAACCTCTGCAGATACTATGCCGGAGAAAGCTTCAATTCCGTCAGTACTGCTGCTTTAACTGCCTCGTAATCTGCACTCTCTTCAGAGTTGAGGTTACGCAGTAAGTAACTAACTCGTTCAGTTAGTGCTGGTATAACCAAATGCACGCGACTCTCATACGGTACTTGGTAAGTAGCAAATAGTTTTTCTACTTCCTCAAACCATAATGGCACATCCGCGTCACTCGGCAGGCGGAACCCTTTCAGCACTTTTGTACATTGCTGGACAGAATCGAAACACCATCGCCCCCGATCGCCCGTCTCCGACCCAGAGTTGGACAACGTGCCATTGAGACGTTCCGCGTTCATTCTAGTTTGCAATAGCTTTTCGTACTCAATCTGGAGATTGAGCTTTTGAATTTCAAGTTCGAGCGCTCTCGTTTCACTTGAATTCGGCAAAACCTGAGATGCCTGCTGCATCGATTCTTGCCTCTGAGTAGGCACTCTCGCCTCATTTGACTGATCAGAATTTAGAATACCATGATTTGATGGCTCTCGACTCCGATCCATTGCTACCGCACTCGCACCTTCATCTCCATTAGACTCCATTGTTTCAGCACCCCCGCGTGTTCTCACCATGTGCTCTACAC
Organism: Hyalomma asiaticum; assembly: GCA_013339685.2. Taxonomy (NCBI): domain Eukaryota; kingdom Metazoa; phylum Arthropoda; class Arachnida; order Ixodida; family Ixodidae; genus Hyalomma; species Hyalomma asiaticum. The sequence goes on along the minus strand of CM023490.1, from coordinate 68,190,372 downwards.
ATAAACTGCCATGCCAACTAGAGAAAAACGCAAGAAATCCTGCTCACCCTTTCCTGTATGCACTGTCGTTCCTGGATCTCTTCCACGGTGCCGGAGTTGGCTGCTGTGGGATCGTCTCGACGTTGCCGCTGGTGGCTGACGGATGCCTTGCCCCTCGGTCTCCTCGGCACTGGTCCAGTGTATGGTGCCGTAGGGCTTCGCCGATCCCTGTCCGACTGCGCCAGTTATGTTTTTCTTGTTCGTTTTCTCCTTGATGTGGACTGAAGTCCCGTCAAGAAGATGATCGACGTCGATGAAGCAGGAGGCAGGTTGGAGGTAATGAACTTGAAGGTATATTGTAGCAAAATATTTACAGTCATATGTACATCTTGCCGAAGCACACTGATGATAACATCATCATCAACAGCGTCTTATTCTTCTACGTAACTTTTCTTAAGTTAGAGCCTAGGACACTGTTACTACATACAACGAACCTAGTCTCACTGTTCGACCACCGAGTGGTTACGGCCCAGACAGAAGTTGCATCGTACGGAGTCTTACTGATCGATCAGTTAAGTGATTACAGCCTAGACTGAAGGGAAACGAATCCCGTCCAGTCTTTAGTACCTTACGGTAACAAAGAAAGAGGCGAGGTGGCCACTGCTGGTCCGCCTCAACCTTCTGTTATCCAATCTGTTTACCCTCAGATTAAGCCACTCCCTAGTGGGTTGTCCCTAATCTCGACAGCAGCGTCTTTGCTGTTTAAACAGGCCTTTTGGCATTCTTTCCCATCATGGCTCTCCCTCTCCTTATCCCACGCTCTCAGATATTCTCACAATCGAAATATCGGTATCGTAGCAGCCCTGCGGCATTCGGGCCATCTCCCACGCTCATCCAGTCGAACCCTGTCGTTCCAGGAAACACAGCGTGTCTTCGCCTTTCCCGCAGTTCGGACCGTGCACTGCTGCGACTCACCCCTTTGTTCCAGTCGGCGCGCCGAGAGCGCATGCCGGTCGTTAAAGAATTGGTTGGGCCAAGCGCATTGTCGCTTCGAGCGACGGCGCACTTCTCATGCATTCCTTCCTATGCGTCCGAGCTGCTCTTCCCCGAAACGGCCACTGAGAGGACAAGTACGGTCGCGCAGCCGCGACCCCCCCGAGCGACGTTCAGCGAAAGGGAAGGATCTCGTACCAGGAACCCCTGGGGGCCCGCGTGGGAGACCAGCCGCTCAATGGGAGCAGTTTGCTTTCCATTGATAATTGCTGTCAAAGACCATGCAGAGAGAGAGCCGAGAAAGAAGCTTTGTATAGCGCACGGTGCTACGCCGTCTCTTCTGTACGATCGCCTTATGAGCGGCAACATAACAATGATTATGCTTCGATTAAGGAAACGACGCCAATTTCTGTAGCCCATGTCAGCAGCACGGCTAAGCGTCCGTGGGGGGCTAGGAGAAATACCCTCAAAGCTGTACGAACGCGGCTACGCACGGCTCTGCACGCGTCCATCGAGGCGGGATTTGGAATGCTCCAGGAATAGTGCCGCCATCCAAGAGAGACGAAGTAAAGCTGCAGTGATTCACTTTGCCTTTCATGAATGGCGGCACCGTTCCACGCAATGTTCGCCTGGATGCGCGCGTGCTGAGCGGGACGAGGGAAAGTTTCTCCGAGTACCTCGGTCTATTTTTCTTTTTCTTTTATTGATGAAAAATAAATTAAGGAGTTGTTGTAGCCATTTTTGGTGAGGGCTACCCCTTTTTGTTCAGATAATGTAACACCATCGTAATAAAAATTTAAAAAAATATATAATAATAAACTAGTCCCAATGGAGTCCGCTCGCGTCTCACACACATCAACACTGTAAAAACTGTCCAGTCAGTAATTGTCATTGATTTTTGTCTCTTCAAAGAAGCGATGAACAACTTTTAAGGCCTTGTGGTGTATCTTTGGTGGTCATGGTCCTAATATTTTCTCAAGCGAAAAAGTGCGCGCTGAATCTAATAAACATAGCTCTCGTTCGAGTCGCTGTCTCTGCGTGGTGTACTTGGGACAGTCAATCAACAAGTGATAGATATCTTCGTCGGCGTGGCCGCATGCATATGCTGAAGATGGAGCACGTTGAATTTTGAACAAAAAAGTCCGTTTCGCCGCAAGGGCGACGCAATGAATGCGATAGCGAGAAACTGTAATGCTATACAAAGTGACACTCGCAGCTTCAGGAGCAATATTAATTGTAGAAAACATGCACTTGCTAAGTGAGCGCCTCCCGTGGGCAGCGCGTGCTGGTACGAAGGGCTTTATACGTCGTGTGTCACAAAGCTACTCACACAAAGCTAGGTGAGGCCGCTAAATGAACAAACTGAACATGAGCGCGAACTATGAAGTGAAGCACGCACGAAACGAACGGACAGATATACACCGAACGAGCGCGAATAAGCTGTCACAATGGATACTCTGAGTTTGAACAGCGCTCCTGTTGCAAAGGCGGCCGAAGCACCGAAGGACACTAGCATGCTTTAAGTGTCGAGCTGTCACACTTGATAGTTCGAGCTCATCTACTGTTTCTTCGTTTAAAGGCGTCTCTTGAGCTCGAGTGACTTTCGTACGCTCCCTTGCGCTCCTCGCGCCATCTCGCTGGTAATGAAGAAACGCTTTAAGCGCCTGCCGTCTCTGAGTCCTGCCAGCGGTAAAGGGTGTGTATATAAGGTTCGCCGCTAGCTCCCCGAAGGATCTGCTCTTTGTGGCGTAGCGGTTAGCGCCACGCGCTGCGGAGCGAAAGGTTCCTGGTTCGATTCCACGCTTTGGAAGCGTTTATCTGAATTATTTTTCTTGGGCTCATATATATATATATATATATATATATATATATATATATATATATATATATATATATATATATGTGTGTGTATATATATATAATCTTATACATATACGGTTCATGACGGCGGCGACGGGGACGGCAAAAACCAGCCGAGACTGTCCATACAATTGCTAGCCCAATAAAATGCTTTGTGTAGGCCACAGAGTTTCCTACTAAAATACTAGAGGGAAAACTGGCGCTAGTGTCTATGAGCGTTTCAAACAAGGCGGTTGAGCCAGCATGGGAATGATGGGTATGACATGGATTTGCCTAGTCTTCGTTCTTCTGGCTTCATATGGCTTTGTCACTTCAGAAAAATAGTTCGTTTACGCCAAAATATTGCACTAAAACGAGAGATTTTGGAATAACTATGTGCGTGCGCAGGTACTATTGCTCTTTCGCGGTTAGAAAAATGCTGCACGCTCAGAAATTTATCTATATTGTGCGATATGGCAATGTTTCCTCCTCTGCTTGTGCCCAGATTTAGCAGCGTCCATAAAGGTTTAAGTTCCAGATGTAGTTGTGTTCGAACATAAAATAAAAATATTTGCTCTTGTAAGTGACGTGCTGACATATTCAAGTAAGTAAAAGGTACATGTGTGTTCTAAATATAACAAACGGGCTTTCGCTCGCTTCTTTTAGTGCAGGGAAAGTGCTCCACTGTATATTTAAAAACTGTATGCATTGGTCAAGCCCCTGCGCGAGGCCGTAGCAGAAGCGCAGTATCGCCCATCGCTTGATGGTTGGTTTTGTGAAAAAAATTACAGCATATCCACGGAGTGAATGATGATGAGTGGGCGAAGCTCGGGAGGTTCATCGTAGATCGTGCCGAGTTCCGGATTAATTTAGTTAACGCACACGCTACGAATCTATGCACAAGTGAAATCTCCCACAGGCACTTCATTGCAAGTCAAGATCCAGTGCCTATATACAGTGCCTATATCTACAGTGCGAGATCCAGTGCCTATATATACAAATAAATAAATAAATAAATAAATAAATAAATAAATAAATAAATAAATAAATAAATATGGTTTGCCGGTGAACGCTTCTCCAACGCGAGCAGTCGGTATTTCTCAATCAAGAATCTCGCTAGGAGACGCTGCCTGCGCCAACGTTGTCTCTCGCTGGTGAGCGCGCGTTCTCCCGACACCCCCGGTTCTCCTCCTTTGCGAGCTGGTACAGCGTTCCCCTAAGAAATAGCGTTTGCATAGCCAACGCGCGCCTTTCGCTCTCTCTCTGTCCCTGTCTCTCTCTCACAGGACAGCAGAGGCACGCGCCGGGAGGCACGCGCCCAGGCGAACGCCGAGGGCGAGCGCGTGCCGGGAGGCACGCGGGTTACGCCTGACGACTGACGCCTGACGCGTGACAAGGTTAGACTAAGAGGAGCTTCGCCCCTAAAAAAATCACAGCATATTCACGGGGTGAATGATGATGAGTGGGGCGAAGCTCCGGAAGGAATCATCGGTAAACCGTGAAACTCTTCCGTGGAATTCGCCCCACAATTAAATGTGAAACACTTGAGTAAATGTCATCAAACTATTATAACATCTCGCATCTTTCATCATCAACTACAAGTACCGCCATCTAGTTTTATAACATCTCGCGCATGCTACGAATCCTCACGGTTCAACTATGCACAATGCACAAGTGAGATCTCCCACCGGCACTTCATTGCAAGTAAAGATGCAGTGCCTATATATATATATATATATATATATATATATATATATATATATATATATATATATGGGTTTCCGGTGAACGCTTCTCCAACGCGAGCAGTCGGTATTTCTCAATCAAGAAACTCGCTAGGAGACGCTGCCTGCGCCAACGTTGTCTTTCGCGGGCAAGCGCGTGCCGGGAGCCACGCGCTCGCCCTCGGCGCTTGCGTGCCTCCCGGCAGGCACGCGCCGGTGGCTACCTACTACTAGGGACGCACGACCCACGCCTTAAGGAGCTGAGAGCCACGCGCTCGCCCTCGGCGCGTGCGTGCCTCCCAGCAGGCACGCGCCGGTGGCTACCTACTACTAGGGACGTACGACCCACGCCTTAAGGAGCTTCGCCCCTAAAAAACGTGGTCCGCCGCGGTGGTGTAGTGGTTACGGTACTCGGCTGCCACCCAAAAAACGCGGGTTCGATCCCGGCCGCGGCGGTCGCATTTTCGATGGAGGTGAAAATGCCAGAGGCCCGTGTACTGTGCGTTGTCAGTGCACGTTAAAGAACCCCAGGTGGTCTAAATTTCCGGAGCCCTCCACTACGGCCTTTCTCTCCTCTCTATCTCTTTCACTCCCTCTCCCCCACCCCCACGGACGCTTAGCCGTGCTCCCTACATGGGCTGCAGAAATTAGCGTCCTTTCCTAACCGAACCACAATCAATCAATCAAACGTGGTGTTAAACAAACAATCGTGCCGTTAAACTCCATGGGACACTGCACCTGAACTTTCTGAGCTGACTTTTCAGCGTCGTCCGCAGGCGCGTCTGTCTGTCGTCCACTGATGATGATGATGATGATTGTGATTCGGTTAGGAAAGGACGCTAATTTCTGCAGCCCATGTATAGGGAGCACGTCTAAGCGTCCGTGGGGGTGGGCGAAAGGGAGTGAAAGAGACAGAGAGGAGAGAAAGGCCGTAGCGGAGGGCTCCGGAAATTTAGACCACCTGGGGTTCTTTAACGTGCACTGACAACGCACAGTACACGGGCCTCTGGCATTTTCGCCTCCATCGAAAATGCGACCGCCGCGGCCGGGATCGAACCCGCGTATTTTGGGTGGCAGCCGAGTACCGTAACCACTACACCACCGCGGCGGACAATGTCGTCCACTGGGCGTCTACTACGCGCGATAACTGTGCACCTGCTTGGCGCGTTCGGTCGGCGTTGAGTTAATACAGCGGAATTGAAATGCGGTCGTACAAGATATACGAACAGCCATCTGACAAGGGATGTATGTCAGCCGTGCAAGCGACCCTACGGTTACGTATTCTGTCGCATGTGATGCAAAAGAAAATAAAAGTTACAGCATATCCACGGAGTGAATGATGATGAGTGGGCGAAGCTCGGGATGTGCATCGTAGATCGTGCCGAGTTCCGGATTAATTTAGTTAACGCGCATGCTACGAATCCTCACGGTTCAACTATGCACAATGCACAAGTGAAATCTCCCACCGGCACTTCATTGCAAGTCAAGATCCAGTGTATATATATATATATATATATATATATATATATATATATATATATATATATATAGGGTTGAAAAGAGACACACGTTCAAAATTCTTGCTTTATTAACGTTTCGGCCGGTGGGCCGGCCTTCGTCAGAATGACCGGCCTTCGTCAGTCTGACGAAGGCCGGCCCACCGGCCGAAACGTTAATAAAGCAAGAATTTTGAACGTGTGTCTCTTTTCAACCCTACATTGGACCGGACCCAACGAACTTCAATCTGAAAATACCATAAAAAAAAATATATATATATATATATATATATATATATATATATATATATATATATATATATATATGGGTTTTGCCGGTGAACGCTTCTCCAACTTCTCCAACGCGAGCAGTCGGTATTTCTCAATCAAGAAACTCGCTAGGAGACGCTGCCTGCGCCAACGTTGTCTCTCGCGTTTGCCGGGGCAGTGTCGAGTTTGCCGGGGAGCGCGTGGCACCCGGCGCTCGCGGCGAGGGCGAGCGCCAGGTGCCACGCGCTCGCCCTCGGCGCGTGCGTGCGCTCCAGCAGGCACGCGCCGGTGGCTACCTACTACTAACTACTACTACTACTACTACTACTAGATACATCGGGGACGCACGAAATGGCTGCTAATGGGGAATGAGAGACAGAAGACTTCGGCTTTTAGTTAACGCGCACGCTGCGAATTTTTTATTGTTCAACAACGCACAGGAGAAATCTCCCACCGGCACCACCTTGGAGGTCAAAGCGTAAGACTGGTTACGCACTACTACGACTACGACGAGGGACGAACGGGTGCCGCTTTAAGGAGCTTCGCCCCTAAAACAATGACAGCAAAACCGCATCGATAAGGTTCGCGAGACGCAGCGCGAATATTTCTAAAGTTGGGTAAAATGCCGTCGCAAATAATATGTGTAGCCATCCGTCAACAAACACAACAACGAAACACTGAATGGCACCTCATCATTGCGAACGACTTTGGTACATGCGACAGTCTGATGATCTTTAGCAGCAAAGGCAGTAAAGCGTACACTACAGACGATGCCTTCGTCGCGTAATAAAAAAGTGTAGTAACGTCACTCGCGTCACTGAAGTTAAAAACAGGAATAAACATCTCCACCAAAACGTTTGAAGCCGCAGGTACGAAGACTAGACAAATCCATGTCATACCCATCATTCCCACGGCAGCTTCACGATCGCAGCGCCAGTTTTCCCTCTAGTATTTTAGCAGGAAACTCTATGGTGTAGGCAGTTCCAAGCCGGAGACGATGAATGAGGGTGTCGATGCATCGCAGCAGCTCATGATCTAGTTTATACACAAGATTGGGGTCGACTGCGTACAAAATGAATTCTTTTGTTTTCTCCGTGAACCAATTGGGCAAGCACAATTCCCGTTTTTGCCCTCGTAAGATGCGGCGTATATCGGATTGAGAAAGGCGAATGCGAAGAATTTCTGAAGAATCATGAGCAGCTTTCGCCAACGCATCAGCCAGTTCATTTCCTTTGATTCCGCAATGAATTGGGACCCATTGGAAGACAATATCATGATGTAGTTCCGTAGCTTGTGGAAGCTTTTTTTTTTAGAATAGCGTATATAACACGTATATCTATGTGTTTTGGAGTAGCACTTTCAATACACTTGAGAGCCGCCAATGAATCAGTAAGGACTACCCACTTTCGAGGCGGCTTTGATAATTTAATAAAGCTGACTGCTAATAAAATGGCCACCAGCTCCGATGTTGTTGAAGAGGATGGATGACCTAGTCGACATGCGTATTCCTCGTGCAACTCGGGTACGAGAAATGCTGATGTCGATGTCTCTTTGTCTTTGGTGACCGAACCATCCGTGTACACGTGGACGTAGTCGATGTACCTTTCAAACAGATGGTGTGAGGCCAACTGCAACACTCCAAAGGGTGGTACATCGTGCTTACTTCGAAGGCCTTCAACTGATGTTTCGATAGGTGGTATCTCCAGAAGCCAAGGTGGGTAGTTTAAATCTGATTACCAATGTGTTGAAAGAGGAAGCCGCGGACTGTGCTGTTGATGCACACAGTGTATCTGTGTTCTAGCACGACTTCCAATACCTGTAATCAGTGGATGTGAAGGGTGCTGCGTAATTAAACAAAACAAGTGGCGACATGTTTCCACATTCCGAATCACACTGAAAGGAGGTTCTTGCGCCTCTGCTAATGTCAAGGAGCTTGATCTCGCTTGTGGAACACCCAGATACACGGGCAGGCTACGTGCTTGTAGCAGCTGAAGGCTTATTTATTGTTCTTATATGTTTGCTTTACTGCATCATTTCCGTTACGGTAGTGACGTATTGGGTCCTGCTGAACCCCTTCAAAAAACACTTTCGTGTTTTAAAAAAAGGTGAACTGTGCTGATCCCGGGGGCAGTGCGCCGTGTGAGATGCAGAAAAGTTCTGGTGCGTGTGTTTCTGTTGCAGGTTCGATCCCCGCAGCCGCGGTTGCATTTGGATATCGTGGAATCCGCAGAAAGAAAGAAATGGCGAAAGAAAGACACAAAATTATTTGCCCGTTCGCTATCGTGACCATGGAGAAACTGCGAGGAGGTCGCTTTGTGACAACGTTTACGGAAGCCCGCCCGTCATACCGAAGCGAGGCCCGTGTACTGTGCGTTGTCAGTGCACGTTAACGACCCCCAGGTGGTCAAAATTTCCGGAGCCCTGCACTGCGGCTTTTCTCTCCTTCCTATCTCTTTCACTCCATTTCCCCTACCCCCACGGACGCTTAGCAATGCTCCCGACATGGGCTGCAGAAATTAGCGTCCTTTCCTTAACCGAACCACAATCATCATCAAGAGGAAGAGGGCGAAGGACGAAAAAGAGAAGCAAAGATAGAGATTGAGAGAAAGAAAGAGACAAAGAGAATGAGCGAAAGAAACGGGATGACACACACCAATCTTCGCTTGCTCCCATTTTCTCGGTAAGCGAACGGCTCCAAACATTTTCTCTTCTTCAACATTGTTTCGTAATGTTGTTGCTACAGTTCACCTCTGTAACACTTCGTGAGAGTAGGAGTAAATAAATAAAGTGAAATTACTCACAGAGGTTTTAAATGGATGGCTAATCAAATTTCCCCAGTCTGTACGCCCCCTTACAAAGGCAACCGTAGAATACAATAAATTCGAAAAGCGCGCTGCTCCGTCACTTTCGCTTGTGGTTTTCCCCTCGACGCCAAGATGGCGCCACATCCGTTTCACACCAAGTGAAGCGAAATGTGAAACCCCCCTGACGCGCGTTGACGCTCCCGGCGGCTTGGAACCGGCGGCGTGCTTGTTCGAGGCCGTTCTCTCTTGCGTAATCGCGTCCTCGTTGACATACGGAAATGCCAGCCCCTCATCTTTATGGTGGCTTATGGCTCTCGAAAAATCTCGTGGTCGTTGTCCGACATTAAGTCTGTGTCGGTGGCAGCCACGTCCATTTGCCCTCGTGGTCATTTTTTTGTGCTCTCTATCTTCGCTAATGTTTGGTTTTGTCTTTTCTCTTCTTTTGTTCTTTCCCTATTTCGATCGTTGTGGCTAAATGCGAGGCTGAAAGCGTAATTGCATTCTCTTATCCGCCCAGCTATTACAAGAAACTGGCCCTTCTTGTGACACTAAGTTGGACGTTTGTTCGCTCAATCCCGTTATCGACGGTGCAGTTGTTCCTAAGCGTCGTAAGTGGATACAGACACACAGCTAGGGTTTTAGGGTGCGTGTTTGCTCGCACTTATGTTGCATCTTGCTTGCTTTCATTGAGTTGCCATTATCGGAAGCTAATATATGGATGATTTATTGGGCACTGGCAGTTCCTGACGTCAAAGAGCTGGTTTCCTTTTACGGCTCTGAAAAATCTCATCGCGTTAAATTATGCACATTAAATGGTAAATGTTAGGTAAATGTCTAGGTGCTGACAATAGTTCTTGGTTATGAGTGCTGCATTAAGTTTCTTTTTTCTTCCTTTTTTATTTCTTTGTTTTTTCTTCTTTTGTTGTTGTTTTGGAACAAGTGCGCTTCTACTTTTCACGCGCTCAGAATTTCACTTCTGAAAGCAGTCTCCTCTTGTAGTCATCTTTGGCCGCGCGCGCCTTGTAGTATACTTTGTGACACAATGCTCTGAACTTTGGTTCTCTGCAATTAAGAAATGTGAGAGCGGAATCCCGCCAGAAGCGTCAGTTAGCGTGATTGGAGAGAAAAAAAAAGTGTGCCGTCGAGAAATGTACGAATGGTTGTGAACTGCCTTGGAAATCGTAATCTGCAAGGATGAAAGAAAAAAATTGAGGGGATGACTTCGTGACACAATGATCTGAGCTTTGGTGCTGTGCATTTAAGAAATGCGAGAGCGGCATTCCTCCAGAGGCGACAGTTAGCGTGATTGGAGAGAAAGAAAAGTGTGCCGTCGAGGAATGCACCAACGGTTGTGAACTGCAGCGGAAATCGTAATCTCCAAGGACGAAAGAAATAAAGTGAGGGGCTCGTCCACTGTCGGAAAATTGGGGGCAACCGGGCGTGCGAGCGGCCTTCCGTATCTTTCCTTCTTTCTTTCCTTCTTTCTCTCTCTCTCTCTTTCTTTCTTTCTTTCTTTCTTTCTTTCTTTCTTGTGTGTGCCTGTTAATACTTGATATTTTATTAACTTCAGAATATCCTTGCTGCCGATTGTTGCCTTTGTAAGTGTTCTTTTCTTTTTCATTCTTCTAATACCGTTCGGGACCCTTTGACAATTTCGCTGGGCAGGAAAGTACAGACAAGATGCAGTGCACTGTAAAAGAAATTCAATAAGCCTCAAAGTTCTAGCTTCTTTCTTTCTTTCTTTCTTTCTTTCTTTATTTATTTATTTCTCTCTCTCTTTCTTTCTTTATTTCTTTCTCTCTTTCTTTCTTGCTGTCTGTCCTTATGTATGTTGTAGCGTTCTCTTAAGGTGATTCACAGAGACACATATCTAGAGACAGACGGGTGTCGTCCGCCATTTATTCTCCACCTTCCAGGACGCCTCTTAGTCCTCTTCGCTCCTGATTTCTCTTTGACGCCTCAGGCGCCGACCGAAACATCCTCCCCAGCTTGACTGTTCACAATTCCTGGTGTGATATGTAAAGACGTTGCTGATAAAATCGCATTTTGTGGCCGTGGACGTCTCGAGATAGGAGTTGGTCTTCAATATACCGTGTTGCGAAGGCGTCTGGTCATTGAAAGGGTCCATAAAAGTTATCATGAGAACTGTCGATTCATTTCCGCACTAAAACGGAGTCCTCCGGTTGCATGTCCTGGATGTAGATACTATGTCTTCTGCTGAAGTTTTTCGTTATTCTCTTCTTATACGTTGTTTCACGGTTTTCTAGCTCTTAGAACGCATCAAATTTTCTAACATGCCCAATCCGCAGTCAACTGGAAATACCGGTACAGTTCCCGAAGCCGCAAAATGAGGAATGTAGCCCAGGCCACTTGTGCATGAATGCTTGTGATGTCTCATACTGGCTTAGAGGCAGCACTTCCAACAATGTGAAAACTTCGGGTACATCTTGATGTAGTGCTTCGTGTGTCACTACGATCAGCAAGACCATAAGCAGCTGGGTGGTATGGCGAACAGAACTTGATTATCATCCCATGTTCTTTGGCCCACCCTGCTTCGTGCTCCGAAATTCAGGTCCGTTATCACACAGCGCTGTTTTGTATGTCGCAAACAGTCAGCTTTCAGGTGAGCCACGACACTCTTGGCCTCTTCCTTTCCTGCTCTGGACATAATCATCCTCCTGCATTCGTCAACGACCAGCAGAAAAGCTTGAGTCTACCTTTTCCCCTTTTTTCTGAGCTCCGCGAAGTCCAAACGTAAAACTTCAGGCGGGACGCTAGAATGTGCCGTAGTTATTGTTATGACCGTGGGCTGTTTGAACTTGACTTTGTTCGTTTGGCACTCATAACATGCACACACGTAGGTTCTTACATGATCTTTCATACCTGGCCAGGTAAATCTCTTTAGCAGTTACGTGCGTGGAATGGCTTCATATCCACCAGACTTAAGGTTGCCATGGTAGAGATGAAAAATTTTCGAAACCATTGTAGGTGGAACTTGATGTTGCCAATAAACTTCATTTCCTCGGTTCCCTCCCATAGTTTCGCGTGATTAATTTGTAGAGCGCTGTAAACCGTGTTCGGTACCAGCAGTCCGGACAACGCTGCAGCATCAGTGAGTAGAGGACTTGGTCCATGTGAAAGGACAAAGTCGAACGGCTGGAGATAATTTACCAATCTAGCTCTGCGGCCCATTGGTTCCGTCATTCCAAGAAAGTGAGTCAGTGCTTGATGATCTACGAAAAGGGTAAACTTCGCCCCTTCTATATATGTTCGAAAATATACTACAGCTTTCCTACAGCCAAGGGTTCCTTTTGTGTTGTTAAGTAGTTCACTTCAGCTGGCTTCAGTGTGTAGCTTTAATACCCTATACGACACAGTGCTTCTGGTGACAGATCTAATGGTTGCTGTTACAGAACCGCTCCTGTCGCATAAAACGAGGCATCTGTATTGGGCGCGAACCTCAAGGAGAAATCTGGTATTCGTAGTATACAGGGCCTGACGATATTACTTTCACGAATTCAGAGTAAGCCCTTTCACAGTCCTAACCCCACTTGTGTGGCACACCGATGTGAGTCGAGCATGCTTGACACCTCGTTTTCACAGCATAATACTTAAGGATGGACCTGAAGTGTTTCGGGTTGATCCAGGAAAGCACGTAGTGAATGTGCGTAACAGGACTTTGCTAGTTTGGAGATTCGTTCCAGTGATTTTTTCTTTGCGTTTTTCGTGCACGCATCGAAAACTCTTCCGAGGGGCGCTGCTTTTCGAGATAGAAGGCGCTTTTATTGAAGTTCACCTTGAGACGTGCAATGATCAGAGCGTGCAAAACTAGCGACGAGTGGTCATGATCTTCCTGCTCTCTTTTTGAATAACGATTACGTCATCAATGTTCTACTTAGCAGGCTGGTAGCTGCTATCGTAATTCAGCTGTTGGTACAACGAATTGAAAGCGCTCGAGAAGTTTCTCAAACGCAGTCGGGGCTGTTATCTTAATATGGCATTTTACATCGATACGTAGTCCTTGTGTTATTAATGCGACAGCTGCCGACTGCGCCAGCTTAAGCTCTGTTTCATACAAGAGGCGGCGTTTTCTCAAGAAAATATTCCAGCAAGGAACTGCATCGGTGTGTGAAGCGTTGAGCCACGTCGAAACTTTCCACAGCGTTATGATGGAAACTTGCCAAAAAAAATTGTTTCCCATTCCTGCCAGCATCCTGTTCCTGCACGCAAAAGCTGCATGTCGTACAACTTTTTAGCTGTGGCACTGAGGTAGAGGCGCATGTTCTGAATCTTCAAGTCCTCGGACAACCATCCATTTTTTTCTCATGCATATTCATAGAACGAAAGTCAGTAGTTGGGGCTTGAGCACGTTTTCTCGAAAATATTTGGTTCACCTATGCTCCGTCGAAGGCTATGTAATCTCAGTATGTTCGTCATCAGTTCACTGTGTCGCGTGATCTGCCGTTGCCGTCTTTCAATAAGATTCACGTTAACGCTCATCTCTGCAGATGTTGTCTGGCTGGTAGTACCTTTCGCCGAAGGCTCAAATACGAAATTAGAAAACGAAGAAATTGGGAAATTGTAGTGGCGCCCGCTGTCCTGTCTTGTGGGTACGGTCTCGAAATGACGCCAGCTCATCTATATTGAATAGTGGACTACTGCTCCAAGTTATAAGTGAAAAATGAATTAAACAAACTTTGACAATAAAAAGAATTTTAATAAAATGGGCAACAGCCACATTCGTTGCTACATGTCAAGGCCGTGCAACTCACTACGCCGTATTGTCGGCGGCCTTGATACCGGCACCATAGCCTCCTTTCGGTGCGAGCGAATCAAACTGAGCGGCGACAGAAGCGAGCTTCCACTGTTATCCCTTACAAAAATGCCATACATGGCGATATCAGAAATTGGGTATATTTTGGTATATATGGCACGTGTCCGTATGTGGCCGTATTTGCTTAAATCGTGATAGAAGCATATATAACAATGAAAGACGAACTCGAGGAATGCCATGTGAGACTCTGACTCGTATTGGGCAAATACGGCCAAGTACGGACACGTGCCATATATAGCCAGATATGCACATTTGCGGCTCACGTCCGCTGTGGGGGAATGGCCAATGATTGGGGGCTATTAAAAAGTCTACAACTTAGCAATGCAGCAATTTACACACAGTAAATTACGCACTAGTACATGTCGGTGATTATGCGTACCGCCATTCGCTGCATTTTATATAAACGCTGCGATAGGCCCAATGTGAGCGTGCGTGTAACCACATTAAGAAACACAGACGCGCAACCACTAGTTGAGCAAGAGTTTAATAAATTACCGGGAGTAATCCTGTGACAAAACATCGTGGCCGCACACTTCAGCTGTGGTGGTTTTCCAACTGTACGGGTTTTTTTTCGGACGGCGTCTTTTTGTTTTACAAATACAAATAAGAAATTATCTTTGGTAGCTACTGTTACTGCATGAAATGCGTGTTCTTGCAATTCTTCGACCTCCTACCTTCCGCAGCCCCATCCCTAGGTACGCTAATAATTGATGGCATAGCTGAAAGCTCTGCGGGGGCTCCCACGAAGACCACATGCTGCAGGTGGAGGAACTGCTGCATTGTTTATGAAACATCGCAACCGAAGTGCCACCGCTGCACGATGACCTCCATTGGTGAGTTCTAGCCGAGCAAGAGAAGAGAAATTATTCATTCGAGGAGTCAGCCGCCGGTTGGCATTATGCGAGAGTATAGTCAACCGTGGTAATGCTGAACTAAGTCTGAGTAGACACCTTGGTATCAGTCGCCATCGCGTGCTAATGAATGATTTCATGGTGAAACACGGTTGCCGGGCAAAAAAAGAAATGCAAACGCCTAAAGCGAAAAAATCTTTCTTGCATAAACGAAGAAATTTTTTGGCAGCTCAACTGCCAGAAAATACCTGTTCTCTTCTGCATTATGTTTTAAAACTTTTTCTTCTTTACATTAGCGGTTCCGTTCTCGAAAGCAAAGTTGCTGTAACTATAAATAGATTTCCCATTTTCGATGAAAAGATCGCTAAAACGATGTAGAACAGGGGATGTCGCAAGAGCCAAGGTTTCGACAAGTGGACTTGTCTTCGTCAGGGCGGCAATCACGAAGGCAAATCTACTTGTCGAAACGTTGGCTCCTGCGATATTCCCTTTTCAAAATCGTATTTTGCGATCTTTTAATCGATTCAAGCATCCATCTTCCCCTTCGCTTCTCTTATAGTTTGGATTTCCCATTTACGGTAAGAAAAAGTTTCAGTAGTTGTCACAGTTCTTCTGTTTCTAGTAACCGAATATTTTTGTGTTTCTACATAGCGCCAATGTCCCCGCTACGGTATATACGCACTGGCGATAAGGAAGACAATGACGGACTGACATGGGCCGCTCGTTAGTGCACGCCCAACATAAAAAGGAAGGTGTTCCTGCAATTTTGGCTCCAGGATCTGCTTCTTTGCCATTATCATTTTTTTCCTGTGGCTGCTATCCTCCCCCTACCGAGCGATTCATGTCCAATCCCCCATTGGGGTTCCGCCAGACTTCCAGGTCAAAACAAAACATAATCAGCTTCTTGTGTTTCCGAGTCCGACGCAGCACTTGTACATCCCGCAATAAAGCTGCTACGCTCAGTGAACCGCAACACTGGTGGAGGTGCTGGGCACTCTGCCATCACCACGTGACTACGGTTCCTCCTTCAAGCCCGACAGGACTTGCACGCGTGGAGACATTCCTGCACCGCATAAGGCGTCGCCTGCATGTCTTGAGTCCAGAATTCGCTTCGCTTCCAATTCCAATCACAAACGACTCGACCAGCCCCAGAAACGGCATCTGAAAGCAGCCCAACCCAGGTAACAGTTCAAAACATTCGGATTCCCGATATTAACGCGATAGCGTTAGAGAGCTCGTGCCGCAGAAATACCGCCGTCGGTGTCGGCGTCTCTCCGTGAGCGAAAAATCGCCCGTGAGCGAAAAATAACAGCTCCTAAAAATGGACAACTATGTCCATCTAGCGGAACACATATCAAGAAATTTCTCGACTACCATCGCCTCCGAGACAGCAAGCCCGCCTGCCATCTCGGAGGCCATGCGACTACAGCAGAGCCTATATGCGGAGTTAGTGCGAGGTATGCAGGTTCGGCGTGGTGTTGGTGGTCCAGCTGTGGGAATACTTCAAAGCGCAGAACGATTCCCCGTACAGCGGTGTACCATTGCCGAAAACTAGGAACACATGTCGGCTCCGCGAAAAGAAGCGCAGAAGGACCCCACGCAGGGAAGAAAGGCGACCCAGCGGGGGCGCTGTCGGAGGGCAGTGCTGCCTCCGCGCTGGCAACAAAAGAAAGGAGGAGGTAAAGAGTTGAATGGGAAGCGAGCCGCGTAGAGGGAGCGAAGCAACGCACGACGCCAGGTTTCAGACATAGCTTGACATCAGTACGCTTCCTTTGCTGCCGCTCTGCCAGATGCAACCGGAGGATGTTTTTGTGTGCAGTCGCATTCGGCTCAAAATTACGGTTCTCAAGGCGTGAAGGGTTTTAACGACAAAGGTCGTTAAAATGAAAAGATGATAACAGGGCGAGATGAAAAATGACATATCGTTAGTGGACAGGGCCGGCAAATATTCTCGCCGCTGTGTGGCGCCTTCTTGAAAGAGACGAGGTGCGCGGGCAGGATAGCTCGAGCAGGGCCCCAGCGCCGGCGGTCGTCTGGGCTAAGACACAGGCGACAACGTAGGAGAGAGGGAAATGACGTGTGTTGCGCAGTGAGCCTATCCCCTCGGGCGTTGTAGATTGTGACGTAGGTTTGACCGACGGCGTGTGTGTCATAAAAGTGTTTGTGCGATTGTTTTCGGGACGCCAGCCCCCAAGTGTGATTGGCTTGTTGGGGGACTCTTTGTCTAACCGAGGATTGAAGTGACGACGCCTTGGATGTGAGCGGGGAGCGGAGGCTCGGGCTTGGACCCGGGCAGACGCCTGAGCGTGGAATAAAGCTTCTCTCCACCGGGCAACGGCTCTTCCTTCGCGCTACCATCGAGTACTCGAGCCATCGAGGGGCGCTGATTCGAACCTCAAACACCTTCCCTCCTCAGCTAGTGTTGAAGCTAGTGGAGATAGGGAAAGGAAAATCAACTTGCGGTCTCGTCGGATGCTCTGCATCCACTTCTTTAGCATTTCGTTCTCACGACACCATTAAAGAAGTGAAGTACTGCAGTTGCCATTTCACCGACCATAAGGCGATGCTTTTGTGGTTAGCCGGAAGAGGTCTCCAGAAGAACAAATCGAACAGCTGCCAGATAGTTTACGCAAGAAGGACGACAGAATGTGACCATTTACCGAATAAAAGTGTCACGCCTACGCGCAGTTCATAATACAGGACCATGTGACTACTTCACTGCACAAACTTTTCATGAAGTTGATATAAAAGTGCTGTTAAATAGATCGAAAACCTCTACCATTACAATAGATACGTCGCGCGCGCGCGTGTGTGTGTCTGTGTCTGTGTGTGTGTGTGTAACAACACACATTAATAAGTATGCACTAAGTGGTTGAAGTGCACACTAGGGGCCGGATTTCGCTATCGCGTTCAACTCTTAAAGGCGAAGCTTAACGCTCCCCCAATTTTTTTCTGCGGAAAGGTGCATGAGGATGCCGAGGACTGGCTCGAGCAGTGTGAACGGGTGGCTGCGTCAAACAGCTGCGGCCCCGATGGCAAGCTGTCCAACGTGTTCTCGAACTGTCGAAAATCCCCATTGCCAAGAGAGGAAGAGATTATTCCGACAGACAACGCCGACGAAACTGTTACTACTGACCTGCTTGTACGAATTGGTGGGCGTGAAGTGACAGCATTGGTTGATACTGGTTCTGATTTCACTATAATAAGTGAGATGCTGGCCGATGCCCTTAAGAGAGTTAGAACGCAATGGACGGGCCCTTGTCTTCGGACATGCTGGAGGACAGCTAATGACACCTACAGGAAAGCGTACGGCGGGACTCACGGTCTGGTATACAGCCTTTGTTACGGAAATGCTGCAAATCGGTCATATTAGGCATGGACCTCCAGCGGTAGTACGGCGCTGTAGAGAGAAGACGAGACGGAGTGGTAACATACTCCACGGTTAGCGACGAGGACCATGTCACCGCACAAGGCAGAGCCTGCCTCACGCATTGTCGACGAAGACGTCTTCTACCGCCTCTATCGGGCAGCCTAGTTTATGTCAGCTGCGATGAACGGAGATGGTGTAGCGGAACGTATAACCGCCCCTTCTTCTCCGACGTGGCCTTGCCATCACTCGTTGAATTGTGAGCGTGACCGATGGACGTGCGCAAGTGCTCCTGACGAAAGGGGTTGGTGGTTCACGCTCTCCACGGCCTTCTCTGCCACGAGCAGCGGCCGTGCGTCGTCCCTCGCAGGCGACGTCCGTAGGGTAATACCGGTCTTGTTCCAGACCTCAAGAAGTGCAGTTGTTTTGTCCCTCTGCTCCCGCTTGGGTGAAAATCCATCAACTATGGGCGAATGATGGAGCAGTGCTGGTAGGCGTCCGCATGTGCCTCCACAGGGAACTGCCGTTCCCTCTGACCGGACCGAGCGAGTGGGGAAAGTGGGTTTGGCTGAATGGAAGTGTTGGGAGATACCTCGGAATGCGCGCAGATGGCGGCTCACACATAAGTTACAAGATATTTCAAAAATGAGGCTTATATCTCAAGCATCTCATCAGTCTTGGTTTGGGAAATGCTCACTAACGTCGAAGTGACCGTAGATGGTTATGGTCCCGCTTTCAGGAGACAGGACAAGAACCAATAAAAAAAGGAAACGGAGCTATATTCTGCGGTATATATAATCGAGAAACGAACGGAATTGCTGCAAGAGCCGTAAAAGACATCAAACGATTCGTCAGCTTCAAGATATATTTCCCAGGAGATCGAAAATGTGACCTGTTATTCCTTATAATTATTACCTTGGAGCTGCTTTGATGTGTGGACCATGGTTGATAGCTTCAAGTTGACCCACAGCCTGCCAGTGCTTCGATAAGGAAAGGAAAAAAAAACGATAGGAGAAAATAAGAAATGCGCAGTACCACTATATGAAAGAAAAGAATCTATAGAACACGGCAGCGCTAGAGCGAACAAATTATCCGAAATCAACATTGAAGATGTCGTCCTGGCCCAGCGGGAATTGAAAAGTTCAGAAGCACTTTCTGCGGGACTTCATCTCGCCTTTCCAACGTTAAGCCAACAAGAAGCGTTAATGTCACAGTGGACCCCAGTAGAAGATTGAGATCGTATCTACCAAGAACGCGGTGTCCTCTAATCCCGACAGGCCCAACAGTAAAAATGAATGCGGTTCTGTGTAACGAGAAGAAAAAGAAAAAAAAGTAGGCCGACTTAGGAAAATGATGAAAGGTCATAATATGACGATGTTCATTCCGACCGACCGGTTCAATTCGGTGCGATGAAAGAACTCTACATCAGCGTCTAATAAAAAAGCGCCACAGCAGGTATGATTGATGGAGCGCAGTGGGATGTTGATTGTCTCTTCCGTCTGTTGTATTACGTTGGTCGTGACGTAACGAAGATGTCATCATTCCAAGCAGCAAGTCCATCAGATAGCAATGACTGTTTCTCCAGCCTTTTTTGAGCTAACAAGTGCCGCAAGTTGGGAGTGTTGGTAGAGTTGCATGGTGATCGTAACAGCGCAGAAAAAGACAACGGTCAATGACACGCTAACGTTCGCTCCACTGTATCTGCAGTTGTAGTAATAGTAGTAGTAGTACAAAACTTTATTATATACATAAGCCAGACAGGCTAGAACTCCAGTGCCCTGCAGTTGTAACACTGACAGATTTTCCCGCCCGCTTTAATCCAAGTTCCAGCTAAATTGATCCGAGCGTCGCCGAAATAATCAGAACGCCAAAGTATTTAATCTTGGCGCCAACACATTTAATCTAAGCGCCAGCACGAATGGGGCGCGTGCCAGGCTGTTTAATCCAAGTACCACTGTGTTTTATCCAAACGCTAACAGCTTTATTCGAAGTGCCATTTAATTTAATGCTTACACAACAAACGGCCAGTTCGCCGTGAAATCGGCAGTAGTTTTCGAATAAACGTGACAGAATATTAGAGACATAACATCGTTACGTAACGCTTAAGGATGCTGAGCCTCTACCCGCAGTGTGATGTCGGGCTAGAGGAATCTCGGAGACAAGCAAGGAGATGGTGTACTTGTGAGCGTCAAATGCGCGCACTGTAAGGAATGTCCCATAATTTTTGTTATACGGCACTGATATTTATTGCACTCACTAATACATTGCTTATGAACTGAATTCCTGTTATAGTTGTCTTGAGCCGTGTTTTTCGTGTAATTACTCGAAGAGCACAAATAGCTGAACGTCGTCTGCAAGTCACCACCACTCGTCAGCCCGAGCAGACGCCTGTTAATAGATCTTTTGCAAGAAAGTATACGTAATATCGTCTGCTAGCAGACGGCAGTGAATTTCTGTGAGAAATTCAGTGCCGCCAGCGCCTCGGAGATCAAATCGTCGCTTATCCTTCCCAACCTTCACACTCGGCGCAACATCTCGAGCCTTTCTTTATTCCACAAAGCGTTCCATCGCCGTTCAACGAATCAGACACTGATTTCGCAGCCAGTGTTCTTATCCTCCCGTGTCGATCACACCAACAACATAGCTGTTCCTCTTTGTCGCACTGGTATGTTCGTCCATTTTTTTACGCTGAAAACTTGTTTGGTGTGTAACCACTTTCTGTCTTCTATCGCCACCTTAGCCGATGCATCATCATTCAAGTCTTTTAAAATAACTCGAACATTGCTCTTCTTTTTTTGTTGTTGTTGCTGTTACTGTCTATCTGATCCTCGTCCTTATAGCTTGAAGGTTTTTGAGTACTGGTAACGCATATACCCACACCCTCTGTATTGCCCACTGGGCCCTGAGGGTATGATAATAAAAAAAACTGACTCGGTGTTTAACTTGCACGCTTACCACGGGTTCTGTGGTCGTATTCGTTTAACGCTCCAGCATGTAAATATCCTGCATTAAAATTATAAGGTTTCACAACAAAACGTTTGTGGTAAATTATGATGATGATGATTGTGGTTCGGTTAGGAAAGGACGCTAATTTCTGCAGCCCATGTAGGGAGCACGGCTAAGCGTCCGTGGGGGTGGGGGAAAGGGAGAGAAAGAGATAGAGAGGAGGGGAAGGCCGTAGTGGAGGGCTCCGGAAATTTAGACCACCTGGGGTTCTTTAACGTGCACTGACAACGCACAGTACACGGGCCTCTGGCATTTTCGCCTCCATCGAAAATGCTACCGCCGCGGCTGGGATCGAACCCGCGTATTTTGGGTGGTAAATACCGCAGTATACCTTGTTTCATAAACGCCAGCAGGCAGTGGTAGAAACAACTGCACCATCTCCCGCTAAAGGGAACCACGTGTGGATGCGAAGCAGCGGGGAGATGGTTAGCTTGAGGGGGAGATGGTGTAATTTTTCTCGTTAGAATCCCGAGCGCTCATCGCGGCGCTGCACATGAGAGAGAATGAGGCGCGCGCTCTCCGCCATTTTCATATTGTGGAACTACCGTGCATTTTAAACCTCCTTACTACCGTGGCGCCCACAGCGTCGCACCACCTGTCGTGCGCGCCGCTCCGCAGAGTAGAGGATTCCTAGAGGAGAGATAGGGGAGTGTAGGAGAGCAGAGAGAGGGGGAGGGGACGCGCATGCGCTGTGGGGATGTGGGACGCGGGAAGGATGGACGGACAAAGCCCCCCTCCATAAGCTGCTTCGCATCTAAAATTGGCCGCGTATCAGCGTGATTCTCTGCAAATGTCGTCGAAAAGACGACAGCCTTCTGCCGGCCGTACTACGCTGCTTGAGATATGGACGCCATCTGGCAGCACCGTCGGGAAGCATGATCTTGTGCAGAAACCTTGTGCAACTGCAAGGTTAAACACCAACTCGTCGACAGAGGCCTTTTTCGGGCATAACGTCGCATTTTTAGCGCCGCCTAACAAAGACTAGGGTCTTTAGAATTACGTATCTAGAAAATAAAGGAACACACCGCATAATACTTACGTATTGATGCTGCACCTCAGATATGCGTAATGTTTGCGTTTTGATCGACAGTGTTCTCAAGCACGAACGCAGCTACCAGTCCAAGATGGCTGGACGTTAGGCAAGTACTTGAACTTTGGCCGTGTGGCTGAAACGTGTGAGAGACAGACAGACCAAAATTTCTGCGTTCAAGTATACCAAGAAATACTGTCGATCTTTAAAACTACATTTGTGGTCCAATGTTAACACTGTTGAAACATTTACGCCATTCAACCTTGTAAACATCCTGCTTCTCGTGTAAAGACTAAACTGACCGCCACTTGGATTAAAGCTCTTAGCGTTCGGATTAAGCACGGTGGGAATTGGATTAAACCCATTGGCCCACGGCGTATGTGCGCTGGCGTTCGGATTAAGGGTTTTGCAAGTAGATTAAACAGTTTGGCGCTCACCTGATTTATGTCGCGCTCGGGTTAATTTAGCTGGTACTTGGATTAAAGTGAGCGGGCAAATGTAGCTTTTCTTTCTTTCTTGCCTCTATAATGTAGCACTATAATGTAGCACTGGGCTCAGGGCAAGAGTGTGCGTAGGGCCGAGGGTGGAATTGTGTCGGCTTTTGTTCCGCCACGGTGGTCTAGTAGTTATGGCACTCGGCTCCAGATCCAAAGGTCGCGGGATCGAATCCCGGCCACGACGGCTGCGTTTAGATGGAGGCGAAACGTTGAGGCCCATGTGCTGTGCGATGTCAGTGCACGTTAAAAAACCACAGGTGGTCGACATTTCCGGAGCCTTCAACTACGGCGTCTCTCATAATCATAGCTCGTTATGGGACGTTGAAACCCCAGAAACCAATCAAATCAGTGGGTCGGCTTTTCCCTGTTGCGTGATAACGACACACGTAGCGCGGACAGTTCAATTCCCCAAAGTGCCCTGCACTTAATAGAAGCAACATCTGGACCAATTACAGCGTGATAAAATGTATCCAAAAATCACTTCCTAGTTTGCGTTCTCATTATTCTTGCTAAATCCAATATTTCGAATAAATAGTTCTCAGCGTTAACGCATGTGTCTACAGGACGCATATGTGCTTATTTATTCATTTGTTTGGCAATGTCAGATTGTCGTTATGCGTGAAATGGAAGGCAACGTTAAGAGTCTCGAGACTATCCATCTTATTTAGAGAATTAACCATTTACCCTTTGGGTCGATTAGAAAAGTGTACTCGATATACGCTTGTGCAAATATAAAAATTTAAGGAACATGTGGGTACGTGCTGCAAATGCAGATGATAAAAACAAATTACCCGGATTACTTAACTCACGTCATGACGCTGGATTTCTAACCGCGGACATAATACATTCGCAGTTGTCCTCACTCATTCAGTCACTCCCTTAGGCTATTTTTTAATGTTATAAGCACACAAGTGTGTCGATTGAAACTTTCACCTGTATGATATTCCTCTTTAATTACGTTATTTGGAATGAACAGCTGCCTCTTCGCCTGCTTTTCCATTCATGTGGTTTTTATTATATTGCAATTGTTTTGTTTCTAACTATTGTGTAATTCCTATTGCGATTAAGTTCATGCATTATGTTCTCCACTTGCTGCCACCACGTTGTACCGGTGGCTAAGAGCTTCTAAAGCTGCTTAATGGCAGCTTTTATCTCGGTTCCTGTCATCGTAAGCTTCAAATCGAAAGAAAGAAAGAAAGAAAGAAAGAAAGAAAGAAAGAAAGAAAGAAAGAAAGAAAGAAAGAAAGAAAGAAAGAAAGAAAGAAAGACGCACAGCGCCTAGGCTGTGCACTTCTGTATTTTATTTATTGGCACTCTTTGCTAAGTGAAGGTGGTAAGAGTACCATCAAGCTGCTTTCGGGCCGCTTTCTTTGTACTTACTCCTGCAATTTGTGTGTGTGTGTGTGTCTTCTTACGCCTGGAAAAACGAAACGCAAATGCGAAATAAGGCTTAATGGTGGAAAGCAGTCTCTTGTTGCAATGCGCCAGAAGGTCGCTAGGAGAGGGTCGCGTTAAAGAAAAAAAAACATATAAAGCTAGTTTTACGTAAACAACATTGGAGAGCGCTCGCGCGAAGCCATCGCGGTATTGACCAACGCTATAAATATCGTCCGCCGCGGCCGCTCTGGTCTTGTCAGCACACGGTCCGCTTAGTTTCCCGGCGATGGCTATCACGTTTCAAAGAGCGATAACTGTAAACACGCTAGTCTGCGTAAAGATAAGATACGGCCAAAACTGTTCCCGCCTTCTACGACACATTGCATAGTCGCAGCACACAGTAGAGAAGATGACGCTTGCATGTAAAGAGACGAACAAACGACACAACCAATAATCAAGGAGGACTCTCTAGGCGAGCTTAATGTTTACTTAGCGGGACACTAAAGACTAATATTAAGACTAATATTAAGTTCAGCAAGATTTAAAGAATTTAAAGGTTAGGTTTGCGTGATAACGAGTTCCTGGCGAGACCAAAGCACTTGTAAGCGAGCAAAAGACGAGTTGAGTAATTGTAGTAACACCCTCTGGCCTGATCTGTGGATGCCTTCCTGAAATGGCATCAGCTCATTTATTTATTTATTTATTTATTTATTTATTTATTTATTTATTTATTTATTTATTTATTTATTTAATGGGCCTCAAGGACACGGGGTTTTACATGAGGGGTCGAAGCGACAAACAAGTTCATGTTCACAAAGTGTGATTCAACGGCGTTTTTGAAATGGGCGTGGTCACGTGGAGGACGATGTCTGAGGCAAGACTGTTCCAGTCAATGGCACTCTTGACGAAAAATGATTGTAAGTGTATGCCGGTGCCGGAACAGCTTTCGCATGACTGATGCGGTGAGAAATGCGGTGAGCTGCATTGATGGGAGAACAGTTCGGCAAAACATGAACAAAAATTATTATAAAGTGAAATCCCGGAAATTTTGCGGCACATTTCAAGACTCGACAGACCCGCTTTTTTTTTTCCTTTAGGTTAGTTACGCTACTTGTGTAGGAGTAATCAGAATAAATAATTCTAACGGTGCGGTGTTGTATTGATTCGATTAGATCGGTTAGAATGCGTTCAGGGGGAGCCCAGACAGAATAAGCATACCCTAATCTGGGTTCAATGAGTGTTTTGTAAGTTAGTATGTTCACCGGAGGAAGTGCGCGTGTTATACTTCGCTTAGGGTTACCTAAAGTGCGGTTAGGGACGTTAGTTATATTGGTTATGTGAGTTATCCGAGTGAGGTCGCTACAGAGAGTAATGCCTATAGGTACTTAGCGTTAGGTTCTGAGGAGATGATGCCGCCGTTAAGGAAGTATATGAATGGCAGGTAGGCAGGCCATCTATGAAATCAAACCACGGATGTTTTGTTAATATGTACCAGCGTTAAGCAGTCAGTTCACAATTTCTCTAATTTTAGTAAGTCTTTTTTGGATTGCCAGGTTGTCGATGACGTAGACTGTTGGACGATAAATGACGCAGTCATCGGCAAACAGGCATATTTTTGATGAAATATTACTGGGCAGGTCGTTGATGTAAATGAAGAGAAGGAATGGACCCAATACAGTGCATTGTGGCACTCCGGATACAACAGGAGATGAAGGTGATGAATTATCATTTGCATGCCCAAGTTGCTGTCCGTTAGCGAGGAAATGCTTAATCCAGTGGAAGACAAGGGGATCTAGGTTAAGTCACGAAAGTTTTAATCACAAGCGCTTATGTGGTAATTTGTCAAAAGGTTTTTTTTTTCGAAATCAATGAAAAAGGCGTCTGTCAAAATGTTTGGACCAAGGTTAATGTGAATATCGTGCAAAAATGATGCGAGTTGGGTTAAGCAGGAAAGAAATTTTTGAAACCCATAGATAGATAGATAGATAGATAGATAGATAGATAGATAGATAGATAGATAGATAGATAGATAGATAGATAGATAGATAGATAGATAGATAGATCAGTGACAAGTGTGCGCAGCCTCCGCATCATCATCGACGATCCCGTTGAAACACGACTGTGACCAATAGACGTCGCTGCCTACGCCACCGGTGGGAGCCACTATAAGAGATTATGCGTCTGGAGGAAATGTGCAGTTACGAAGCACTTGGGCACATTGTGTTCACTTGTCCCGCTTATTCGAGCAACCGTAAAGCTCCGTGGGACGGCTGCCTGCCGACGGCCTCGAGGACATCCTCTTTCCACGGACACACACAAATGTCTTGCATCTCGGTGGTGTCAGATCACGCCTTTAAATCAGCAAACTCTTCTCTACCAGTGTCTCTTGCTGCCTTGCACTCGGGTGCTTCCATCACTTTCTTTTAAGTTCGCTTTCCCCTACATGTGCTCAGCTGTTCAGGCGTCCTTTCAAGTAGGCAGTCACGCCGCAACACTTCTTTCTGACCCTGCACCTAGCGATTGCTAACCCACACGATCAGGCACCACTGCTATTAGGAAATCAACCGTGAATGTCGGAATTCGTTTTACTGCCAAAGCAACCACCCCACAATAAATAGATATGTTGTTTGTTGTTGTTGTTTTGTGGGGTTTTACGTCCCAAAACCAGTTCTGATTATGAGAGACGCCGTAGTGGAGGGCTCCGGAAATTTCGACCACCTGGGGTTCTTTAACGTGCACTGACATCGCATAGTACACGGGCCTGAATAAATAGATAAAAGACAAGTTAAAGGAATTCGTCAACTTAGTGATGCAGATAAAAACTGCACGGATGAATAAGCCAATTGATATATGAACTGGAAGAATGGATAGAAAAAGCATTAACTTTGACACGAGCAAGAAAATTGAGCTACTCAAAAGAAATGTGCTGAGCACGCTTTAGAATACTCGCGACGCAAACAGATGACCACGCCGCGTAGCGGCCTGCGAGAGACACGTACAGTTCATTGAGTATTAGCCGAATTGACGCGCTTTTTTACCTCGTGGAACTGCGCGTGCGGACTTGTTTTTGCTCAGGGTGCCTGTCACGGAATGACATTTTCTCGATGTTTCAAAACGCTGCTTATTGCAATCCGCAATAAGTAAATGCAACTAAACGTACTTTTGCGAAATATAGATGTGATAGCAGATATTGTAATGATAACTGAAACTTGGAGCACCAATGAAACCGATGTTTGTCGATTACCTGGCTATCAAACATACTTTCTTAATCGAGCAAGTGGTCGAGGTGGTGGCGTTTGTATGCTATTCCATAAACAATATCTATCCGAATTAATACCCGACTACACTGTGTCCACAAATGATTATGAAATATTGTCTGTTTGCTTAGAAAGTTGTCTTTATGTTGTATGCTATCGCCCTCCAAGTGGTTGTATTGAAAAGTTTTTTTATATGTTTGAGTCCTTGATACATTTTACTCAAGACCATCAGCTAAGCTTACTTTTGGCGGGGATGTAAATATAAACATGCTTAATACCGATCTCACTGTAAAAAAGATTTGATTTCCTGCTGAAGGCAAATGGATTGTGTAATGTTATACAAAGACCAACACGTATTACTGCTCATACGTCGACACTGCTTGACCTCTTCAGTAACAAACACTAACAGGAGCCTTAAAGCAGGAATTTTTCTTTCCGATTTCAGCGACCATCTACCAATTTTTCTCTGTTTAACAAAAATGCATAGTAAACGAAAAAGTTCGTCTCATATCGTGCGGTCAATAACTGAACAAAATATACTAGAATTCAGAAACGTACTTCAAAAAAATCAATTGGAGTGACGTACTTAATGAAAAGGACCCAAGCAGAGCCTACGAATGCTTTTTGGATACATTTATTTCAACTTACAACACATCCTTTCCTGAAAAATTAATAAAGCATAAACGACGTGCTCGGAAACCATACATTACACATGCCCTCTTAATTAAAGTAAATGAGAAAAACAGGCTGTATCATCATTTCATTAAAACAAAAGGCCTAAATCACCTTAAGGTTTTTAAAACATTTCGAAACCGTTTGAATAAAGACCTTCAAAAAGCCAGACGGGATTATTATAACAAGCAGTTTGCTTGTACTAAAGGACGTGCGGATATGATGTGGAAAAAGCTAAACCATCTCATCGCACATAAAGACTGTCTTGAGCTTAGCTCTATAAAAATACGTGGTGTAGAAATATCGGAACAAGCTTTAGCTAGTAAATTTAATGAATATTTTGTGAACCTTTCTAGCATTTTACGTACGTCTAACGACCTTAGTGGTATCAAACCAGTAGAAGAGACCATTTTTTTTTATCCAGTAAATGACAATGAGGTTATGCATATCTTCAAACAACTCAATAATACGAACTCACGAGATATTGATGGTCTTCAACTGCAACCTATAAAATCCGTTTTCGACATTATTTTGCCCTGTTTAACGTACATTTTCAATTTGTGCATTGCTAAAGCTGTCTTCCCTTCTAGAATGCAAATTGCTCGTGTATCTGTGATTTTCAAGAAAGGCGACAAGAACGACCTTGGCCACTACAGGCCCATATCCGTACTTCCAGTTTTTTCTAAAATGTTTGAAAAGATTATTTATGCCCGGTTAAATAAGTTTGAGAGAAAACATAACATCTTGACAAATTCTCAATACGGTTTCCGCAAACATCTTTCAACAGAATCTGCGCTTTTAGAACAAAAAGAATATATTTTAAAAAAACTTGAAGAGAATGAAATAATAATTGGTATTTTCGTTGATTTTACAAAAGCATTGGACCTCCTTGATCACAGACTGTTAATTAAAAAACTCAACTGTTATGGTTTCCGTGGGCACGCGGGAGATTTACTGAAATCCTATTTAGAGAATCGAAGGCAGGCGGTCAACATTAATGGCTTCACATCAGAAATGCAGGAAGTTAAACGCGGAGTCGCTCAAGGAAGTATATTGGGCCCTTTTCTTTTTAACATTTTTATTAATGACATAGCACAAACTTCATCTGCGAAATTCATAATATATGCCGACGATACAAGCATGTTCTTCTCCGGCAATGATTTAGACCTTATAATGGACACCGCAAATCACGCACTACAGAAACTATATGAATGGAGTGAGAGAAATGGATTACGTGTGAATGTCGCGAAAACAAAAGTTGTTATATTTAGAGCAAGGAATAAAAATGTTCAACCAAATAAACAAATTACCTTTAACTCCACCCCATTAGAAATTGTTCGTACGTTTAGAAGTTTGGGTGTCCTGTTTAACGAATCGATGTCTCGGAATGACCACGTTAGTCATGTCATCTCCAAGCTATCTCAAGTAATTGGTGTCCTTTTCCGAAATCAGCATGTTCTTCCCTCAAGCACAATGATGTTGTTATGTCACTCGCTTTTTGAATCCCAACTTAATTACTGCCACCTTATTTGGGGTAAGACATCAAAAGAAAACCTAAAAAAGTTAAGTATTCTGCAAAAAAAAAATTCTTAGGATTGTTGCAAATATCCCTAGACTACAGCATACTGAAGAGCTTTTTCACAAATATAAGGTACTTCCGGTTGAAAAACTATATGCATATCGTTTATCTGTAGCGTTCAAACGCGAAATAACCCAAAACACATCCTTTTTGCGGCAGGTTTCTAACCTATCAAAACGCGAGCGCACCCACACAACTCGGCAAACTGATGAATGGAATGTTCAAACGTATAAAAAACAGTATGGTTGGCAATTACTAGAAAATGAATTGCCAAGACTTCTAAATAACTTATGCAGAAAGCACATCACTCTAGAAAATATTACAAAAAAAGCAATTTTTGAACATTTCTTTTACGAAGAGCCTTAATATTCCTAAACAAATGCTTTGTTTCTTCGTTGATTAAAATATGTACCTAATGTTGTTTCGTCAGTTTTTTTTATAACATGATGACCACGTATGCTGATTACTTTGTGCATGAGATCTCATTTTGCCGTCTTTCATTTTTTGTATCCGCGACGTAAATCATGGAGTTGTAAAATGATGTCTTTTTTGTTGTTGTTGTTGCTGTTGCTTATTTTTGCATTTGCTTGTATTCTTTCAGCTTATATTGTATAACCGCTTTCCACTGTCTAAAATGTTTATGCCTTCTTTTTCATGCGCCTAAGATACCGCCAAGGTGTTTGTTTGTTGTAGGTGTCCACGGCGTTGTCAAACTATCGAGAGATAGTTTTTACCGCGGGCTCCTCGGCTATCACGTTTTGCTTTGATGGCGAAAATAAACTGAATTGAATTGAATTAATCAGGGGTTCCTTAATTGAAAGAATACCTTTGGATACACTAGCAGCGAGCTCGTTCAGGCAACCTTCGTCACATTTCAGCAAGCAGAGGGCTTGCGGCGAGGCAAGTTGGCGACGGTCCCACGAGAGAGCGACTCCCCGCAGGGAGGATTATTTCCGAAGACCCCAGACCACGCTAGCCTGAGCTCTTTGTCCGCTTAATGCCCTGCAGGAAATGAGGCCTTCGTGAAGGGTGTCCTGTTCAAGCATCGCTGTACGCAATTAGCGCAGCGGACCATCACGCTAGCCATCTGTGGGGGATCAGTCATAAGATGAAGGGAGCCACGCTGACTGCGGTCGGCGTCACTGAATTTTGCGGGTTTTTTCTTCTTCTCCCCCCCCCCCCCCTTGCACTAATTAAGAGACCGGGTAGATATATTTTAGGTGCAGCGGCAAATCAAAATGTTGCGAGTGAAGACATCTGTAACCACGGCGCGATGCCCCAAGCAGCGAGGTCTAGGGAAACCGGAGATTGGTTGATTTCTGGTGTTTTACGCAACGTTACTATAGATTAGCTTATCTAGTAACGTTGGCTTTTACGTACTAAATCCAGCTGGGATTACGGGAGACGCCGTAATGGAAAGCTCCGGAGATTTAGACCACGTGGGGTTCATTAACGTGGACTGAAATCGCACAGCACATGGGCCTCAACATTTCGCCTCCATCGAAATGCAGCCGCTGCGGCCGGGATTCGATCCCGTGACCTTCTAGTCAGCAGCCGAGTACCATAGCCACTAGACTACTCTGGCAGGGCAGGGAAACAGGAGAATCTAGGCGCTGTGGATTGCCATGCATTTCAGCAATAGTCGCTTGCTCAACATGACATACAAGCAGATCAATAAGCATCGCTTCTAGAAGTTTTTTGCTGTAGCTTTGTATCGGCTGGCCACCTAAACTTAGCCGCTCGTCTAGTTGCGACGCGTCCTACCGTCTACAACGTCGTCGGGGATTCACTATCAAGTTAGCTCCACCTTTTTGAGATTGTCTTCAAGAACTGACACACGGAAACATCAAGCTCTCAAACTCTCAGTGACATCTCACTTCTCACTTCATCTCTCAGTGACATCTCACAGTCGGGGACTCCACGCTTCTGGTCATCTCACGTATGCCTTCATCTGGTTGTACCTTCGAACTTTCACGTTGTTGACCATTGTAAATTATAAGCTTGTCGGCGGATAGCTTTCATTTACTCTACCTGTGTTAGCTTTCTCTACTTGTTTGTTAATTTCGATATACTTGCCTATTTTAAACACGTTTGCTATCGCATTAGACTGGAAGACTGCTGCCTGGGTCCGGGGCAGCGAGGAAACGATTGCTCACGTCCTCTGCGATTGCCCTGGGTACTGTTCCCAGCGACAGTCCCTCGCCGCAGAATTGTCACGCCTCGATGATCGACCGCTATCTCAGTAAACCGTACTGGAATGCCTGAACGACATAGTCTACCAGCAGAAATCCACGAAGGGTGTGCTCAAGTTTTTGCGAGCAGCCGGCCTCGTTGACCGTCTCTGACACTGCCGTGTTTGTGTCTGTGCGCGATTAGATCTCTCTCTTTCTCCTTTTTTTCTTTTTTCTTCCATCCCTTTCTGTCTCCTCTTACCCCTTCCCCAGTGCAGGGTAGCAGACTGGATATTTTTCCTTCCGTTAACCTCCCTGCCTTCCGCCCATCATCTCTCTCTCTTTCGGATTCATATTATGTGGATCTTTGTTCTTTAAGTGTTGTATTTCTTGAGTTCCTTTTCCCGCATTATCGCTAGATTAAGGTCTGTTATTTCGTTTTCTAAGCAAGTCTCTGATGCCTTCACTGAGTCTGCTCGCGTACGTAACAACCTCACCTGCTGTGTTTTCGTTTACCAACTTGGCGCTGGCGACGCTACAGTGCCAGCCAGTAACAGTGCCACAGTGCACCAACCCTGCGGCGACGGATGAGATAAGCCTTCATTCGTTTCCCGACATAGGCAAATAGTTCCAAATATGTGCAAACTTACAAATAACTTCACTGAGGGAACTTATTTGAAGCACTGTCGTTTCATTGGCAGGCAAGAATTCTATAGCTTATGTTTGATTTTTCGCAGCCGAATGATCAGTTTTTGTGTTTGGTAATATTAATAATTAACTAATAATTAATAATTATTGATTTAATTAAATAGTTAATTAATTGTGAGCTTACAGTTTCTAAAACTGTTCACGCGGAAACGCGCTGGATGAAATGCCCTTCAACGCTGCACTTGCATCAAGCAGCACTAATTTGTTTTGATTAGGAGCGTTCCTGGCTGTCCTTGGACTAACAAACTGAAATTGTGAGCTTCACATAATGCTGAAAAAAATATCAAGATGTACAGACGTGCGAAAAGCATGCTTTCGGCCTACTTAGCTGCGCTACTCTATAATGCATATGTACTATGCGGCATTCAAATTATCGAAGTTCTCCACTTCCGCGCACTTCGATAACTGCGAGGGCCAAAGGCATGGATCGCTCTCCATGCCCCCCAGCCACGTATCTTCGCTCTTCAGTGGCAGGCGAAACTTAACCAAACAAGAAATCTCTACCGCACGCTGAAGCGAGTGTACGGTTTCTTCCTCGCAAGGATCGTAACTGCGCGCATACAGCTAGCTCTCGGTCATATTTTCTTACGCCCTGAACCTCCTTTACTGGCTTAAACTGAAAGTTGATGCAAACTGGCCACAGCATTTGTTTTACGTACTCCTTGCGTCGCGCACATCCTGCGGCAAAAGGCCAAGGGCGTCATTCGCCGCAAAATAACAAGCACGCACAAGCTATTCTGGTTAAGCACACGCTCGTCTACGCTTGCCCAGTTCGTGAGTTACTACGTTCAAGGCTCATTTATATTTACGGATCTTGAAGGGCACGTACACCTCTGGCCACCGGGGCTGCAACATACGAAATATTTCCATCAGGTTTCGGCCAGGCTCGCTCTGATCAGAGGGTGTAATGCGATCGCTTTGATAAGGCTCGCTCTACGAGCGTGTATATACCACAGCCTCACGCTGATTTAATGCCGGCTGCTAACTTCTTGATGAAGTTTCTATTTGTTGAACAAGTACACGGGACCCAGCTTCCGATGGAGGCCGCAACAGATGTTAGAATATCTCTCTCAGTAATCGCCCACGAACAAGGATTTCACTGCCCTCCCCCTTCCTCCTGTCCCCTGAGATAACGTTTTTATCCTACACGAACCAAGAAGGGGGGCAATGCTGGCGGTTATGACGCCTCCGTTATCAGCCGCCTTATTTACGAATACTTCGCGGAAACATGCCTCTAACTACACTGTGTAAAAGAAGCCCTCGGCTCATATTCGCAAAGCACACGGGCTCTAGGTAGCGCGAGGCTATCCGTGATGGCGGACCGAAGGTGTAGCACGTCGGCATGGACGAAGGAAGAAAAAAATTACAGCATACCCACGGAGTGAATGATGATGAGTGGGCGAAGCTCGGGAGGTTCATCGTAGATCGTGCCGAGTTCCGTATTAATTTAGTTAACGCGCACGCTACGAATCCTCATGGTTCAACTATGCACAAGTGAAATCTCCCACCGGCACTTCATTGCAAGATCCAGTGCCTATATATATATATATATATATATATATATATATATATATATATATATATATATATATATATATATATATATATATATATATATATATATAGGCAGAGGCACGCGCTGGGAGATGAGAGAGAGAGAGAGAGGCACGCGCCGAGGCGAACGCCGAGGGCGAGCGCGTGCCGGGAGGCACGCGGGTTACGCCTGACTACTGACTCCTGACGCGTGACAAGGTTAGACTGAGAAGAGCTTCGCCCCCATAATATATGCCGACGATACAAGCATGTTCTTCTCCGGCAATGATTTAGACCTTATAATGGACACCGCAAATCACGCACTACAGAAACTATATGAATGGAGTGAGAGAAATGGATTACGTGGAATGTCGCGAAACAAAGTTGTTATATTTAGAGCAAGGAAAAAATTCAACCAATTAACAAATTACCTTTAACTCCACCCCATTAGAAATTGTTCGTACGTTTAGAAGTTTGGGTGTCCTGTTTAACGAATCGATGTCTCGGAATGACCACGTTAGTCATGTCATCTCCAAGCTATCTCAAGTAATTGGTGTCCTTTTCCGAAATCAGCATGTTCTTCCCAAAAGCACAATGACGTTGTTATATCACTCGCTTTTTGAATCCCAACTTAATTACTGCCACCTTATTTGGGGTAAGACCTCAAAAGAAAACCCAAAAAAGTTAAGTATTCTGCAAAAAAAATTCTTAGGATTGTTGCAAATGTCCCTAGACTACAGCATACTGAAGAACTTTTTCACAATTATAAGGTACTTCCGTTGAAAAACTATATGCATATCGTTTATCTGTAGCGTTCAAACGCGAAATAACCCAAAACACATCCTTTTTGCGGCAGGTTTCTAACCTATCAAAACGCGAGCGCACCCACACAACTCGGCAACTGATGAATGGAATGTTCAAACGTATAAAAAACAGTATTTGGCAATTACTAGAAAATGAATTGCCAGACTTCTAAATACTTATGCAGAAAGCACATCACTCTAGAAATATTACAAAAAAAGCAATTTTTGAACATTTCTTTTACGAAGAGCTTATATTCCTAAACAAATGCTTTGTTTCTTCGTTGATTAAAATATGTACCTAATGTTGTTACGTCAGTTTTTTTATAACATGATGACCACGTATGCTGATTACTTTGTGCATGAGATCTCATTTTGCCGTCTTTCATTTTTTGTATCAGCGACGTAAATCACAGAGTTGTAAATGATGTCTTTTTGTTGTTGTTGTTGCTGTTGCTTATTTTTGCATTTGCTTGTATTCTTCAGCTTATATTGTATACCGCTTTCCACTGTCTAAAATGTTTATGCCTCTTTTTCATGCGCCGAAGATACCGCCAAGGTGTTTGTTTGGTAGGTGTCCACGGCGTTGTCAAACTATCGAGAGATATTTTTAACCGCGGGCTCCTCGGCTATCACGTTTTGCTTTGATGGCGAAAATACACTGAATTGAATTGAATTAATCAGGGGTTCCTTAATTGAAGAATACCTTTGGATACACTAGCAGCGAGCTCGTTCAGCCCCTTCGTCACATTTCAGCAAGCAGAGGCTTGCGGCGAGGCAAGTTGGCGACGGTCCCACGAGAGAGCGACCTCCCCGCAGGGAGGATTATTTCCGAAGACCCCAGACCACGCTAGCCTGAGCTCTTTGTCCGCTTAATGCCCTGCAGGAAATGAGGCCTTCGTGAAGGGTTCCTGTTCAAAGCATCGCTGTACGCAATTAGCGCAGCGGACCATCACGCTAGCCATCTGTGGGGGATCAGTCATAGATGAAGGGAGCCACGCTGACTGCGGTCGGCGTCACTGAATTTTGCGGGTTTTTCTTCTTCTCTCCCCCCCCCCCCCCCCCCTTGCACTAATTAAGAGACCGGGTAGATCTATTTTAGGTGCAGCGGCA
Source organism: Hyalomma asiaticum (assembly GCA_013339685.2). Classification (NCBI taxonomy): domain Eukaryota; kingdom Metazoa; phylum Arthropoda; class Arachnida; order Ixodida; family Ixodidae; genus Hyalomma; species Hyalomma asiaticum. The sequence continues at coordinate 68,154,472 of CM023490.1, read as the reverse complement.
AATCAAAATGTTGCGAGTGAAGACATCTTAACCACGGCGCGATGCCCCAAGCAGCGAGGTCTAGGGAAACCGGAGATTGGTTGATTTCTGGGGTTTTACGCAACGTTACTATAGATTAGCTATCTAGTAACGTTGGCTTTTACGTACTAAATCCAGCTGGGCTTACGGGAGACGCCGTAGTGGAAACCTTCGGAGATTTAGACCACGTGGGGTTCATTAACGTGGGCTGGAATCGCACAGCACACGGGCCTCAACATTTCGCCTCCATCGAAATGCAGCCGCTGCGGCCGGAATTCGATCCCGCGACCTTCTAGTCAGCAGCCGAGTACCATAGCCACTAGACTACTTTGGCAGGGCAGGGAAACAGGAGAATCTAGGCGCTGTGGATTGCCATGCATTTCAGCAATAGTCCCTTGCTCAACATGGCATACAAGCAGATCAATAAGTATCGCTTCTAGAAGTTTTTTGCTGTAGCTTTGTATCGGCTGGCCACCTAAACTTAGCCGCTCGTCTAGTTTAGACGCGTCCTACCGTCTACAGCGTCATCGGGGATTCACTATCAAGTTAGCTCCACCTTTTTGAGATCGTCTTCAAGAACTGACTCACGGAAACATCAAGCTCTCAAACTCTCAGTGACATCTCACTTCCGGTCGTCGGGGACTCCACGCTTCTGGTCATCTCACGTATGCCTTCATCGGTTTACTCGAAATTTCACTTTGTTGAAAAATAGAATACGCCGTTACACGACGCGGAAATGGATTGTATAACGAGGTCGAGGAATCATTTGAAAGAACACAGGGCTGCATGCTTTGTAGCTCTGAACCCATTACGGAGGCACTGGTAATTATGGCGTAGTGGACGAGTAAATCTTGCGCCATAACTTATCTTTTGCCCTACTTGGCACAATGATAAGTTATGGCCAGGAGATACTACCACTTCTACTTGCCAAGTTTCCTCAAGCGCTTAAAGTGGCCTCTAGAAAGTAGCTGCTCCAGCTTACGCTGTCACTGTCCTGCGGTTCCGCGCCGGCCTGGCTCTTTTTATTTTTCTGGTGTCGTTGGCCACAGCATGTTAAGTCGTTGGCGCGGTTAGTTCAGTAACTGCTTCGTACGAATCCGTAAGAATGCGGTAGTCAATTCTTGTACTGCTGCTGTCTCCCAAATCGAAAGGAATGGTACTGACCGCCCCCCATATTGCCAATAACTCTGCGTGTAGAGTTACACCGCCGGGAAGATGACATGTGTGATATCCATTGTGTTGTGGTGCAGATGGGCTAACCCATGCCATGCTGGCTCTTTCATCTCTGATTGTGGCGTCAGTGTGGATGTCAACGGTGTTCTGAGGTCTCTTCTGTTCTAGACGCTTTTCAGTAGTTCTCTGGCTTTCACATTTCGTCTGGCGATAGGGCGTTGTTTCCTCCGTGTACCTAGCGGCACTTCCCATGGTGGCATTGTCAGCAGTTCCTGATCCCCCGCGTCGCGCGGGCTCGGCTATCCCATGCCATGACCTGTTTTCCCTGTGGCGTGTTTTCCATCGCATTGCATCGAAACTGTGCTTCCTTATGATGTCTCGTATTGGTGGTATCGGACTAGTCTGAGCAGGTCCTCGTTGCTTGTGTGCTTTGGCAGTCCAGTGATCCTAAGGAGGGGTGCCCGGTGTAACTTTTCGATGTCGTGGAGATCTCGATTGGAGAAGTCATAAACGGGTGGCCCGTACAGAATCCTCCCGACAGCACTGCTTTCGCAAGTGTTTGGCATGCATTCTGGCGCGCTCCGCCATGCTTATTCGATATCCGTCGGACCATGTGCAACATCGGGCTCCATTGGCGTTTTAAAGTGCAGATCCATTTTGAGAACTGTTGCAGCTAGCAATTTGTGCCCCGTGAATTCTAATATGTCCATTGGAAGAAGTGATATCTGTGTCACCGATGTGTAGTGTAATCTGCTTGCTTGCATTCGTCGATCTTTTTCCGTCTACACTAAGCAATTCCGTCTTTTCTGGGGATAATTGTAGTCCAAGATTGTCTAAAGTATCGGGGAGGCTGAGAATCGCTGCTTGGAGTTCTGTTTGCATACTGCACTCGTCAGGATAATTCGCTGCTTCCGTCCATATTGTTATGTCGTCAGCGTAAATAGTAAAACGAGCCGTAGTTTCTCTCTAGCTTTTCTGCTATTCGTGTCATGGCCAAATTAAGAGCATAGGGCCGAGGATGGAGCCCTGGGTACACCCCTATCCAAGTAGTAGGTTCTTGGACTCCATCCCGGTGCCTTGCCATGGAGCTTGATAGGCCTGCTTTGGAGGAAGCTACGGATCCAATTATATGCCTTTTGGCTAGGGTACCTTGCTGCTAATTCCTCTAGTATCACCTCTTGTTTCACATTGTCGAATGCCTTACGCATGTCGACTGCGAGGATGTAGTCTGGCATATGCTTGCGAGACCTGCGGTTTATTGCTCTGCGGAGTAACCAAAGGCAGTCATGTGTGCCCCGGTTTGGTCGAAAACCTGCTTGTGCTGGGTGTAGTCCCGTTGTTACGTATTCAAGGTAGTATTGCATTCTCGTGTGCAGCATTCTTTCAGTCAGTTTACAGACTGTCGAAGTTAGAGCTATGGGGCGTAGATTTGCAGGCACTGTGTGGTCTTTTCCCGGCTTTCGGTATGGGGTAGATAAGCGATAGTTTAAGTGAATCAGGAACCACTAGACTACTTGGCAGGGCAGGGAAACAGAGAATCTAGGCGCTGTGGATTGCCATGCATTTCAGCAATAGTCCCTTGCTCAACATGCATACAAGCAGATCAATAAGTATCGCTTCTAGAAGTTTTTTGCTGTAGCTTTGTATCGGCTGGCCACCTAAACTTAGCCGCTCGTCTAGTTTAGACGCGTCCTACCGTCTACAGCGTCATCGGGGATTCACTATCAATTAGCTCCACCTTTTTGAGATCGTCTTCAAGAACTGACTCACGGAAACATCAAGCTCTCAAACTCTCAGTGACATCTCACTTCCGGTCGTCGGGGACTCCACGCTTCTGGTCATCTCACGTATGCCTTCATCTGGTTGTACCTTCGAAATTTCACGTTGTTGACCATTGTAAATTATAAGCTTGTCCACGGATAGCATTGATTTACTCTACCTGTGTTAACTTTCTTTACTTGTTTGTTAATTTCGATATACTTGCCTATTTTAAACACGTTTGCTATCGCATTAGACTGGAAGACTGCTGCCTGGGTCCGGGGCAGCGAGGAAACGATTGCTCACGTCCTCTGCGATTGCCCTGGGTACTGTTCCCAGCGACAGTCCCTCGCCGCAGAATGGTCACGCCTCGATGGTCGACCGCTATCTCAGTAAACCGTACTGGAATGCCTGAACGACATAGTCTTCCAGCAAAAAGCCACGAAGGGTGTGCCCAAGTTTTGGCGAGCAGCGGGCCTCGTTGACCGTCTCTGACACTGCCGTGTTTGTGTCTGTGCGGGATTAGATCTCTCTCTTTCTCCTTTTTCTTTTTCATCCATCCTTTCTGTCTCCCCTTACCCTTCCCCAGTGCAGGTAGCAGACTGGATATTTTTTCCTTCCGTAACCTCCCTGCCTTCCGCCCATCATCTCTCTCTCTTTCGGATTCATATTATGTGGATCTTTGTTCTCAAGTGTTGTATTGCTTGAGTTCCTTTTCCCTCATTATCGCTAGATTCAGGTCTGTTATTTCGTTTTCTAAGCAATCTCTGATGCTTTCACTGAGTCTGCTCGCGTACGTAACGACCTCGCCTGCTGTGTTTTCGTTTACCAACTCGGCGCTGGCGACGCTACAGTGCCAGCCAGTAACAGTGCCACAGCGCACCAACCCTGCGGCGACGGATGAGATAAGCCTTCATTCGTTTCCGGACATAGGCAAATAGTTCCAAATATGTGTAAATTTACAAATAACTTCACTGAGGGAACTTATTTGAAACACTGTCGTTTCATTGGCAGGCAAGAATTCGATAGCTTATGTTTGATTTTTCGCAGCCGAATGATCAGTTTTTGTGTTTGGGAATATTATTAATTAATTATTAATTATTAATTATTTATTTACTTAAATAGTTAATTAATTGTGAGCTTACAGTTTCTAAAACTGTTCACGCTGAAACGCGCTGGATGAAATGCCCTTCAACGCTGCACCTGCATAAGCAGCACTATTTGTTTTGATTAGGAGCGTTCCTGGCTGTCCTTGGACTAACACTGAAATTGTGAGCTTCACATAATGCTGAAAAAATATCAAGATGTACAGACGTGCGAAAAGCATGCTTTTCGGCCTACTTAGCTGCGCTACATTATAATGCATATGTACTATGCGGCATTCAAATGATCGAAGTTTCCACTTCCGCGCACTTCGATAACTGCGAGGGCCAAAGGCATGATCGCTCTCCATGCCTCCCAGCCACGTATCTTCGCTCTTCAGTGGCAGGCGAAACTTAACCAAACAAGAAATCTCTACCGCACGCTGAAGCGAGTGTACGGTTTCTTCCTCCTCGCAAGGATCGTAACTGCGCGCGTACAGCTCTCTCTCAGTCATTTTTCTTACCGCCCTGAACCTCCTTTACTGGCTTAAACTGAAGTTGATGCAAACTGGCCACAGCATTTGTTTTGCGTACTCCTTGCTTCGCGCACAATCCAGCGGCAAAAGGCCAAGGGGCGTCATTCGCCACAAAATAACAAGCACGCACAAGCTATTCTGGTTAAGCACACGCTCGTCTACGCTTGCCCAGTTCGTGAGTTACTACGTTCAAGGCTCATTTATATTTACGGATCTTGAGGGCACGTACACCTCTGGCCACCGGGGCTGCAACATACAAATGTTCCATCAGGTTTCGGTCAGGCTCGCTCTGATCAGAGGTTGTAATGGATCGCTTTGATAAGCTCGCTCTACGAGCGTGTATAACCACAGCCTCACGTTGATTCAATGCCGGCTGCTAACTCCTTGATGAGTTTCTATTTGTTGAACAAGTACACGGGACCCCGCTTCCGATGGAGGCCGCAACAGATGTTAGAATATCTCTCTCAGTAATCGCCCCGAACCATGATTTTTCACTGCCCTCCCCCTTCATCCTGTCCTCTGAGATAAGTTTTTATCCTACACGACCAAGAAGGGGGCATGCTGGCGGTTATGACGCCTCCGTTATGAGCCGCCTTATTTACGAATACTTCGCGGAACATGCCTCTAACTACACTGTGTAAAAGAAGCCCTCGGCTCATATTCGCAAAGCACACGGGCTCTAGGTAGCGCGAGGCTATCCGTGATGGCGGACCGAAGGTGTAGCACGTCGGCATGACGAAGGAAGAAAAAAATTGCAGCATATCCACGGAGTGAATGATGATGAGTGGGCGAAGCTCTTGAGGTTCGTCGTAGATCGTATCGAGTTCCGGATTAATTTAGTTAACGCGCACGCTACGAATCCTCATGGTTCAACTATGCACAAGTGAAATCTCCCGCAGGCACTTCATTGCAAATCAAGATCCAGTGCCTATATATATATTATATATATATAATATTGGTTGCCGGTGACGCTTCTCCTACGCGCGCAGTCGGTAGTTCTCAATCAAGAAACTCGCTAGGTGACGCTGCCTGCGACAACGTTGTCTCTCGCGGGTGAGGGCGCGTTCCCCTTCTTTGCGAGCTGGTACAGCGTTCCCCTAAGATTGATTGATTGATTGTTGTTTGGTTAGGAAAGGATGCTAATTTCTGCAGCCCATGTAGGGAGCACGGCTAAGCGTCCGTGGGGGTGGGGGAAAGGGAGTGAAAGAGATAGAGAGGAGAGAAAGGCCGTAGTGGAGGGCTCCGGAAATTTAGACCACCTGGGGTTCTTTAACGTGCACTGACAACGCACACTATCCAGAGAATTTCAACCATAGTCCCGGTGTCTTGGATTCTTTTTAGCTTTTTACAGCGTAAGCTGTTATGAGATCACAACAACGTTCGTTTTTGCGCCGTAGTTGTCCGTCGCCGCCGCCGCCTCCGCCGCCGGTGCCCGTAACCACTATCGCTGCAAATTTTAGAAAAAAAAATAACCAGGACCGACGAGTATTCCACTTGTCCTCTGCTTGGATTATAATATACGACGAACATGAATGGCTGATCTTTACTGAAGCGTTATACGCGTCATATACATCACGGTTAACGGTACTGTAACCTCTTGTGGCCCATACCAGTAGTGCTCGGCCAACGGAAGCGGGTACGCTGCACTCGCGGTCCTGGCGGTTTTCCGAACCGTTCTCACTACCGCCGTGATGCCTTGCGCAAGATTAAGGCATTGAAATGTGATGCTTCTTCCAACGCAAAACTGTCCGTTGCCGATCATATCTGTCTCAAAGGACACAGTGTCGAAATAGCGGAAACAGCCGTGTATTAATTACTTAGACTTAGGGAAGGCGCGAACGCACGCAGCATCTCTCCTTTATCTGGCCTTCCGGCTTTGGGCTTGCACGTATGAGTTCGGCGAGCAGCGAGGGTATTTCACGCACACAGCACGCTTCGTTTCAATATCTGGTGCATGCGGCTTACCCATTAACACCAACAAAGCAATAATGCTCACATAATGTTTGTCGCCCACAGCCGTTTCAATGATTTTACTTGAGCCGAAGCATATACACGCAGCCCAAGCGCACAGCGTTACGTTGTAATCTTCTTGCAGCTGGTGCACAGCGCGAAAAATATGCCTTGCAGGAAACGACTGACGCGCAAATGAGCACACTCGTACGTATACACACAGGCAGAGCAGCCGAGCAACTGCCGGCCACATCCAAAAAAAAAAAAAAATAGCCCGAACAAACACGCGTCGATTCAAAGCTACCGGGTACCAAACATCTCGGCAGATCTCGATCCTTGCGTGACTCTGACGCAAAGGATCACGTGCTGGGCCGCCAATGGTAGCTTCACGGAGCATTCGCTTGCCAAGGCTGGCTGCGTGACGTAATGCTCCCTCCTAACTTCTTTCGACTTTCATGTTAGTAAGCCATTCCAATGTTGCCAGATGCCTCGTAGGTAGCTGCACTTGAACAATAACTTCCGTAGATTGTAGCTACAGTTATAATTTGTTCATTCTGTTTGAATAACAGTCCTGTGCGACGCCGTGACACGCATATGTGCAAAAAGCAAGCCATGAGAATCTTATTCAGAATGTGCATTACTTCTTTAATTAATGGCTGCTGACCGTTACGACGTGCGCCACCATAAACAAGGACCATAAACATCTTTTAGGTTGCTGCTAAGATATGCTATAGAAGCCTTGGCGTTCTAGCTATGTCTACTTGTTATCTTCTCTCGTTTGCTGATATCTCTACCTGTATATTTACTTGAGCATATAATAGTGCTGTGCATATAGCATAGTGGTTTCATTATTTAATTACCGAATGTTAATTAGCGCAATGGGCCCCTGCCGTCTGTATACTTCTCTCCCCTTTATTAATAGAAGCGGCACAACACGGCAATATCAAGCAATACGTGCAAACCAAATTGCTGAAACAGGGTGCTGATATTGCTACGACCGCTTACTAACATGTAGTTACTGCTTTCAACGCATTTTTTTTTTTCATAAAGACGGTGAGCTAGAGTTAGCACTTTTGGCTAACATCGACAGGTAGCGAATTTCGCTGTCTGCAAATACTAAAAAGGTAGTGGTTTTTCGAACTATCAAATGCTTAATAATTCCTTAGTGACCCGCCTCAGTGACTATGCCTACCTCTTTTATTGCGATAGCAATTATATGGACAGTCTCGGCTGGTTTTGCCGTCCTCGTCGCCGCCGTCATGAACTATATATATATATATATATATATATAATATATATATATAATATATATATATATAATATATATATTATATATATTATATATATATATATAGTCCCAAAGTAAAACAAGTCAGATAAATGCTTCCGAAGAGCGGAATCGAACCAGAACCTCTTGCTCCGCAGCGCGTGGAGCTAACCACTACGGCAGGAAGAGCATATCATTCAGGCAGCTAACGGCGAGCCTTATATACACCCCCTTTACCGCTGGCAGGACTCGGAGACAGCAGGCGCTTATAAGCGTTTCTTCATTACCAGCGAGATGGCGCGAGGAGGGCAGCGGGCGCATTTAAAAGTCGTCTGCCAGCTCGCTCGCTTCTTCTATTTGAGCAGGGCATTTCCCTTCCGCTGTCTGCTCGCGCAGTTGTCTCGTGGTGAGAGGAAGAGGGATGTTTTGGAGCTTTGACCGTGATGTCCGCGCTGATGTCACGGGAGCGTACAAAAAAACAAACATCACTCGAGCTCCAGGGGAAGCCGCTAAACGACAAACAGAAGATGAGCGCGAACTATCAAGTTGTCACAGCTCTACATTGAAGCACGCTAGTCTCCTTCGCTGCTCGGCCGCCTTGCAACAGAAGCGCGTTCAACACTGAGAGTAGCCATTGAGACACCTTATTCGCGCTCGTTCGGTGTATACCTGTGCGTCGTTTCGTGCGTGCTTCACTTGATAGTTTCCGCTCATCTTCTATTGGTAATTTAGTGGCCTCCACTAGCTTTGTATGTGTAGCTTTGTGACACACAACGTATAAAGCCCATCGTACCAGCACGCGCTGCCCACGGGAGGCGCTCACTTAGCAAGTGCTTGTTTGCTGCAATTAATATTGCTCCTGAAGCTGCGACCCTCACTTCGTATAGCATTACAGTTTCTTGCTATCGCATTCATTGCTTCGCCCTTGCGGCGAAACTGTGACTTTTTTTTTATGAGTTCATGAATAGAATCTACTGTTCCATATACAACTGCGTCCAGTAGTTATGTACAGTTGCGAGAAACAAGGCAGGTTGCACCTATCGGTGACAAGCACGCCAAAAAAAAAAAGCACTTAAGTCACTTAAGTGGAGAGCACTTTAGGGGCCCGTCGTGTCGTCTCCTGTCGGTGGTCGTCACGCAGAAAGGAAAAGGCATTATTTTGCTCCCTGCGCACACTGGTACGCGATACTGATTATTCGGAGGAGAATATGAAAAAAAAAAGAAATAACGAAAGAAAGAAAACCCTAGGTTGCACAGAATGAGTACGCCGCAATGTGACAATCATTGTGCGAAGGACGATATAGACAGAAAGAATGGACAAAAGGATTAAGAAAAAATAACTCCCAGCTTGCGAAGAAAGAAAAGTGGACCCGCGTTTGCCCTCGACCCGTTACTTTGCCCTCGGACAACTGCTACGTGACAGTGATAGCGATAAGGTACTATCTCTTTCATCATCGAACGTTCGTGAGGAAAAGAGAGATAAACACATCGCAATGGCGACAACGGCAAGTCAGTGTTTCGCACCTCCTGCAGTTTTCGCGTTGAGTAGAACAGCGATTCAACTTTTATTATGCTCCATATCCATAAGCAATACGCACGAATGCCCTCAGAGAAGCTATCACATAGCGCAGGCATCAATGCAAACACATAGTGACTATGTATTATCATAAATGAGGCTGCAGTGAAACGCACAATGTGACAGACACAGCTTACAAAAAGAAAGATAACGACGATCCTATTACAGTCCGCTTGCTATGTCAGCACAAACGCATTGGTTCGCGGGCTTTTTTCCTCATCGACATATTTTGCGTCCGTGTATCACAGCCCTATGTACTCCATTTCACAGACCACATGCAACGCTGTGGAAGTTACGCGTGCAGTCCGTAAAGAAAAAATGTGCATCGCTTTGACAAACAAACGACAGACAGACAGACAGACACCTTTCTTTAGGCTTGCCTCGCAGCCAACAAATGACAAGCAGAAAACGCGGGCATATCGCGCTGGTTGCGCAAACATCACGCGCACTTCTTCAAGATGTTTAATCATGATAATTTTCACCCAGAACAGACAGATTACGGCCGGCATATAGAGCTCAGCTCTTACGACTACAAATTCTCATGTTTCGATTGTTTCCCCTACGATACGAGTGCCCGTTGTCGAGCCTCCGACAGCTTAGAGGTTGACGGCAAATAATTCACTATTTCTCGCTCACAGCGAGCAACGCACAATTTTTTGGTCGCGGAAACCACACAGCGCGATACAATTGTACTATCTTTGACAGCTTTGCACCTGATTTATGAAATGCGTAGTATAGGAGCCTTGTATGAGCTTCTTATCTGTTCGGTATTTCCGCGAGTCTTAAAGCCAGCTTACAAACACCAGGCCATGGCAAGTATCCCTTTAAAGGGACTGTCTGCCGTCCGTCGCTCTCCCGTTTTTGGGCCCAATAGAAGGAGTACCTTTCGAAGTGCCCCAGCGCGCAGTGGTTTCTCCAGAAACTGAGCAGAAATTATTAAAACAGGATTTTTGAACTACGAAGTCGCTCCTTTTCGACATGTAAAGACGCCGACAACAATGGTTACTAGGTGCGATGCGTCGACGTCACTAAAGTCCCTAGATCTTTCTCCCGTTCCGTTTTTAAGTAGCCACAACTGCCTCCTCTCCCGGCGCTCTCTCGCTCAAATCCCGCGTCGGCAACCATGTTCTTCCTAAACACGGGGAGCGGAGCACGCGCGCGCAGATAGCACCCGGCCGTCAACGTACGCTTTCCTATCAAATTAGATAGTGGACGTGCAATATCCTGTTGAAACGCGCAACCTTCTTTGACGTTCCCTCGCTGCAGCATTCAAGTAACAGCTTTAGGAAGAACATGACTGCCAAAAGCAACGCCGACTAATCAGATGCGCGAGCGGCACACCAAATCTTTTCGCTACCTAAAAAACAGAAAAAAAGATTTAGGGACTTTAGCCGTCACCCCTAGCAACCCCTTCAGGCGCGCGAGGCTTTTTCTCATCACGAACCGGCATGGAGCATGGAGGAAGAAAAAGTTACGAGGCAGCATTACGTCCCAAAATTGAAGCTAACAGTAGTGGCCCAGCACGTGACCGAAACGTAAGTGGCACTGAGAATACGTCAGAGCGCGCGGTACGTTTCAGCACTCGCGGTTTCCGTACCCCTCTGACTACCGCCGTGATGCCTTGCGCAAGGTTGAGGTGTCGAATGGTGACGTTTCCTCCAAGGCAAAACTGTTTGCTTCCGATCATATCAGTCTCAGAGAACGCAGTGTCGAAATAGCGGAAACAGCCGTGCATTATGCCACGGCGAGACTAAGGGACGGCGTGAACGCGAGCGGCGCGTTTCTCCACTACCTTGCCTTCCGGCCTCGGACTCGCGCGTCTCAGGCTAGCAGCACGGCGAGTAGCACCAACAGATGGTTCCGAGGGTATTTCAAGCACACATCCTTCTGCGTGTCAATATCTGGTGCATACAACTTACCTGTCAACAGCGAAAAAGCAGTAATGCACACATACACAACGTTTATCGTGCACAGTAGTCATTTTACCTCAGCCGAAGCGCCTATGGAGCCCAATTGCGCAGTGTTGCGTTGTAATGTTCTTCCAATTGGTTCAGAGTGCGAAAAAAATGTGGCTGATCCCTCTTTCAAGGAATCACTGTAACACAAATAAATGCCTCTTCACATAAGCATTTGAATGTTTATTGTTACACCGAGGTGAACTTGCCCATTCCTATCGGTGTTTCGCTGATAAGGCACCGTTTGACGTGGATCAAATCACGTTCATTTATCGCCTCCATAAGGGCTCCAAGGGCCAACCATTTGTGGTAACTGAAGTTGTTTACCTAATAACTAGGCACAGTCTATAGTAAATGTCGCGCGACAGATGTTGCTTTGTGGAGTTTAACGTCCCAAAACCAGCTCTGATTATGAGAGACACCGTAGTGGAGGTCTCCGGAAATTTCGACCACCTGGGAGTGTTTAACGTGCACTGACATCGTACAGCACACGGGCCTCAACATTTCGCCTCCATCGAAATGCAGCCGCCGCGGCGGGGATTCGATCCCGCGACCATCGGGTCAGCAGCCGAGTACCATAGCCACTAGACCACCATGGCGGGGCGCGCGACAGAGGTATCAGCCACATTACTTGCGCCACATTGACCCGACAACGTCGCTACTGTGCTCTTATGCCTAACGCAGCAGTTTTCTTGTTCCCATAAACGCTCGCAGAGTGGTCTGCGGGGAAACGCCACCATCGAAGATTGCAGTTCGGCTAAGGACGATAATTTCTGCAGCCCATGTAGGGAGCACGGCTAAGCGTACGTGGGGGTGGGGAAAAGGGAGTGAAAGAAGTAGAAAGGAGAGAAGAGCCGTAGTCGAGGATGCCGGAAATTTAGACCCCAAGGGGTTCTTTAAAGTGCACTGACAACGCATAGTACACGGGCCACTAGCATGTACGCCTTCATCAAAAATGCGACCGCCGCGGTCGGGATCGAACCCGCGTTTTTTGGGTGGCGGCGGGCAACCACCGCGGCGGGCAATCCAGGGCACCAAGAGAAGCTTTTCTGATCGTTTTTTTTTCTTGTTCTTTCATGTTTACTGCATCGTTACGGTACTGACGTATATGGGGTCGTGGTGGGCACCGGCATAAAATACTTTCGTGTTAATATGCCTTGCAGGTAACGACTGAGGCGCAACAAGTACTCCGAGCGCAGACACACACAGGCAGAGCAGCCGAGTGACTGCCGGCCAAATGCTACGAGCACGCATCGATTCAAGGCTACCGGCTACCAAATATCTCGGCAGATCTCAATCTTTGCGTGACTCTAACGCAAAAAAGTCATGTGCTGGGCCACCACTGGTGGCTTCATGGAGCATTCGCTTGCCAAGGCTGGCTGACTGACGTAATACTTCCTCCTAACTTTTGCAAGGAAGAAAAAATCGCCTGTTTCCTAGCTAGATGGACAGGGCGACGCCGATGTTATCCCGTTCACTGAACCGCTAGCTTTATAGTACGACGAACGCGCGGCACCATAAACTGCAGGGTGCGCATAGTACAATCGAGGCTTTATACAGTTCTACGAACATGTAACCTGGGAAGGTGTGAAGCATGCGGTGATGCGCCGGTGTTTCCTATAGGAAGACATCAGTCGCTGCTAATGGGCTTGCTTTATCGTGGCCACGACGATGAAGTTGGACGCCGAGAGCCCGGGCGCATTAGCAGAAGCTCGTTACAATCGCTCCTGACACGACAACCCTCACACGTACACTGTCTGTGTGCACGGCCTTCAGCATCGGCCCGAAAATGCACACACAATGTCTGACTGCACTACCTCCAGGATGGGCCCGCCGTGACGACAGCGGCAAGACACGCCGACGAGCCCAGCCCCTAAGGTGCTCCGCACCTATAAGTTAGGATGGAGCTTTACGTACGCAGGCAGCCTTGGCAAGCGAATGCTCCCTGAAGTCACCCTTGTTGGCCCAGCACATGACCTTTTGCGTCATAGTCACTCAAGTTTCGAGATCTGTCGAGATGTTTGGTTCCCGGTAGCTTTGAATCGATGCGTATTTGTTCGGGCTATTTTTCGGATTTGTCCGGCAGTTCAGCTGCTGTGTGGTTGTGTGTCTCCACAGATTGCATGTTGCGCTTCAGTTGTTTCCTGCAGTGCATATTTTTCGCGCTGTGTGCCAGCTGCAAGATTAAACGTTATTTTATTGCTTTGTTTATTTTGTGGGGTTTAACGCCCCAAAACCAGCTCTGATTATGAGAGAGGCCGTAGTGGAGGGCTCCGGACATTTCGATCACCTGCGGTTATTTAACGTGCACTCACATCGCACAGCACACCTGCCTCAACATTTCGCCTCCATCGAAATGCAGCCGCCGCGGCCAGGATTCGATCCCTCGACCTTCGGATCAGCAAAGAAGATTAAACGTAACGCTGTGTACATGGGCTGCATGCATACGCTTCGGCTGAAGTAAAATAACTCTGTGCGCGATAAACATTGCGTATGTGAGCATTAGTGCTTTGTCGCTGTTGACAGGCAAGATATTGACACGCAGATTGATGTGCGCGTGAAAGTCCGTCGCTGCTCGCCAAACTGACGCGCGCATGGATAGATGGATGCTATGAGCGTCCCCTTTCTAACGGGGCGGTGACATGTGCGCCACCAGGCTCGTAAGAAGATTTAAGAACTTTTTTTCCCTCCCTTTAAATTTTCCTCATGCCTTTTAAATTTACTTCAATCAAATCGATCATACCATAGCAAGCCCGAAGCCGGAAGGCCACACAGCGGAGAGACTCCGCACGCGTTCGCTGCCTTCCTCGCCTTGGCATAATGCACGACTGTTTCCGTTGTTTCGACACTGTGTTCTTTGAGACTGATATGATCGGCAGCGAACAGTCCTGCCTTGTAAGAAACACGTCACGACTCGACGCCTCTATCTTGTGCAAGGCATCACGGCGGTAATGGGAATGGTTCGGAAAGCGCGAGTGCTGAAACATACCACGCGCTCTGACCTATTCTGAGTGTCCCGTTTCGGTCACGTGCTGGGCCAGCACTGTTGTCATGTGCTGGGCCACCTAATGCTGGCTACAGTTTTGTGACGTAAGGCTCCCTCTTATAGTTTTCTTCCTCATTGCTTACTAGCATACCTAGTTAAAAACACTAAAGCAACGTCTCTAACTAGCAAATGCAGCTATTACTAGCTCCCAAAATCTGCTAGTATACGGCAACCATGAAAATAGTAAAATTCCCTGTGACCTAGGTAAATGCAAGCATTTGTTAGCTTTTGATTACGTTAAAAGAGTGCAAGCCGAGAAAGCGATCATTATGCCTTTATTGCTGGTTACTCAATTGAATTTACTGCAGGATTTCGTCCTGAATGTATGATTAATGTTTCAGAAATGATTCCACAGCACTCTGTTCTTCGGCCGATGAATCGGCTGACATTTCCATATCACATCCATGGAGAGTACAGAACGTGTCGCCCTGCTTAAAATTCGTTCCCATTTGCATCTGTCAGTTAACAAAGTCAACGACCGCACTGGAAATCGATTTATACTGGGAAAATCGCTTTCCCGGTAAGTTTATTGGCCATGACAGCAGAATAGTTCGTGCGAAGTAAGCATCGAACGCTGTACTTCCGGTTTGCATTTTGAGACGTGCACCTTCACTTAGAAATAATTTTTCAATTCAATGTAATTTATTTACTTGCGAAAGATGCATAAATAAACGGGTGATAAAAGCATCTGGGCCCTTAGCAATTTGCTAGTTCGGGCCCATGCAATAAGTACACAAAATTAATGCACCCATATAATGTTTGCACTTTTACATGCATAAAACATAACTAAGAGCCAACACAAACGAGGGTAGGTTACAATACCAGTCTAACATGGTTGTCCTCCAACGGTATCAATAACTTTATTAGTGCACCACTTGTGTGATTAGTTTGCGGATCGTAAAGTGTTTGCCGGGAAATCATATTACGCCTTATTCGTTTGTACCAGCAAATAACATCACGATAGGGATAGGAAAGATCCAGCGGGTGGGAGCTGTTTTCGAATGTTCAGTAGGAGTGCGCACGTAGGCGCTTTAATCTGCCGTAACCGGTTTCGACACAAGACAGGCGCACCCCGACCGTTATTTATCTCTCGCGGCAAATGCCAGTCTATTTCTTGATACCAGCTGCCGTTGACGGCGCCCATACCTACGAGTGTGTGCTCAGGCTATTACCGCAGCCAGAAAGCAATACAGCGCTTCTGGTGAAACTCGTACGATGCCGTCTCCCGGGGACGTTCAACGGAGGCAGCAATAACTGGAAATATACGGCTCAACCGGCGAAACAACAGCGGTTGGGTCCTTGAACAACGAAACCGAAAGTGAACCGCTGGGCAAGGCGGTCGATTTCTTTCGCAAGAAAGACAATACAAAGAGAACACTCGGAGCGCCGACCAGACCGCTCGATGAAAGAGGTCCGTGGAAGGGGCCTCCGCAAGTATATAATGCACCACCGCCGGCCGCGTTAACTGCCAGCTCTTCTTCGACGCAGTTGCTGCCTCGCCGCCTCAAATCGCAGAGAGCTCGACGTAGTAGTTGCCGCCTTGGAGCGAGCCGCAGCAACAGGCGCACAGCAAGAGAAAAGCACGCCGCAGCGGGCGGCGGCGCTGCCGCCGTCCGCCGCGAGCGCTGCTGGCGCTTGGCGCGCGGCAGCAGTGCGCCTGCGTCGCCGGCAGGCAGGCCGCCGCAGCAGCAGCAGCGAGCGAGGGAGCAGCGCTTGCTGCATCTTGCCGTATTCGACGTCGCATCCGCTGCGTGTGTGTGTGTCTTCGCCGTGCGTGCGTGTGTGTTTTGTGTGCGTGCGGCGGCGGCCTCTCCCTAGACGACCAGCGCGGCTCAAGCAAGGTCGGTCCACCACCGCGTACCGCACCGAATCAACACCGGCCATGGGAGACGACGGAGGCGGTGGCGACGAGCAGCTGTCCGAGCAGTTCACTTCGGGATTCCGGCTACGGGCGCGCAAGGGCGCCCTCAAAAAGAAGAACGTCTTCGAAGTGAAGGACCACAAGTTCATACCGCGCTTCTTCAAGCAGCCAACGTTCTGCTCGCACTGCAAGGATTTCATCTGGTGAGCGAAAAAAAACCTTCGTTTTCGTGTCGCGGGGCTAGCGCTCCTCGGACCGCGAGCGGTACCCTCCTCCGTACCCTTTCGGGGGCCTCGCGGAATACCGTAAAAAAGCACGCACGCTTAGGGAGAGCGAGCGAGACATTTTCTCCAAGTCCTTGGCCTCGGGCGGCCCCCCACCCCCTCTTCTCAAACCGGAGCCGGCTGTGTCCGTCCTCGACGCGGCCTTTTTGACAGCGCGCACGAGGAAAACACGCCGCTTGCTTGCGTGCCAGCCGCGATAGCTGCTGCGCGCCCGAGCTACTGCCCCATCTCAACGCCGATTCGGGGTCTACGGTGTGTGTGTGCTTCTCCCCCTGGTACCGATAGCGGGGGGGAGGGTATGGTCCAACGTGGTGGTATCCGTTTGCAATCGCTCGATTTTACAGAGCGCACGTTTCTCGCGTCGGCTGCCTCGGTCGTGTGCCGCTGATTTTGAATGTTGCTGGCCCGCGACGCGTGGGGAACGCCCATCGGCGGACGCGCACCGCGATACGCGGCAGCATGCGTTGCCCTTCCGCTTCCCCCACTTGTCATTTTGCGGAACGGTTTAATTTCGGCGCTGGCGCAACACTGCGCTGCTACAAGTTCACGTGTTCCGACAGCGATTTCGTGTCGAAGGGGGCCCCCCTTTCGGGACGCCACATGGACGACGAGTGCAGAACCTGACGCCAGAGTAACGGCGCTGCTGATTACGCTTACCGATAGAAATTTGTAGTGAATGAAGCAGTACAGACACCTTCGCTCGTGGTGTAACCTGCGACCTATTCTTGTGGTTTATTGAAAGCGTTGCGTCGGTGGCTGTGCATTTTTTATTTCGTCGTGATTTTTTTTTTTTTTGTATCGCTTCTCCCGTGAAGTTTGCTGGCTGTCTCCCAGCTGGCATATGCCATGCAGACATCTGTCTGGCGGCGACCGAGTGCTGAACACTGTTCCGCGCAGATTCGTAACGTCGTGTTCCGTTGCGTTAAATAGGGATTTCCTTCTGTAAATAAACTGCGGGTTGTGTTCGGACCCGTGGTGCATGCATCTAACATTTCAACGCGGCACTGTTCGCTTCAGCCGGCTGCTGGGAACCCCCGAAATATACTTTATTTTACCGCCCATTGTGTGTATTGCGTAACAGACTCCCTCTCTCGCACACACGCACATACTCTCATCAGATAAGCGCAGCTCCCGTTTTTCGTAGACCTTGCTGGGGCTTTGCATCAGTGGCTCACCGACGGGGGGGGGGTTAACTCCCCCCCTTTGAAGCCGACCTAACCCCCTCCCACTCCGTAACTAGAAGAATGTGGAGCTAATGTCTGCAAAACGCCGAAAATATAAAAATAATCATCATTGATGTCACTATTATTTGGCATTTTATTTACTTTTTTTTTAAACACCACGCAACAACTGTATAATCGCTTGCCCGGCCCTTGGTGAAAAATTGACCCCCCCCCCCCCCCCCTGGCAGAAATCCTGGGTGCGGTACTGCTTTGCATAGAATAATTTGGGCTGGTTGTTGAATCAGGATGAACTGCTCGTGCTCAGCTTTTAGGTGACTGATCGAACGTAGCTGCTTCTTACATGACGCGTTAATTAGTTTTGAAATATATCTTGGCTGATACGTACTACATATATCTAAATTGTCCGCGGGAACTAATTGCTCAATGTTTAATGCGGTGATAGTGTGTCAATCTGCCACTCTAGCAGCTTTTTTAATTCCTGTCCTTGCGTGTCTTCGTTTTGCAGTGTGTTTATCTCTACAATTTGCCTACAATACGCCATGGTGATAAACACGGCACCGTTGCGCTTAAGCGGTCAAATTGGGTAAAATTAGGGAAGCAAACTAAAGTGTACGCTATATAATGGTGCCATTAATGCCGGTACCGTGTAGTGCACGAAGTGTTACATTATGAGAATTCGCCTTTCTTTCGCTCGCATTTAACACAGAGTGATTATGCTATAAGACGCCACGTAATGTAAGCACTTCAGTTAAACGCATTGAACGCGCATTCATATCAAGGAAGTTCCATTATCTACAAATGGACGCAGTTCAGTTGTGTTCTGATGCAGCCGTCTGTATAGAATTGGTCACCCTAAATTCGGCACGCACACCAAACATCATTAGATTTCCCATTTAGGCTAACAACCTTTATATGCATACAGATGCTACATGGACATGTTCTCAGCGTGACCTTTTTTTTTTTTCGGAATTTAACTTCCTCATGGAATATACATCGAGGAGACGCTAGCAATGACGTCACTTATGGTGACTCTTTGATGAGGGCGTTATTCTTGTCCTTTGAGTCCACCATCATGCATGCATATCAGTACTTGTCAATTTAAAAGCAAAGCAAGAGTTGTGGTAGTGTGCATACATCGATTTTACTTTGAAAATCAAATTATACAAGCCTTCAGGAAGTGCATTAAGTAAAGCAGACGGCCGACTTGAAGCAAGTGGCAACACAGGTTCGCCAAACACATTTGGTTTTTGTACTATCCTGAGCAGTATGAAGGGGAACACAGGAACGCGTGGCTAACATCCTCGAAATCGACTCGGAGCGATACGCGAATGGCGCGTTGAAAAATAAAGTGGGGAGGAGGGCGTTCTTTCGCGAACTGTTCGCACCCCCACCGCGCTGGCGTTTCTACAAAGCAGCAACTTACGCCATTTCACCGATAACACGGTATCATCCGATATTCGATAAGACGCGGTAATTGTCGCAGTAACATGCAGCGATTGGTTTCTTTTTGTTTAATTCTATTTTTTCTTCACACAAGCGCATGGTGCAATGCCAAGTCCTGCACTTTGTGCACACAAACGCACGGCAGGAGTGCCAACAGTTGTTAGAAAAGCCTTCCCCTCTCCACTTTGTTTCCGACGGCTGCTGCCAGGTATCACCGATACCTTGGTTTCAGGCTGTTTGCCGTGCGTTCCTGTGTTCCCTTTCATATTCCTCACAATAGTACGCGCATAGGCTGTCGTAGGAATGTGCTGAAGCGGCATTCCAAATAGAAAAAAAATTTAAAGCTATGTCAGTGCCCTGCGGCTGACATGTGTACGCAGATGATGAGAGTAAGCGCTCGTGCGGAGATAAGTGCACCGTTTTAAGCAGACAGCCTTGTCGGTCAACCTATTGTTCCTTTGGCAAGATTGTACTATCAGCGTAAATGGCAGCATCTGTCTATGTGCACACACTAGCGCACATAGGTGCAGTGCTTGAAGTTTGCACAGATTGTTTTGTGTAGATTGCAGACACAGTAGACACAGCCTGTTCGGTTCGAGTTATTTATTATAAGCGTTCTCATTCTATTTTTGACACGTACGATTTTTTTCCTTTCACTTGTGGAGATTACCTCGCAATTATATATATATATATATATATATATATATATATATATATATATATATATATATATATATATATAAAGTTCGGAAAGATTTCCCTGAGCCCGAATAAATATTTTGGAGCCGCACTCTCTCCCCTTCCTGTACCCTTAAAAGGGAGGTGCTCTGCAACACCTTCTGATGAAGGCCGGTCCACCGGCCGCAACGTCAGTAAATTTACATTCTTTTTGTTAATTGTGCGAAGCTCTTCTTTTGAATATATATATATATATATATTTATTTATTTATTTATTTATTTATTTATTTATTTACTTATTTAACAATACTGCCAATCTCTTCAGAGATTATAGCAGGGAAGGCACATGAAAAATACTATATGTTTACACAGGTTTATATATGGATAAAATCACAAAATGTGAATATTACATACAAAATTATACATTATACATTGCGATAGAAGAACACACAATAAAACAATTTTAGTAACAAAATCATGGGCGAGATTATCGCCAAATACAACTGCAAAAGGATAAGGTATACATTTGTAAACATAGCGTAGGATCAGCAAGTATACATTACCATTGATTACATTGCTCAAACAATTTTATGAAAAACAAAATAATAGAAGAATATGTCACCTAAAACATTGCCTTCATATAAGCAGCAGAGAAGAACTATGTATTAGTAACATGACACAGACTCATCGCTTAGCGGGTTTACTGATGTTGTAATATCGTTAGTGCTCTTTGTGAGGCAATCAATTCGCTTTCAATCGCCGTTGTAAACAAGTTTATGGATGATTCGGTCGTTAGGGGAGGTTTCAGTGAGTTCCAATCTTTAATGGTTAGAGGGAAAAAAGAATATTTGAAGCAATTAGTGTTGGAATATATATATATATATATATATATATATATATATATATATATATATATATATATATATATATATATATATATATTGCTCTGTACAGCGCACTTTTATGCGATCCCGCGGACGTAATAATTATGAAAATCAGATGTGTCCACTTAAAGGGTTTGACCTTGCGCTAGGAGCCAATATTGAGCACGATTCATTATTCAATCGGTTTAAAATTTTCAGGCAGCAAAGAAATCGATGCATTGCCGACCGTGGCATCGATGTGCGGCGATGCTCAACGTATTTTTGCGGAAGTGACGTCACCGATTGCTGCCTTCTTATTGGCTGGGAGTATAACGTCAGTATTCAAAGACATTGCCATAGGAACGCCTACATTACTTGCTGTCGTTTTTTCTTTCTCTGGTGTATTTTTCTTTTATTGTAACGCCCAGTCGACGCTGTAGTAACCAAAACGATCACTGCAGCTATAGTGAACTAGGAGATCCTTCTAGTTCACTATACTACACCTATACTAAACACGGTAGAGGCTCTGGCTGGCGTTTCGCCTCTGGCTTGAAGAGTCTAGCGCTGTTAACAAGCGTAGCAACCCAGCTTCGTCTACGTCGGCTGACGTAGGCGTTTGGAGCTCATCCCATTAGTAGCGCTGCCTGACGTCAGCGGGCGAGCGAAACGGGGTCACGTGAATACGCCAAATTCGAGTTGAGTGTAGCCTTCTTTTTTGCGTAATTTGAATTCCTTTTTTTCTAGGCTGAATAACTCTTGACTGCATGTCACGTTCCCTCTCGTTCCTGCGGTAATTTAGAGGCTTATTAGTAGTGATTTAACAAACTTGAATTCAATACAGATCGGAGTGACAGAGGCGAGCGGAAAGCTTTCGGCATGCTTCGCAGTTACTGAAGTGGCGTTCTTACGATGACGTTGGCGGTCACGTGTTTGTAACTTTGCCATTATAAACGCACGACTGTTGCATGTGGGGGCTTATAAGCAGATACTTCGCATCGACCGAAGCGGTTCAGGAAGCGTGAACGACCGTTATGCATTAGCATGGTAAAGTCACTCTCCCTGAGCGATACTAAAGCTGCGGTGCGTTGTGGTCGCAATATGCCACCAGGGCTCAACTTTGTTGTAGTTCTTGTGAAAGGGAAAATTAGCATCCACCCGTTTTGTAGGACAGGACTACAAGGAAAAACCATAAGGATTTCTCAAACCTGAAAGCTTGCTAGTTGCCGAAAAATTCGTCCTGGTTCGTGGTGTTCGGACCCAGGACCAACGGATAACTGGGGCGCTCGCTCTGCGAAAGTTCGGCGCGAAATTCTGCCTTATTTCGCCGAAGTTGTAGCACTTTTAAGAATTCATCAGCTATGGTTTTTCATCAGCTTCGGTTTCTTGAAACAGTAGCTATTCGATACGGAAGGCGAATCGTACAGGACACTGCTAAAGCGACACTGTCGTAACTAACTAACTAACTAACTAACTAACTAACTAACTAACTAACTAACTAACTAACTAACTAAATAAATAAATAAATAAATAAATAAATAAATAAATAAAATTCTCGTATTGGTAGGTTAGCTTTTCGCAACACAAAAAACACCACGCTTGCGAGGAGCAGACCTTCGGTAAGCTAGGAAACGCGCAAGAGTACGGGTGCAAATGTCGCTTTGAAGTTCTAGCGCCAATACCCGTGACGTCACAGATATTTGACTGCGTCTGCTAAGGCCTACATAAATATTTATTTCTAAGAAAGACATACAATATGTACTAAGGAAGCCAGAGACTGAGTACATTGAGTTTCAGAAGATTAAATGGGGCGCTGTTGGCGAGAATGCGAAAAAAAAAAAAAAAACGAAACTGACTTGCTGATGTAATGAGGCCGAAGTTCCGGCACGAATTTCAAAGCTTTAATTTTGAAATTGAGTTCCTTCTTTTTTAAATATTGAGTATAAATTAAAGAAATTAAAGGCATTTGCTCCACCACGGTGGTCTAGTGGCTATGGTACTCGGATTCCGATCCGAGGGTCGCGGGATCGAATCCCGGCCGCGGCGGCTACATTTCGATGGAGGCGAAATGTTGAGGCCCGTGTACTGTGTGTTGTCAGTGCACGTTAAAGAACCCCAGGTGGTCGAAATTTCCGGAGCCCTCCACTACGGCGTCTCTCATAATCAGAGCGGGTTTTGGGGCGTAAAACCCCCGAAATCAAATCAATCAAATTGAATTTGAAGACACTCGAGTTCTTTATATACAAGTTATCAGTGTAAGCCAGTTTACTTTTTCCTTTTAGCGCGCCTTTAATTCGATCCAATTTTCGAAAATTTCGAATGTATACGCTCGCCACTACCGGAATTGTCTGTAGTGCAGTCTACACGGCTCGAAAAATCCCTTCCGAAATGATTTCTAGGGACCTCATTCCGAAAATTAATTCGGTCATGCTACGCTATATCACCTCGTCATTCTCAAAACTTCAGTTGATATCCCATCGCACCAATCGCCTCCGTAATGATGGCATTGCATTTTCCGACATGCCAGTCTTTTTTATCGACGGCAGGATATACCCATAGGTATACCTCGTACATCAGCGGATTGCCATCACTGGCCCGAAGACATCGTAACAATTACTAATAACCATCTTTTGTCGCAAACTTTAGGCAACATTGCGCAATTACAAAAAAGCACTGGTTTTCATTACGTACATGCTATTGTGTTTCAGTCCTCGGGCTTACAGGGCTAGTATTGTATTGAGCAGGACAGACTGTCAGGCTAGTTGGTCTTGCAAATTTGGGGGAAAAAAAAGGAAAACGAGCCAGAACGGACGCACACAGGAAAATGAAGACAGGATAGAGGCTGGACTACCAACTGTTTATTCCACAGACAAAGGCTCTAATTTACACAGGGCACAAAGTCACATGGCCTTCGCGCTATCGCCTTCACCGCAAGTTACCATCGTGACACAAAATATTAGAAATTGCAATAGGCACGCGTACTTTCAATTATCTAAGAGTATGTCAGTTATCTAACCCCAGTGCGCACAATCTTTGTAAGGGCAGTGTTCGCAGGTCATAGTGGAAGCATAGTCATGGCACTCGTAGCAAAAGCAGAGTCGAAAACAACAAACAACAAAGCGCAAAGCCGCCGGGGCCGGGTTCGAATCCCGGCCGCGGCGGCTACATTTCGATGGAGGCGAAATGTTGAGGCCCGTGTGCTGTGCGATGTCAGTGCACGTTAAGGAACCCCACTTGGTCGAAATATCCGGAGACCTCTACTACGGCGTCTCTCATAATCAATTTTCGGACATTAAACCCCACAAATCAAGAGAGCGCAGTGGGCTAGGGAACAAACGTGTGTTTGGGACATATTAATAGAAATTAAGAAGAAGAAATGGGCGTGGGCGGGCCATGTAATGCGAATACAAGGCAACCGTTTTGTCATTAAGTGCAACAGAGTGGATTCCTAGAGAAGGCAAGCGTGGCAAGGGGCGGCATAAAGTTGGGTGGGCAAATGAGATCGGGAAGGTTGCGGGGATAAATTTGGCCCAGTTAGCACGGGACCGGGAGAAGTGGAGATCTATAAGAAAGGCCTTCGCCCTGCAGTGGGAGTAGAGAAGCTGATGATGATAATGACGGCATTATTTTGCAGTCGACATTATGCTGATTTACGAGGAAATTGCCGATGAAATGATGATAGGTGTCCTTCGACTTTAATTGTTTCCAGAATGAGCCTTGTTTAGCTAGAGCAGCGATCCCGTCGCAAATCTCGCTCTGCTGTATAGGACTGACTGTGTGCGACGAAATGGCGTAGTTGAATGCGCTTGTTCTTGTGAAAGTTTTCCATGCAAGTGTGTTGGTCTTGCAAGCGTGCCGACATGCCAAGCAGTGCGTGCTGAGGAAAAGGTCAGAATTTCTTCTTGAGTGAACCTACACTTGCGAAATGAAACAAGGGCTATCTTGCGGCAATGTTCAAATGGCTGCACGAATGCGAGTGTTTGCTGAGGAAAATGTTGAGTTTCAGCTGTTTCAGCTGTTTGAGCTGTTTCGACGCGTTTATTGCCTTCAGTAGACCTTCGTTGCTCTCTGTAGAAAGACAGAAAGGAGCGATAGAAGGGCAGGAAAGGTTAATCAGACGCGCTTCCGGTTTGCTACCCTGCGCTGGGGGAAGGGATGAAGGGGCTAAAGAGAATTGGAGAGAGAGCACTAAATCACAAGCGCGCACGATTGCGAAAATGCCAGAGGCCCGTGTACTGTGCGTTGTCAGTGCACGTTAAAGAACCCCAGGTGGTCAGTTTCCGGAACCTCCCACTACGGGCTTTCTCTCCTTTCTACCTCTTTCATTCCCTCTCCATTACCCCTATGGACGCTTAGTCGTGCTCCCGACATACGTTGAAGAAATTTGCGTCCTTAACCGAACCACAATCAATCATCGATCAACAACATATCGTGAGCAGGTGGTCGCGGAGACCTGTCCACTTGAGGTACGCTAAGAAAGGCCTGGCTGGCTTCTTGGCCATCGAATCTCTCTGTAGTAATGCTGAATGGTAATGAGGTACACGCTTGTAGGGGTATCAGACCCTGTACATGCCACAAATTCAGGCATCTTTAGCAGTCTTAGTCTTGCGGTCTTGCATTCTTTCTTGTCACGTCTAACCGTCATCTGAACTTTATCATCTTCAAACTCCTTGTTCCCTGCTGCTTCATTTTCGTTTTATTTGTAGAAACGGGATTCTTGTGAATGGAATTCTTGCCGCGTTTCTGTTAATCCATTGTGTTAGGAGATGGTTGCATTGTCGCCAGTTTCGTCATGCCAAATGATAACAAGAAAGGATGCATTACTTGCCATTTCACTATTTCAGAGAAGGAGGAGAAAAGGACACCTGTCACCATCTTCTAGTTTCTGTGACACGTTGTGGGCTTGAAGCATGTCCGTCTGTGAAATGTGAAGGCCGTAGATTCCGTTTCGATTGTTCAACAAAGGGACACTTCCCCGCTCGTGTTTTCTAAGCGGCAATGAGCAAGGCGAGTGTCACAGCCGGCGCGTTCGTATAGGTTACATATGAAAGACGTCAACGTTTCCGAAGAGCCCACCGTAAGTTGCCATTGGCATGATATATCTATTGCACGAGACCATTCGTAAGCAATTGAGACCATTCGTAAACATTTCTACAAAATCGTATCCATATATGCCATCTGTTGTTTTGAGGTGGTGGTAACTCTTGCGGTGCTCCTAACGTAGTAGAGTGATGACACAATGAAAGAGGAGCATAGGGCAATAAGGGAGGGGCCGCCATTGTGTGAAGGATAGCTAAACAGCAGTTCCATCACTGGGTACTTTGTATTCCCGAACACTGTCGCTAGCTGGCGCGCATTCCTTACCAGCGTTCCGTTTCCGGCCTCTGTCTGTACTGTGGCGAGGTAGCTGATACCTACCGCATGGTACGGGCATGCCAACTCAATCCTTCTATAACCCGCAACCTAAGCCCAACCACCCGAGAGGACTGGGAGGCGGCCCTGCTCGGCTGCTTGGACCTTCCGGTCCAACAAGCCATTGTCCAGAGTGCCGGGCAGCGACCAGGGTGCCTGACTGTAGCTACTCCACCCAGCAGTGTAGGCAAGCTCGCCCAGGGGCTGGTTTGCCATACAACCTCTGCAAATACTAGTCCAGTAAATGTTTTCCACCACCACCGTTCCGGAAGGGGCGGGTTGCTGGAAACGCTCGCTTTTCTGTGGCTCGTTTTCGAAAGGAACCGTTACAGAATTAGGCGTGTGGATCTGCTATCTTAAACACCGATGACCAGCGTAGCTGTGATGGCGTAGAAAGGCATTCAAGGTGAAGAGGCGATAGCTTTAGCAAAGTCGTGCCTAACTTTTCTTGCACCATATAAGGCCTCTGTACGCCTGCTGTCTTTCTCTCTTCGTCTATCTTATTGTTCTTTCTTTGTCTCCCCGTGTCTCTGCATCTCTAGCGCAGGGCAACCTTCTCCACAGTCGTCGATACACCGCAATCAAATGGTTCCCATGAATGCATGTTCTCAAAGCGTGTGTAAATAAGCTGGTGGGTGTGGTATACTCTCCTTCGGACGGTGAGCACCCGGGTTCGAATCCCGCCTCGCCGAGGGATTTCATATTGCTATTTCGCTGTTTCTCTAGCTCTCTCTCTTCCGCTATCTACACTTCTCATTTTCACGCTCTCTTCACTTCCCCCGATGCTGCGGAGGGGAACGTGACCAGCCTAGCGAGGCTTCAACAGCTTCGGTGTAATATCCCTTGTCACCGGTTGCAGGAGATCACTTGGTTAAATCGAATCGAGGCTCGGGTGATGCACGACTGCAGTAGTCGGTGAACAGGCTCCGTATGTACTCGACGCAACAGTTTTCCACATATGTTGCATTACCACGGGTAGCGCACGCACTCTTCTGGCACGCACAGCAGCAGACCGGTCGAGAGAGGGGCGGGGTGCTAATGACTCTGCTGCTGAGCTGGAGGTCGCAGGTTCGATTCCCACCCACAGTGGTTGTATTTCTGCGAGGTTACTCATACATTAGCGTATTACACGTAAGTGCACGGGAAAGGAGCCCTGCGGCACTGTTTTGGCCCTAATAGGAAAACGATGCTGATCAGGGTTCCTGTGAACACGCGAGGCAGGTGTTGCACTGCAAGGACCACACATTTCGCAGTTTAGTTTCACATGAATCTGGGAAGCGGCTTCTCTTCTCCCAACAAATGACGTCACCGGGGACACGGACGAAGTCGCCTGAGGCGAAAGTAGCGTGGGTTGTTCACATGATCGTTGAATGGCCGTCCGCTGTGCTTCAATTTTAAGTGGAAAAAGGACAGACAATGTATGTATCTGCACGTGTATCTGTACGCTTAAAGGAGACAAAGGATAATCGAGAGGCCTATTGGGTGCTGCCATTGACGTGATTCGTTGAAAGGAGAGCGGGCGATTTGCTGCAATATTCGAAGCCAAACGACAAATTCCCTGGCGCCCGCAGCGCAATAATAATTAGATCACGTGTTCGCAGAAGCTTCCACGGCTGATTGCTCCCGTTTTCTGGCTATGTTAAGAAAGTGTTGCAGGACACCTTTAAAAAAACACCGGACAGTCAAACTTGCTCTCAGTACTCTCTGCCGAGAAGCAGCGACATTGTATGCGCTTGATGGCATGGCGGTTTTGGCACTTAAGACTCGTCATCGTCACCACAATATTATTATTATTATTATTATTATTATTATTATTATTATTATTATTATTATTATTATTATTATTGGCCCATTGCACGTCCGCCACAGTGCAAAGGCCCGCAGGGCAAAGGTCTTTCCCAATAATATCAACTTCGCTCTGTCCTGAGCATTTCTGTCGCAATCCATATGCCTGAGGATGTCGCCATTTCATCGGCCCATATCTCACTGTTTTGCCTGCCTCTGCTACGATTTGGCGGCGTTCATTCTGTCGTTCTCATCTGCCCGTCGGCTGTGTGCGCTCTTGGCATCACGTCACGTGGCTAGGTCTCGCTCAATTAACTGACCCAAGCACATCAGGCAGTCCTCTTTGTACCCCTACACGTTCCGCTCGCTTTCTGTCTCTGCAGAGCAAAGGGGAGATGACCGCCCCGTGAGGTGTTCCCTTCTTAGGCATCGAGAACTGTTCCGACCTTGTCTCACCAATTGCTATGCGCAGACTTGCGCGTGCACTCGACGAGATCCCGCATCTTGGCTACACATTGTATGCGGATGATATTACCCTTTGGGCCACGAAGGGGTCGTTGGCGCAAAAAGAGCAAACCCTACAGGCTGCCGCGACAGCCGTAGCGGATTTCACAAGAAATAGCGGCCTCAGCTGCGCGCCAGAAAAATCTGAACTTATACGAGTGCGCAGTAAGTATTACAAGAGCAACGGCAACATAAACTTAGAGGTTGACAGTCATGCGATAGCAGGGGTGACCCACGCCCGTATATTCTCGGTGCAAGGAAATGGCAAAACCAGTCACATCATAACAACCTTAAAAACATCAGTTAAGCAGATTGCTAGAATTATTCGGCGAATCACTTATCACAAGAAAGGGATGAAGGAGAACGATACCCTTCGTCTTGGTCAGGCCTTGATTATGAGCAGGGTGACGTATGGCCTTCCGTACCACTCACTCGACAAAAGTGAGTGGTACGGAAGGCCATACGCGCATTCCATACGGAATGCGCTTCTATTGAGGGTGGACTCCCTCAATAGAAGCGCATTTAAGGCAGCACTCGGTCTCCCCATCAGTACACCGACAGAGCGACTGTTAGCACTTGGTATACACAACACCTATGCTGAGCTCAGTGCGGCGGTCCTCACCTCTCAGAGGAATCGCCTAAGTCAAACTGCAGCAGGCAGGACAATACTCAGCAGGGTAGGAATCTCTCCGTATCCACAGCACCTTGATGAGGAGCTGGTCAACGTACCTACGGTGGTCCGCAGGCAGATCACGATCTCGCCAGTGCCAAAAAATATGAATCGCGACTGTCACGCTGAACGACGTGCTGCGAGAGTCAAGTGGCTCCGAAAACAGCTCGAGTGCAACGCCCAACGTAACATACGTCGATGCGGCCAGTTACGACTGGCACATGCACGTAATTAAGGTCGACGACAGCGACAACATGATGGACGTCGCTGAGGCTGAGGAGGCCGCGAGGGGCACGGACGAGGCAGCAAAGCGTGCTGAATCGCCGGAGACTGCTGCGCATGCCGATGGTGACCCTCCGTCCGGGGATGCACAGGCGAGCCAAGGAGCCACCAGTGACACGACTCTGTCAACGGGCGACGCGCCATCACCAGAGGTCCATCCTCCGGCATCATCAGGACACGACACCGGCAACAGTGTCGTCCCAGGGCGTGAACGTCAAGACTCTGTCTTGGCGGGGTCATCCGAGACGACGGTGGAAAGGGGTGGTGTCCACACGCCTGCAAATGCCGGCGCTGCGGCGTCGAAACGCCCCCACCCCAAGACAAGCAGCGATGGGACACAAGAGAGTCCGCCTGCGCCAGAGGAGCCCCCGGCAAAGACTGTCCAAGTTCGGCGGTCATCCTTGCGACCGCGTCCCAACGTCACCTCCGACAGTCGCGGCGGCGCCGCCGACCCCGTCGGGCAATTGCCGGCAGGACCTCCTGATGGCACCGCCGGTGACGGCACCGCCTAGCCGCGTGCTAGACGTGAGAGGTAAGCACGGTGCTGCTGGCCTCTTTTTCGCTTTGTCAAAATGACTCCTGCTTTACCGTTAAAAGTTGCCACCATAAACGTCGGAGGAATGGCAGGAAAAAGGAAACAAAGCCAGGTATACCGACTTTTAGCGGAGCACGACATAGATGTGCTAGCGGTACAGGAAACAAAAGTCGATGGCGAAGAGGAGACCAGCAGCATGGTGCAGCGTTTCACGTCTCGGTATTTTGCTGTAGTCAGCCACGCTTTAGGCACGTCGGCTGGCTGCATACTTTTTGTTAAGAAGCTGCCGGGACTTCAAATTACTGAACATTTTTGCTTCTCGGCCATTGTCTGTTTGCTCATTAAGTTGTTTCTAACAAATAAAGAACGAGCCCTTGACCCCTTCCCTTTCGAACATTTTTCGTGTATGTCTGGATGGTGTGCCCTTGCTGACTTTACCTTTAGTGACATCGAGTGGCGCATAGTGTGTGTTTACGCACCCAACAAGGTCGAGGAAAGGGCCCTCTTCTTTCTCGGCCTAGAGCAACGGCTCACCCGAGAAAGACGCACGATAGTGTTGGGCGACTTTGTGTCCTGAGCGCGCACGACAAAACAAGCACCCGGGCCTTCAGAGACAGAAGTACTGATGTGTTAACGGGGATCATCGATAGCCAGTATCTAGAGGATGTTGCAGGAAGCCTTCAAAGTAAGAGTGCAGTGAAGTACACGCGATTTGAAGGCACGAGTCATGCAAGACTTGATCGGGTCTATGTATCCGCCGATATACTTCCGAAGTGTACTGGCTACGATGTTGTCCCTGTGTCGTTTTCTGACCACTGCTTAGTCGAATGCTCTATCGGAATTACCACAGCCCTTTCTCGTGGGAAACATGCAAATTTAATGATAGGCTCCTGCAGGATGAGGTTTTTAATGTAATTGTTAGAGAGGAAATTAGCAAATTAGACCCCAATAAAAACCTTCACTTGTGGCAGCAATGGGAGCTATGCAAAGAAGCTATAAAATTAAAAGCAATAGATCGGGCCACGCGAATTAGGTACGAAGAAAAAAAGAGGGAGAAGGAACTAAAATCACTGCTAGATAAGCTCCTGGAGCAGGAATGCCGAGCACCCGGCAAATGGATCGAAGACGTCAGAAAAGTAAAACAAAAGATAGAGCAACTAGACGAGCAGCGTTATCGGGGTGCTCTTGTGAGGGCAAGGGCAGAGGACACCGCCGCAGGCGAAACACCGTCGAAACGCGCGCTAGGCTTGGAAAAAGCCCAGGCCGAAAGAAACCACATTCGTGATATCGAGTGGGGCGGAGCGGTCTTAACCGACACGGGTGCTATCACAAACGCTTTCGCGGAACATTATCGAGAGCTGTTCGCGTCGCGCGACATAGATGGTGAAAATTTCATGAATCAATTTCTGCCCTGTTTACCCCGCCTGAACGACGAACGAAAAGAGAGCTTGGAACGTACTATAACAGTAGCTGAAGTTCAAGGTGCGATAGATAAGTTAAACCCTGGAAAGTCACCTGGACCGGACGGATTCACTGCAGCTTTTTATAAACTGTTTAAACGCGAAATTAGCCCCATCTTGACAGTCCTATTTAATGAAGCGTATAAATTAAATACATTGCCTCCATCGTACAGCTTGTCCCATACTGTTCTCATTCCCAAAACCGAGGATGTACATAAAATGAGATCCGTCTCGGCATACCGACCCATAGCCCTAACAAATGTAGACTACAAAATCTATATGAAATTATTGGCTCAAAGACTGCAGACAGTAATAGAAGACATCGTTGGGCCTCACCAAACGTGTGGCATCAAAGGGCGACCTATTTTCCTAAACATCCATAAAACGCGCAGCATTCTAGAGTGTTGTCACTATTCAGATGGAAGGGTTGCAATTTTACAGATCGATTTTGAAAAAGCTTTTGACAGCGTTGATCATCAGATATTGTTTTCTATTTTAAACCATGTCAATGTCGGTTCTGTCATCTCTGAGGGAGTGACCCTGGCGTATCGGAACTGCACTACAAGGCTGATCGTGAATAAGTGTCTGTGGGGGGGGGGCCATCAGTGTGCGTCGTTCGGTTCGACAGGGTTGCCCCCTCAGCCCTCTGTTATTTTGCATGTATATAGAAACACTGTGCTTGAAAATTGTAAACGACCACCGCATCAATGGTTTTCAGTTACAGGCAGCTGAGGTGAAGCTGCTGGCGTACGCTGACGATGTCGCGATTTTTTCAAGGGACAAACGCAGCATAGAGCAGGCTGTCAAAGCTTTGCGTGATTTCAGCCAAGCAACAGGCAGCGCAGTTAACTGGTCAAAGTGCCTTGGCCTCTGGCATGGATCATGGTTAACGAAGCCAGACCACTTCGCCAACGTGCCTTGTGTAGTGACCCCGGGCAAGTACTTGTGAGTACCGCTTGATGGCTATCGTGACAGCAAGCAGTATTGGAAATGTCAGGAGACAGAGACCCGGGAGAAAGTGGAGAAGTGGAAAGGCACCAATTTGTCGATGTTTGCCAGAGCCACCGTGTGTAACCTGTTTTTCATTAGCAAGCTGTGGTACGTCATGCAGCTGCTGCATTGCCCACGCATTAATATTCAGAAGTTTCACAGAATATTTGCAGTTTTTGTCTGGGCTTCCGAATGGGAACGATGCAGCCGTACCAACCTGTTCCGAAGGGTGAAGGACAGCGGGCTTGGACTAGGTCATTTGTTTTTACGGCAGCTGGTAAACCGGTTCATGTTTTTCAGAGACGTCACAGGTCCCTTCCTGCGCACGTTGTGCCAAATAAGACTAGGCAGACATCTCCCAGAGTTAGTAGTGAGCACTGAAGACTGTGTGGGAGGGATTGGTGGCTACTATAAAGAAATAGTGTCTAGTGTAAGATTTCTCATTGTCAGATTTTCGAAAGAGTACCTTTGGAATGTCAAAAGAAAAGAACTTTATTTTTCATTGTGCGATATTGTTTTGCCAGTGCCGCTGTACCGTTCATTGTACAGTGGGGGCCCAGGCAGCAACGTTTTAAAGAGGGTTAAAAAAATGTATGTGCAGCCGGGAACAAAAACATTCTTCTTCAAACTTCATTCAGGTACACTGCCAGTTAAAACCTTTTTGGAAGGGAAGGGATGTTTTTTTTTTCCCTTGGGGAACCAATTGTTTAATTTTTAAGTGGCCGGAAACCATAGATCATGTTTTTTTAGATTGTTGGGAGGGGGTCTTTTTTTGGGATGTTTTGCAAAGAGCTATTAAGAAGGAATTTCCCTTGCACCCGCACGGAATTCGGTTTTTGAGCGTAAAGAGCGAAGACGGCGTGCCACTCGACGCCATCACGCTCATGGGCCTCCACTCCTTGTGGCGTTCGAGAATGGCAGGTCTGCATTTCGATAAGGATGCGCGGCCTGCCCGGGCTTATTTCCGAGAGAATTTTCAATGGTTTTTTGAAATTTACAAAAAATGCAACAGAACCACCCAAGTGGCTCTCACGAGTAGAGCCGCTACTAACTTTGCCTGATTTTTAATCTGACGATACCAGCATGATACTGGTTGATTTTCCATTGTATGTATGTATGTATGTATGTATGTATGTATGTATGTATGTATGTATGTATGTATGTATGTATGTATGTATGTGGCCCATTGTGTGCTTGTGACACCAGTGTATTTTGTACTTTGTGTTCTTTACAAAAGCCAGGTAATAAAGGAAAAAAAATAGCGTCGGTGGTTCAGTGGTAGAATACTCGCCTGCCACGCGGGTGGCCCGGGTTCGATTCCCGGCCGACGCATGCACACTTTGTTTTAAACAAAAGCTGCGGATATCATTCATGAATCCCCGGTACGCGTATACACTCACATGTCATAGCGTCGGTGGTTCAGTGGTAGAATACTCGCCTGCCACGCGGGTGGCCCGGGTTCGATTCCCGGCCGACGCATGCACACTTTTTTAAAACAAAAGCTGCGGATATCATTCAAGAATCCCCGGTACGCGTATATACTCGCGTGTCATAGCGTCGGTGGTTCAGTGGTACAATACTCGCCTGCCACGCGGGTGGCCCGGGTTCGATTTCCGGCCGACGCATGCACACTTTTTTTAAACAAAAGCTGCGGATATCATTCATCAATCCCCGGTACGCGTATACACTCACGTGTCATAGCGTCGGTGGTTCAGGGGTAGAATACTCGCCTGCCACGCGGGTGGCCCGGGTTCGATTCCCGGCCGACGCATGCACACTTTTTTTAAACAAAAGCTGCGCATATCGTTCATGAATCCCCGGTACGCGTGTGCACTCACGTATCATAGCGTCGGTGGTTCAGTGGTCAATTCCACTTCCGGCCGCGATAGCGAGCGGACGCGTTTGGAATGGGCTCCGTCGGAGCAGTATCAGCGGCCGTTTCTGGCCGCGGTAACCGGGTTTCTGCTGCATCGGATGATGAGTATCGTGTTGTTTTGCCTCGTCTGCCTCCAGGACGATTAGTTTTGAATACCGTTTTCATGCATGCGGACGTGAGGGCACGCCCCTATCGAGTGGAAGACTTCAGGGACGCGCTGGCGAATTTGAAACTGCTCCCCGAGGTTTCGCCCTTGGGGCGTATCAAATGAACCACGTTTGGGCAGTTACGTTCAAAGGTGCCGAAGGTGCGAAAAGGCTGCTCGAAAATGGTGAAGTGAAAGTGAAGAGCCATCGTTGCGTCCTCATCGACCCGACGAATCAGGATATTCGGTTGAAGTTGCATTGGCTCCTGCCCACCGTTCCCGACGACGACGTGCGGGCAGCTTTGCTGGCCTACGGAAGGGCGACCGACGTGATCAAGGAGGGCTGGAGGGTCAGCGGTGTGTCCGACAAGGGCTCAACGACACGAACCGTGACGTTGAAACTGAAGCCAGGAGTCAAGCCTGAGCATATACCTCACCAACTGAGGATTGCCGGTGAGCTGGCCCTCGTGGTAGTGCCCGGCAGGGCGCCACTTTGCCTGCGCTGTCAGTACACCGGTCACATTCGTCGGGACTGCAAGGTACCGCGCTGCGCGCTGTGTCGTCGTTTTGGCCACGACGAATCGCAGTGTGTGCGCTCGTACGCCAGTGTCGCAGGGCCCATGGGGAGTGACGATCACTCGGAGCTCCTAATGGACGAAGCCGATTCTGAAGCAGCGGCGAGCGCGGAGGCAGACTGTGCTGCATCAAGGCGCCGGCTGAGCAAGTCTCGGTCGACCGAGCTCGCGTAGGGCCGCCGACCCTCGAGGTTGAAGACGTCCCAGCTGCAACGGACGGTTCCTCGACTACCGTAATGGTACGAGCTGAAATCAGCAACACAGCGTCGGGTATTTTGCTGTAGGATGCTCGGCTCCGACGGAGCGGCGTTAGCGGCCCTTGCCGGCCGCGGAAACAGGATGGCCGTTGAAGACACCGATTACGAGATTGTGCTGCCTACTCTGCCTACCGGTCGTGTTGTTCATAACACGTTGTTTTTGCACGGCGACGTGCGTGAGCGGCCCTATAGGGTCGAAGATTTCCGAGGCGCCCTCGCCGCAGCTGGCGTGCTCCCTGACGTCGTCGCCTTGGGGGCGTACCAGATAAACCATGTCTGGGCGGTAACCCTCAACACCGGAGAAGCTGCAAAGAAACTGGCCGCGGTTAAGGACCTGAAAGTCAAAGGCCGCCGGTGTATCGTGTTCGACCCCGAGGACCAGCAGGTGAAACTGCGCCTGCATTGGATGCTTCATGGCGTCCAAGACGAAGACATCCGGACCGCGTTCGCCGTGTTCGGGAACGTCACCGAGGTGACGCGAGAGCGTTGGCGCGTCCAAGGCATGCGCGAAAAGGGTTCCACCACGAGAACTGTGCTTTTTGAAGTTAAAGCCGGGATTTAAGGTGGATGACCTGCCCCACCAGGTCCGAGTTGCTGGTGAGTTGGCTCTTGTGGTCGTGCCTGGACGGGCGATACAGTGCCTCCGTTGCCACGGCACGGGCCACGTCCGTCGAGACTGCAAAGTTCCCCGGTGTACCAAGTGCAGACGCTATGGACACGCGGACGCGGACTGCGTCCGGACTTACGCGTCGGCAACGGGGCGGCCAAAGCCCGACGACAGCGAGGAACTGATGGACGTCGCCGAGGCGGAGGAGGCTGCGAGGGGAACCGTCGAGGAGGGGAAGCGAGCAGGACCAGTGGATGCGTCGGCAGCACCCGGCGGCCAAGCTACGAAAGGGGAGCGTCCGGTGGAGCAACAAACCGCGGACGAAGCGTCTGGCTCTAAGGACAGCCTGCCGGCTGCACATGCCTTGCCAGCGTCTTCAGTAGGCGCGTGCCGCAAGCACGGTGTACCAGGGCACCAAAGAACGGTGGGCGACTCGGCTGCTTCAGTCGACACTACTGTGAAAGTGATGGAGGACAGGCCAGCGTCCGTACCCATGGCCGTCGAGTCGCAGGGACCGACAGAGCTGCAGCCAGATAAGGGCGTTGCCCTCACGTCCGCTGGAGTCACCGTAGCTTCCAAGCGCCCCTACCCACCTTCCTGCGACGACGGTGCTCAAGTTAAGGTGACTGAGATTGAGGAGCCCCCAGCAAAGACTCCCCAAGGACGGCGTTCATCCCTTCGACCTCGGCCGAACGCTGCGGCCGATAGACGCGTCAGGAACGCAGAGGCAGTAGGGCAAGCGGAAGTTATTGCCCCGGATGGCGTTGCCGGCCATGGCGACGTCTAGCCAGGGGCCAGACGCGAGAGGTAAGCACAATGCTGCTGGTCCCTTTTTCCTTTCGTGAAAATGGAGCCTACCGTTTCGTTAAAAGTCGCCACCGTGAACGTTAGAGGACTGGCAGGTAAAAGAAAGCAAGGCCAGCTTTACCGGCTTTTAACGGAACGAGACATAGATGTATTGGCCGTGCAGGAAACCAAAGTCGACGGTGAGGAAGAGACCGGCAGCATGGTGCAACGTTTCTTGTCTAGGTTTTTTGCGATTGTCAGCCACGCTGTGGGCACACCCGCTGGCTGTGTTATTTTTGTAAAGAAGTTACCGGGACTAGAATTGCATGAGCATTATTCATGTGTGTCAGGTCGATGTACCATACTTGATTTATCGTGGAATAGGAGAGATTTGCGTTTTCTGTGCTTGTATGCACCCAATAAGGTCAATGAAAGAGCTATGTTTTTTCATAACATCCAAGAACGCCTGTGCAGGGACAGACAGCTTGTAGTGCTTGGCGACTTTAGCTGTGTCCTTAGGGCGCGCGACAAAACAAGTAATCGTGGGTTTCGTGACAACAGCACCGAAGTTTTGTCACGGATCGTAGACAACTGGGATCTGGCTGACGTGGCGGAATGTTTGGAGGGAGGGCGTACTATGAAGTACACAAGATTTGAGGGCTCAAGCCATGCGCGTCTTGATCGCATATATGTGTCCGTAGGTATTGTACCGCATGTTACGAGTTACGAGGTAGTGCCAGTATCTTTTTCAGACCATTGCTTAGTCGAGTGCTGCATAGGCACTAAAAAGCGAGGCAGTTCCTTTACATGGGAAATGTGGAAATTTAATAACAGGCTGTTGCAGGACGAAATTTATAATCGCGCAGTCAGGGATGAAATTAGCAAAGTAAACCCCACTGAAACCCTTCACATATGGCAGCAATGGGAACTATGCAAGGAAACTCTAAAAATAAAAGCAATAGAGAGGGCAACCTGCATTCGTTTTGAGGAAAAGCAAAAGGAATCTGACTTAAAAGCACTACTCCATAAGCTGCTGAAGCAAGAGAGCCATGCCCCGGGAAAATGGATGGACGACATCAGAAAAGTTAAGCAAAATATAGAGCAACTGGACGAACTGCGTTATCGGGGTGCACTAGTGAGGGCGAGAGCGGAAGTCACCGCTGCAGGTGAAATACCGTCGAAACGAGCGCTATGCTTGGAAAAAGCCAGAGCCGAGAGGAATCATATTAACGCCGTCGAATGGGGAGGTACATTATCAACAAGCATTGAGGACATCAAAACTGCTTTCACAGAGCATTACCAGGCGCTTTTCGCGTCGCACGAGGTTGATGTCAACACGTTCAGGCATGAGTTTTTGAGCGTAATTCCTCGGCTGGAAGACGAAAGAAAAGAGATACTGGAACAGGAAATAACACAAACCGAAGTTGAGAAGGCGATAGACAAGTTAAATGCAGGCAAATCGCCAGGTCCTGATGGCTTCACAGCCGCCTTTTACAAAGAGTTTAAGAGAGAAATAAGTCCAGTCTTGACGTTATCTTTAACGAAGCTTACAAACTGAATACATTGCCTCCCTCATACAGCTCGTCCCACACTGTACTTATACCTAAAACAGATGATGCAGCCAAGTTACGATCGGTCACAGCCTATCGTCCAATAGCTCTAACTAACGTGGAGTACAAAGTCTTCATGAAAGTACTAGCGCGAAGGTTACAGACCGTGATTCAGGAAATCGTTGGGTCTCATCAAACATGTGGGATTAAAGGCCGAACTATTTTAATGAATATACACACAGCGCGCAGCATACTTGAATGTTGTGATCATTCAAACAGTCTGGTTGCCGTCTTGCAGATTGATCTCGAGAAAGCTTTTGATTGTGTTGATCATGAAATTTTGTTTGCTGTTTTAAACCACGCTAACGTTGGTTCTGTTATTAGCGAGGGAGTGGCCTTGGCGTACCGAAACTGCACGACGAGATTGATTGTTAATAAGAGTTTGGGGGCCCCCATAAACGTGCAACGTTCGGTGCGTCAGGGATGCCCCTTAGCCCTCTCTTATTTTGTATTTATATCGAAACCCTGTGCATGAAAATAATGCAAAACAACAACATAAATGGCTTTAGGTTACAAGAAGTCGAAGTGAAGGTATTAGCATACGCAGATGATGTGGCTATTTTCAGAAGGAATCAACACAGTATAACGGAGGCCGTCGAAACTGTGCGGAGATTTAGCAAAGTCACGGGGAGTGGTGTTAAGTGGTCCAAGTGCCTTGGGCTATGGCATGGCCTGTGGCCAACGAAGCCAGACCATTTTGCAAACGTGCCTTGGGCGACGACACCTGGCAAGTATTTAGGTGTCCCGCTCGATGCCTATCGCGACAGTGAGACGTACTGGAAAAAGCAGATCGAAGACACACGGGAGAAAGCGGGGAAGTGGAAAGGGGCACACTTATCCATTTTTGCCAGAGCCACTGTTTGCAACCTTTTTTTGATAAGTAAGCTTTGGTATGTTATGCAAGTGTTGCACTGTTCGATGAAAAATGTGCAGAAGCTTCACAGAATTTTTGCCGTCTTTGTCTGGGCTTCTGAATGGGAACGCTGTAGTCGTACGAACTTGTTCCGACGTGTTAAATAAGGGGGCCTTGGTCTCAGTCACCTATTTTTGCGGAAAATGGTTAACAGGTTCTTTTTTCTGCGAGATGTCACAGACCCTTTCTTGCGTACAGTGTGTCAATTGAGGCTTGGCAGACGGCTACCCGACTACGTTGTGTCAACTGCAGAGTGTGGTGGATGGTTGAGCGGTTACTATAAAGAAATTGTATTCAGTGTTAGATTTCTGATGGCACGATTTTCAAGAGACTACTTGAGCACTGTGAAAAGAAAAGAACTGTATTTCGCGCTGTGTGATGTTGTTTTTCCTGTGCCTCTGTATAGGTCCTTGTACAGTGGAGGTCCTGGCACAGATGTCCTAAAGAGAGTTAAGAAAATGCACGTTCAGCCGGGAACTAAAACCTTCTTCTTTAAACTCCACTCGGGAACATTGCCCGCTAAAAGTTTTTTGGAAAGGAAGGGTTTATTTTTGCCGTGGGGTTCACACTGTTTAATTTGCAAGCAGCCAGAAACAATAGACCATGTTTTTTTACACTGCTGGGAGGGAGTTTACTTTTGGGACGTTTTACAAAGGACTATGAAGAAAGATTTCCCCCTAGACCCGTATGGAATAAGGTTCTTAAGCATTGATAACGAGGACGGGGTACCCTATGACTTGATCATGCTCATGGGCCTCCACTGTATATGGCGAGCAAGAATGGCAGGTTACCACTGCGATAAGGACGCGCGGCCTGCACGTGCTTATTTCCGCGAAAGTGTGTATTGGTTCGTTGAAACTCAGAAGGCGTATGCGGAAACCCCTGAGTGGCTTTCAAGAGTAGAGCCGCTCACTGCTTTGCCGGAATTTTAATGTGGCCAAGCCAGCACTCGATGATGGAATTCTATGTGTGACACCCTGAAAATTTGCTTTTTTGTATGCCTTTGTTGATACAAGCATTGTACCAAAGACAGGTATTAAAGACTGCCACGCAGATAGTGTGGGTTCGAATCCAGGCATTGGACAAGTTGGAATACTCGTCGGTCCTGGTTATCTTTTCTAAAATTTGCAGCGATAGTGGTTACGGACACCGGCGGCGGCGGCGGACAACTACGGCGCAAAAACGAACGTTGTTGTGATGTCATAACAGCTTACGCTGTAAAACAGGCCTGCGCGGAATCGCAGGACAGTGACAGCGTAGGCTGGAGGAGCGACATTAAGTCTTAGAGGCGCTTGGGGATGTGGCCATCAGGTATATCGAGAGGTCAGGTCAGGTTGCTGTCGGGGCTGCGCACGTCGCCTGTCGCGTGACGCAGGGCACGATACGACAAAACTAGCTCACGAGGCAGCGCTTCATAATAATGTTGACGGAAAAGTTGAAGACGATCGTTTCATAATGATGATGTTGAGGATGCCGCTGTAATGGGTTCAGAGCTACAAAGCATGCACCCTTGTGTTCTTTCAAGTGATTGGTAGCAGTCGTTGTGCAATCCACTTTCTGCGACGCGTAGTGGCGTGTTACTATTCTGAAACGTAACATTGCATATGTTAAAACGGTTCCTTGGCAGGCTTTGTACCTGTATGGGCCTTTTTTGCTATGATTTTTCAAGCACAGGCGTAGCTCAGTGGTAGAGTGCTCGACTGACACGCAGAGGGACGTGGGTTCGGATTCTCCTCAGTCCTGGTTATTTTTCTTTTCTAAAATTGGGCGAGATAGTGGTTACGGAC
Source organism: Hyalomma asiaticum (assembly GCA_013339685.2). Classification (NCBI taxonomy): domain Eukaryota; kingdom Metazoa; phylum Arthropoda; class Arachnida; order Ixodida; family Ixodidae; genus Hyalomma; species Hyalomma asiaticum. Next base: position 68,113,607 of record CM023490.1, on the reverse strand, counting down.
ACCGGCGGTGGCGGTGGACAACTACGGCGCCAAAAACGGCCCTTGTGATCTCATAACAGCTTACGCTGTAAAAAAAAAAAATGAGAATTTATCGCTTCGCTTGTTGGGAAACGGGAGCTCGGCATGCGTAGTGATCCACGGGATACATGTGAGTGGGCATCAGAACATTGATACCGAGGGATTGGGAAACTCAGCAGCGGTGACGATGAAATTAGATTTGCATGCATATTATAAAATGCAAAGCTATCTCGCTCAGGGCCGGATACATCGAAAATCATTCCGAGAGGCATCGCTCGGTGCGGTATACGGAGAAACAAACGCTCGTGAATCCCCGTGGTCGCCGATTTGAAGGGCGTACACTTGTACGCCGTTATAAGACACAGGCACCAAGGGAGCAGTCTGTCTACTTTGTAATAATAATAATAATAATAATAATAATAATTTATTAACATATTCAGAGCATCAATACAGTAACAAATCGACCTTCTAAAGCCTCACAGGGCTTTCAGGGCAGAGCCGACAGGCATGAGACAATTGTTATTGCTAACACCACACACACACAAAAAAAAATGTTGCAGTGGCTTAGCTCGGCTATGCCAGGATATACGTAGCGTTAGCAAAGGTTCAGCTGATTATTCTTAGCTTTCCTGGTTGGCAAACATTCTCCTGTTTATGTTCGCCACTATGCACTTATCGTCTGCCAAGCCGCGAGGCAACTGCTTTAGCATCTCGTCCGTGTCTACCGGCACGTTCACCACGGGTCCCTTAATGCCAAACTGACCATTTCTCCAGTTCATTAGACGACGGATCTGAACGAAGGGAATGCGTGGCGAAAGTAAACGTTCGGCCACATCGTTCAGAACCGGTAGACCTGGCGGCATGGCCGGGTAACGATACCCATTGGTAACGCTAAAGAGTGGAAGTTCTTGCACGTTGTACAAACCCGCGCCACGGTTTCAGCCCACTGCGGCGCCGCCGCTAAACTCAACGTTTCACGCATGGCACTACTCAGCGGCGTCAAGTCTTTCATGTGCCATAGTCTTTCGCACACATATCCAAACGGATTGTTTACGAAGTCCGTCTGGAAGGTCCGAGTCGCACTGGCGCTTTCGCTGAGTTTCACAGTATATTCAGTCGATCGGCGAGCCTTGACGTCATCGACGGCGTTTTGTTGTTGCTGCAGGGGTGGTCGGGCACGTCGCTCAGCCTCCTGGCGACGCCGCTTTGCTAGACGTTCGTCCCTTTGCTCCAGTGTCTCCGCAGCACGTTTAGCCTTCTGTTCATTCCTCCTACGCTCAACCGCTAATTGCCAGGCAACTACTTCGGGATCCGATGAGTCAAGCTTCTCCGCTCTTCTGCGCTGTTGAGCAGCATTTGCGCTCTCCTTCTCCATGGCTATACCACACTGGCACACGCCAGTCAGAAGCGCAGCGGCTCCAGCGCAGTGTCAGACGGCGACTGCACAGCGAGCGCGCGCCGGCGCCAGTGCGTCTACCACGGCTACGACGTCACTCCTCTGGAATGCGCAGACCGGCGGCGGTGAGTCGCGCGCGGCGGCGGCGGAGTGCGCGAGAGGTGCCGGCTCCGGTGGCTCCGGTGCGCAAGCTGTGTGACATCACTGATCCTTGCGCATGCGCAGCACGGCTCTTGATGTGCCGCGCGAAACGGGCTTGGCTAGGCCAGTGTAGCTAACGCTACAAAAAACCCAGCAGGTGAAACAAATTAGAGAGTTTGAGAATTGGGGGCCCAAGACGCTGGGTCCCCAAGCTGCGTTGCGTAGGTTGCTCTTGCGTTCGGAGGGTCAGCAGAGTTTGAGAATTGGGTCAAACGCAGGCTGCGTTGGGTTAAACGCACGGAACGCCACAAGTGACAAAAAAAAAAGTCTGCTTGAAAGGTGAAAACAACAGAAACGTTTTAAACGAACGAAAAGAAAGAAAACGAAGTGTAGTCTAAGGAGGAGAAAAAAATAAAATATACTGAACGAAATCTTTGTACTATTACAGATTGCGTATTGTTCCCGCGCGTCTTCCCGCGCGTCTCTAGCATCTGAGCAGACGGATAGCCAATGGATTTGGATGACTGCGGCTCGTACGGCTCTTTCTTTTTTGGCTTTCTAGTCGCGCACGAGGTGACGCAACACGCCTTGGGTCAACACGAACGCAAGAGCCCAAGATTGGCTTGGGTTCTGCGCATGCGCCCTGGCGGGTCGCAAGCTCCTTGGGTCCCCAAGCTCCTTGGGGCCCCAATTCTCAAACTCCCTATTCTTTGTTCGCAGCTACATGCAAAATATAGACGCGTAAATATAGCGTATAGCAGTGCGCGAAGGAATAAATTGATCCTAACGCGTAAGGCGTCACCTAGCTTTATGTGAGCTAAACGTTGATACTGTGGGGAATTCGGCTGCTTACCTCCGCCGCCAGTCATCATCGGAACGGAGCTAGCTCGTGGCACGCACCCCCGGCTTGGGGGCGGAGCGCGTGGAGCGGATCCGGGCAGTCGGCGTTGGGCTGGCAGCGAGTAAACTACGTTGTTCTAATGGCTCGTGTGCCCATCTCTGGGAACCTCAGCTGGCCAGAGGCTCAGAAGCCACGGCCCTGAGTCCACAATACATGCAACGGTGACATAACTGTCGTACAATAACAGAACACATCACTCCTTCGGTGAGGTAAAAAAAAAAAATTCTAGCTACAATCTTGTGATACGCCGGGTCGCGGTTTCGCAAGGCTCTATAAGGCAGGCTTCGCGCAGCTGCTCAAGCTCACGTTGACTCGCGGAGTGCGGATGAAATTGGCCGATGAGGTTTACTATTCTCGGTAATCTACGCCGCGTTCTGTGAGCCGGATTACGAGTTAGAGGGAGAAGACGTTTCACTGACTAGTCGGTGTCAAAGAACACTTTGACGAATGAAAGCGCATAAAATATTGGGACTAATTGCAGCTTAGAATGAGCGTGGTTCGAGGAGGCCGCATCGGAAGCGACCTTTGAGATGTCCCCGTAGATATGTAAGTAGTTCCTCCGTATTATCTCGCTCACCCTTATCCCTTATGGTCACTCACTCACTCACTCACTCACTCACTCACTCACTCACTCACTCACTCACTCACTCACTCACTCACTCACTCACTCACTCACTCACTCACTCACTCACTCACTCACTCACTCACTCACTCACTCACTCACGCACGCACGCACGCACACGCACACAAATGCACCTATGGACGACATCTATGGTCCAGGTGTCAGATGTATGAGCTAGACAGCCACTGCGGCCTCCAGTAAAACGTTTCCTTTTGATCCCACCGTATATATATATATATATATATATATATATATATATTAGCCCCAGTAAGCAGCCACCACTGCTGCTCGAAAAGAAAGAATATGCATGCGTTCGGAATACGTATCCTTCTACATACTAATTGTGTCGGCTGTGGTGGAACAGGGCCTGGTCGAAATGATCCACTTTATGCGCGCACTCGGAAATCAGCGTCGTTAAGGTCGGCGGTTCTTCTTCTTCGCCGAATGCCCTCCTCCCTTATATCCGATCACGTTTTGTCCGTCGAAGTTCGAATAACAAGAACGAACAAAAAATGAACAAGAAAGAACAAACAAACAAACAAACAAAAAACCAAAGCAGAATCCCAGACTTCATCAAACTGATCTGGGTTGCGGGAAAAAAAGAACTCGGTTTTGAGTCTCCCATGTCGAACTTTTTCGTGGAAGCACTTAGCCGGATTGCGTAGCGTATACGGCTTCGAACCGCATCGTCCCAATGCGGAAGGTAAAGGAACCCCCGGTGCCGAGGAAAGGCTTCGTATTTTTTGTTTTTGTATTTTTATATCCGAGTTCGTTTCAGCGAGGGATTGAAAGGAGCCGCACTTTGAGATACTCAATTCGTTTGATCACGTTTCCGGGTGTCTTTTTTTTTCTTTCCTTTTTGGTCGCCTTAATTTGTCCTCGGCTGTTCGTCCTTGCCCAGTTGAACTCTTTCTTTAGCTTGGTTTATTCTTTTTTTTTTCTTTTGTGCGCGTTCGGTGTCTTTCGTCGAATGTCATTAGCGGGCGCTTTTGTATCCCCCTGGCGGGGTTCCCCATTTAGCCTCGCTTCGGGATCGTTATACCGGTGTGCGTGATTTATAGTAGAAGTACAAACGTTGGCTGTTTGTGTCTTTTGTCGTTTTTATTGTTGCTGTTGTCTGTTTGCTTAAGATAAACGCTGCAGGGAAATGTCTCCCTGTTTTGAAGAGTCTGTTTGTCGAGCTATGGTCGGTTATGTCTCCCCGATATTACGGATCCACTTGTACCACTTACACGCCTGTTCCGCTCTACAAATTGGAGACGGAGTTGTGTTTCAAAGTACTTCTTGGGCTAGTTGGTGAATATCCATAGTGTGCTTACTGGGTTGTGGCGCGAGGACCATTTCGGGAAAAAAGGGCAGAATGAAGAAAGCGGCAGCGAAATGTGCCTTCGCTGTGTCGTTCTTCATTACGTGTCCTTTTCGAAGAAGTGGTTCCCGCCCCGTCACGGTGATCTAGTGTCTATGGCACTCGGCTGCTGACCCGAGGGTCGCGGGATCGAATCCCGGCCTCGCCGGCTGCATTTCGATGGAGGCGAAATGTTGAGGCCCGTGTATTGTGCGATATCAGTGCACGTTAAAGAACCCCAGGTGGTCAAAATTTCCGGAGACCTCCACTACGGCGTCCTTCACATTCATTCATTCATTCATTCATTCATTCATTCATTCATTCATTCATTCATTCATTCATTCATTCATTCATTTGCAACAATAAAGAAATGTTGCAGGAGACCTTACATGCATGTGAGAAACCAAACGGGGGTTACAAGCAATAACATTGAATATGGCTCGTTTGCAAGAGAAGAAGCATCCTTGCACATACGACATAAAGGAAATGTTTCAAAAAATAAAACTTCCTACAAAGACAAGAAAGAACGAAAACAAATACACGATGATGTGAAATCAAGCTCATGGCAGGGACGTCGTGACACACTCTCCGTAGGTCTTTAAATGAAATTTGTGAGATGTTAAAAAGCTGTTCTTTATTTATCGTATTTAGAAATGTTGGTAGCGTAGACCGCAGCATGTATTTACCATAATTAGTTCGAGCTATATTTCGGTTCTGGGGCGTAAAACCCGAGAAACCAGTCAATCACAAAATGGTTTGCACGCCACAACGCAGTGCGTGCTTATTTGATAGCTGGATGTGTCATGAAGGGGCTGCGTGTGTGTCTTGTTCCTCGCTGTGTCGTGTGTTTTACTTTGCGGCTGAACTGTGCCAGTATCTCTCTCCCTCTCTCTTTCTTGCGGTAGTGAAAATTAGCATCTAACCGTTTTTACAGCGCAAAGCTACGAGGAAATCCGTACGGATTTCTTAGAATGAGAGCTCTTTAGTTGACGAAAAAAAATTGGTCCTCGTCGGGGGCTCGAATCCCGGGCCCAACACCTGTCCGGAGGCGCTCGCAATGCTAATTGAGCTAAATATGAGGGTAGCAATCAGCAGTGCGAGAGCGAATTGACCGACTACTCGTAATCACAAGGCATCGATACGGCCAATTTAGTTGGGCGATACTCCGCTCTGTGGAGAAGCGTTTATGATAGGGAAAATTAGCGTCCATCTGCTCGTAGCACGTGGCTACGCAAGGCCGCAAGCTACTTTTCCCTATACGTGTTTGTCCGCTTTGCGGGATTCCACTGAATTCGCTCGTATGCTTATGTGCCTTTCTGTTTTGACAGTGAAGCTATTAGTCAAACCATAGCACCGTTGGACTGGGAAAAAAAATTACACCATCTCCCCGAAGGGGACCATGGGGTGATGCGGAGCATCGCTGGGAGTTTCAACGGTGCATTTAACGGCGGTGTTTACAGGTTTGCAGTGTTGTTACTTCCATCACACACCACCAACTTCTTTCATCGGAGGAGGAGGAGATACTACTGAAGCGAAGCGCGCGCGCGCTCTCTACCAGCCTTATTTATTGCAGCAGCTGTTGGAGAGAGGGAAGGGAGAGGAGAGTCGCGCATGCGTAGTGTGAGTGCGGACGCCGGTTGACGCGTGATATACCCGCGAGCAAGAGATGCTCCGCTTCTAACAAATCATGACAGCTCCACTAACCTGAAACCTGGGAAGGTACGAAACATGCGGTGATGCGTTGGTGTTTCCCACAGGGACACATCAGTCGCCTGCTAATGGACTTGCTTTACCGTACCCATCACGATGACGTTAGACGCCGACAGCACGGATGCATTAGCAGAAACTCGTTAGAATCGTTTCCGACCCGACAACCCTGCACATACTGTCTGGGTGTACTGCCTCCAGTATCGGCCCATACATGCACACACACACTGACTCCACTGCCCCCAGAACGGGCCTACAATTTTCCAAACCGAACTTATGAAATTTCTCTTATTAATTCAATTAAATCATGACTATTCCTTTATTTTGAATTTGTTTAACTCATGTTATATGCTTCATTGATGTGGTTGCTCAGATGTCGGTGTTAAACTTTTGTGAACCTTTTGATCACAGATGTTTCGATTTTTCTTTTCACACGGTGCTGTACCGTACCTTGACGGATGCCGGACAAGCCTCGGCCCTAAGGTGCTTCGCCCTTAACTATCATTAGTTCTGGTCCCCAAGAGTGCGCGTCTAGTTCTGTGCATTGTTGTTGTTGTTCAGTGTGCAACTTTCGCACGCGCGCTTCTTTCTTGCGCTGACGGCGACAGCCCGCTACTACGCTGGCAATACTGCGGCTGGCGGCCGCACGTGTTGCACGTGCAAGCTGAAGAAGACGCAGTGTGCCTAGAGCCTCTTGCAATGCTATGCGTTTGGTATGCAATGAGGCAGAAATGATTCATCACTTCGTCCTCTCTTGCCGCCGATTTTCTTCGCTCCGCCGAATGTTTTTAAATTCAGTATTTGGTAAACTGCGGTTACCTTTTCTTTAGGTGCCTCTCAGGACTGTACAAGCCGTAATGCTGTTTTGTCAGCTTTGCATAAGTTTATAGAAGAATCCGGAAGATTACGCTGCTAACCCTGTCGACCACAGGGTTTCATTCCTAATGTTTCTTTTAATAAATCTTAATTTTTTTCTTAGATTTAGCCTTGGCCTTTTAATTTTCCCGTTCTATGTATCATTACCTGTAGTGTGGCCAATGTCCCTCGTGGGTATGTGCCAATCGTAGAGGCTACAACAACTACAACTACTACTAGCACTACTACTCGTTTGTGCATAGCTTCCCCGCCACGGTGGTCTAGTGGCTATGGCACTCGGCTGCAGATCCGAGGGTCGCGGGATCGAATCCCGGCCGCGGCGGCTGCATTTCGATGGAGGCGAAATGTTGAGGCCCGTGTGCTGTGCAATGTCAGTGGACGTTAAAGAACCCCCGGTGGGTCGAAATTTCCGGAGCACTCCACTACGGCGTCTCTCATAATCAGAGCTGGTTTTGGGACGTTAAACCCCACAAATCAATCAATGTGCATAGCTTCGCGCCGCGGGAGCTTGCGTCCTCTCGTAGCGTCCAAGCAGCTCGTGGTATAGCGTAGGCATGCATGGTGTAGTATAGAAAAGTACGTCGCCGTCTCCAGCCGAGGTTGCGTTGTCGCGTATGCCACCGCGTCTGCCCTGCGAAGCGCACGTCTTTACGCTTAGCTCGGTGCGAAGCTTTGAGAAGCCATCACCGGGCCTCGCAGTGCTTCTCGAGGCGTTTCTCGAAGCCTCGGACCACGGTGAAACGCGCTTGTACCGGAGACGTTCCCGGACCAGCCAAGTGCCCACCAGCTTCGCTACTCTTACGCCGCTAGTGCAAAGCTCACTATTAGGGGCGAAGCTCCTTATGCCGTGGGTCTGTCCATCCTCCGTTTGTAGTAGCCACCTCTAGTTCGTGAAGTGCTCACTAGATGGCGTGATGGCGCTGCGGTGCTCGCTTCATTCTGATGTATGGGCGTCCGTCCGTCTGTCTGTCTGTCCGTCCGTCTGTCTCTGTCTGCCTGTCCGTCTGTCTGTCTGTCTGTCTGTCCGTGTCTGTCTGTCTGTGTCTGCCTGTCTGTCTGTCCGTCCGTCTGTCTCTGTGTGTCTGTCTGTCTGTGCGTCCGTCCGTCCGAGCGCTGCGGTGCTGCTTAGCTAGTACGTGAATTGATCAATAGGTGGCGCGGAGGCGCTCGCTGCGTGCTCTAGTGTGATAGGAGAGCGCTAGATGGCGACACACAGTGTTTGTCACGTCTTTGATGATGTACTGGGCAAGATTCACGGAAGATTCACGGTTTTTACCGATGAACACCCGGAGCTTCGCCCACTCACCATCATTCACTCCGTGGATATGCGTGGATTTTTTTATTGTCTTGCTTGTTTCAAATTATTTTCGTGCTTGCTGCACATTTCTAATATCGGGCGCGTGACATGAGTGTCCCAGGAACACAGAATCTTTATTACCTCTGCAAGGTAAAAAAGAAAAAAAAAACTGGAGTTGGCCTTCATAACGAGCAATACCCATCTGACCTCGGGCCGGCAATGCCTGGTTGGGACCACGCGATGCTGTTGGGCAAAGTGGCCGTGAGGTTGTTTTTGTTACCGGAAGTCCGCGGGAGGTCCAGCCATAAACAGGAAGCTTCCGTGTTCAAACAGCTCACCGGGTTTGCTCATTAGCGAAACACCCGTCATCCATAGACCGCGCCTCGCTAGAGAAGCGAGGAAAATTTTTTCCACGCGCCGATTCGCTCGGGCTTTTCAGCCCACTCACTTTCCCGTTTCCGCGAAGAATAGTAATGATAGTAAAAATAAACAAATCAGAATTAACAAAGAAAGGCAGGCGTGCGGGTTGCGGGTGCGCCCCTGGAGGGGTCGTAAAACCGGAGTGCGAGCATTTTGCAAGCTCGAGCTGGGTGCCGGGTCCGTGACTGTTGAATGTTCGTGTACGCTGCTCGCCGAAGCCGTGTCATCGCGACCTCTCAGGTGCGAAGCCCCCTTCCGGGCCCAGAGCCAAGACCTCCCCCCTACCGCCTTTTGTCGTCGTCTTCGGCGTTGAATTGAACGAAGGCCCCTTCGCCGCCGTCACTCCGAGGAGTTGTTTACCCTACATATCAGTCAGTGCGAGACTGCGGGTCACGGAAATAGTTTCCCGTGTCCGCTTGCCAAGGCTTTTCCGTCTTTCCGGTGACGGTTTCCCGCGCTTTCCTGCGGCGCGCTGTTGCAGGTGGGTGCAAAGATATTGTGTGTGTGTGTGTGTGTGTGTGTGTGTGTGTGTGTGTGTGTGTGTGTGGTGTGTGTGTGTGTGTGTGTGTGTGTGTGTGTGTGTGTGTGTGTGTGTGTGTGTGTGCACGGATTGCGCGGTTAAGGGCAAAGTCGAGACGAAAGGCTTTCGGCTGCGTGGCGATATTTCTCCGCGATTTCTTTATTTATACTTTCACTCTGGGTGACCGTGTTTTCCTTTCCGTTTTGTTTCTTTTAGCAGCGACTCCTGCCTCGCAAAAATGAACGTTGCGTGCCGCGAGGTTGACGCGCCGTCGCCAAATATTACCTGCATGCGTCTTGTTTTGCGTAGCCGTTGACGTCACAATAAGGGACGGCGGCGGCAGCAGCAGCTTCGTTTTTTTTCCGCTCTCAAGGTCCGTGTTTTGCCTGGTGTGCGCTTGCTTGTTTGTCTATCTCTTTTTTTTTCTGTCTTTATTAACTTTCTGTTTGCGTCGGGGATTAAAGCGCGTCGGGGCCAGAACGTTTCGCGAGCGTTCCATTTTGCCCGGCGGTCTTGTGTTGAGGCTTGGCATCACGTTGTGATGGCGTCACTGCAGGGCAATCGATAACGCCTGCTTCCGCTTTGCGTATCTTGTAACCAGTTTCGGAGGCAGGCCTGATGCCTTGTTTACGTCGTTTCGCGCTTCCTGGTTATGTCTCGGGTTCGATGCCTTTGCCGCGGCGTCGTCCTTCTATGAAGATGCGGAGTGAGGTTATTCATAGTATGACGGAAGAAAACTTCAGACCAAACGGAAACGCGTAGTGATCTTCCTGTTAAGCAATCTTGAAGCAATAATTCTGGCGGTACACTGGCAAAAAAAAAGAAAAAAGAATGCTTGTGCTGTTTCAACGTCCGAATCCGTTGGGTACAATGCATGAAGCATACGTTTTTGCCCAGAAAATAACAGAAGAAAAAGGAAGAAAAAAAAAACAAAAATCAAGCGAAAGCTTTCGCGGCTGAAATGATTTCTCCCATGTCTCCAGCTTTAATCATTGCCTTTGGGGTAAAGGTTCAACGTGGGAGTATATTCGTGCAGCTAAACATAGTATTGTATTATTTTTTTGCAGTACTTTTAGCGTATAAATATATTACTGTGGGAGTGACGCACGTCGGAAAGGTGCATAAAATAAAGATAAACGAAATCCATAACGCTCACAAATTAAAGATTTATCGTTAAATACACACCAGAAATAACTGTGCAGCATTCTGAACGGCAGGCTTGATTGCGGATTTTTAAAAAGCGCTTCCGGTATGGAGGCTGGTAAGCGATTACACTGGCTTTTAAAAAAATCTTACGAGTACTGTGATGTTGGGGCGGTATCATAGAAAAAAAAAATAGACTGGTGGTATTCGCATGAAAACGAAGTCTTCCTGAGAAGGGCGTGTCTGTTTACGCACAGTGTGGTAACCAGTTTCAGAGTATAAAAGAGGAAAGAGGGGAGGTGGGGGGGGGGGGGACACAGCTCTCAACTGAAAGGTCCCAGCGCCCTTTACGCGTTACTCAGGCTTCGCGAAGAGTACGCGTAAACTAGCCAAAATGTGAGAGATGCGGCTCGATGTATATCTGGTAAAGTAACAATTCGCTGACTTCAGTCCTGCGCGTGTACGTGACCGCAGTAGTGCTGCAGCGTGCGGAGCAGAGTTTCCTGGAAATGGTGAAGACGTCGCGTTTTGCCCGTGTTGCAAAAAGGGAAGCGGCCGGAAAGCTGCGTTGCACATTCATGCACCAAGTTCGACCGCAAGACGCGTGCAGAGGATATGCGCGTAGCTTGTGGGATTTGCGTGCAGAGGTGTCAGCGTGTGACAGTGGGGAGTTTTAGAATTGGGTACGTAACGTTAGCGTTCGTAACGTTACGTACGCTATATTAACGTAATAGCGTACGTAACGTTACGTACGCTATTGCGTTAGCGTTAGGTAGCGTTAACCTAGAGTTATCGTAAGGGCACGATGAGAGTTGTAGGGTAGGGTTTGCACTCCGCAAAAGCTAACTCAGAGGGAGCAGTCATGATTTTTTGCGCATTGCGGGATCTCAACGAGATCAACGCAAACGGCTTTGGGGGCTTTGGCTACGGTACGCTATTTCCGAAAAATAGGGGCCGAAACGATAACCCAAATTCCGCTTTGGGTGTACGACGCATGCGCAGTGGCAACAAACCAAAGCGATGCGATACGCAAAGCTTTGGATACCCTATTCTAAAACTATTATTATATACCTTTTCACAGAAGGCTTGCTGGGGGCCGCCATGGCGGTCGCTGGGCTCTGCTAAATATGCGTGACCCTAAAAAAGGAAAGAAAGAAAGAAAAGGAAAGCGCTGACGAGGGTTGGTATAGTAGCAATTTTGGCGAGTTGGTACGTCATTACCAAACAGCGCATGCACATACACGATGACAAAAGGAATGAAGCAGACGACGCGAACCTTTCTTACTGCCATGCGCAGTCCAGTATGGCGGTGCTTCATGCCTCCTGTGAAAGCGTCTATGTACGTGTGTATGCTGGGCCGAAGGACGCGGGTTGAACCCGGCGCGGTGACTTAGCGGCTGTGGGCGCTTGAGTGCTCACCCGTAGGTCTCGTGATCGAATCCCAGCCAAAGCGGCCGCATTTTCGATGGAGGCGAAAATGGTTTAGAGGCCTTCGTTTGGGGCGCTGTCAGTACGGAACGACAGGCCGTCGAAATGTCCTTATCCTGCAACTGCTGTGTGCCTCTTAATGTTTTGCGCTGGTATATTCAAGGAAGATGTACAAGTCACAGCCCTGTGACTTGTACATCTCCGATTATGTTCCGCATCATCAGGCGTCGGTATCCGCGCTTCCGGTCGCGCTCTTTTGTGGTTAACCGTTATCCGTAAACGTACAGAAGTCAACGAACGAATAGAGAGTTTAGTTTGTCCGTAAGGCTTCTTCACGTTTACGGATACCGGTTTAACGGGAAAGTGTACGTGACCAGCAGCGCTGGTAAGCGACACTTGATGATGCGGAACCTAACCAGGCACACAAAAAGCTAAAATTATTGTGGCTTGCGCGTTTTGCTTGACTGCTAGTGTAAAGCATTAGACGTGAGATAATTGACTCTGAGTACTTTACCTCTTTCGAAGAAAACGCTCACGCTACTAAAAAAAAAAAATCAAATGCATTGTAGTTAAGCAAACCGCGAATAGATGGCGCTAGCAGTTCTACTTCCACCGTAAACACGCACGGTAAACCGGTATCCGCAAACGTAAAGAAGTTTACGGACAAACTAAAACTCTCTAATATCCTCTATTACGTCCGCGTGACACAAGCCCAAATCAGCGGGAATGAAATTCTATGCGGGCATTATTTATCTGCAAAAAGACGTGTTTGGTTCCGCGGGAACTGCGCTTCCCGCTATATAATTAATCACAATAGTCAATCGCTATGCGGTCAAGTCGCTGTACAGTCAAGTCGTTGTGCAGTCCATACGCTATGTAGTCAGGCGTGCGCGCTCGTAACATGCCTTACTCGGCGCGTTCTTGTCGAAATATGTATATAAAACCGAAAAAGTGAACGGTAGTCCCGCGTGGGAATTACATTAGAGTGGAGATTATGTACTCTCATACGACAGCTGTAATTAGACGTTGCTATGGCAGAATAAGCCCCGTAATCCCGAAGGGGACGCAATTAGGCTGCGTATACCTTGCTGGCACGTGTTGCTTCAGCACTTTGAACTTCGCCTGTCTGCCTGGAGAGATCGATTAATTAGACTAATGATGTCGACAGCGACGATTGCTCGTAGTACGCTCCATGTGTCTGCGTTTCCGTATACGTTCTCACTCGAATGGTGGGGATGTGTTTGGGATTATAGTAGTACTCAAGATCATTCCGAACACGACATTTCGGGTTGCGACTTTCAGCGACAGCGCCTACAGTCCAGCATCGCAACCGTTATGAAGCGTCGTCTGGCTCTCGACTTCCCGTTCAAGATTTGAGTAGATAACTCCCACTGAGACCCGTTTAATACGAGTTTCTTTCTTTCTTTCTTTCTTTCTTTCTTTCTTTCTTTCTTTCTTTCTTTCTTTCTTTCTTTCTTTCTTTCTTTCTTTCTTTCTTTCTTTCTTTCGTTTCTTTTCTTTCGTTCTTTCTTTTCTTTCGTTCTTTCTTTTTTTTTACAATGACGGGCATTTTTCTGACACCTCCGGCATAGCATGAAAACACCACCCCCTCCCTACCGCATGCTAACCCGCCGTTTTGACTGGGAAATTAATTCCGCATTGTATTTTCTTTTTGCTCTTTAGCGCGGATTGCTTCACCTCGTAAGTTGATTTGACACCACTTGAGTATAATTTGACATAGGCTGTAAAGGTCGCCCCGGCACCGTGGTGTAGCGGCTATCTGTCACTTGGCTGCTGATGCGAATGTGGCGGGATCGAATCCTGGCCGCGGCTGCTGCATTTCCATGGAGACGAAATGTTGAGGTCGGTGTACTGTACATGAGATGTCAGTGCACGTTAAAGAACCCCAGGTGGTCGAAATTTCCGGAGCCCCGCACTAGGACGTCTCTCATAATCAAATCGTGGTGCCGGGAAGTAAAACACCAGACATCAATGAAATCCTAGGCTACAAAGTTTGACTATGTGCCACACTTGTCTTTTTTATCGCGACGTAAGCGGCGAGCATGTATGGTTATCTATGCAGTTACGTAACCGTCATTCTGAAACGGCGGATCAAAATTGAGACGAGGAACAGACACGAACACTGCATTTCATCTGTGAGGCACGAACTCCGTGTTCCGCCTTAATTTTGTGGAGCGGTTTTGCAATACATGATTTAGGACCTTACCCGGTAATGTCTTGAGATAGGACGAAAAGTAAATAGGCAAATGGAGAAAGTTACGCTACACGGTCGAGCTAGAAGAGAGGAATTTAAAATTAACGCCGAACCCTTAGAATGTATGAACGAATACGTATACCTGGGGCTGTTAGTAACAGAGACGCCCATACCCATGAAAAGGAAATCCTCGGTAGATTAAGAATGGGACGGAGCGCATTCGGGAGACATTCTCGAATCATGACTGGAAACTTGCCGCTGGTCACTAAAGCGAAAAGTATTCAATCACCGCATTCTCCCAGTATTAACGTACGGTGCAGAAACCAGGACGATCGCGAAAAAAAAACTACAGATGAAATTAAGGAGCACGCAGCGTGCAGTGGAAAGAAAAATGATAGATGTAACACTCAGATAAAAAAGTAGCTGATATTCTTATATCATTTAAACAAAACAGTAGACCTGGCCAGTGCATATCTTGCATAGGGCAGATAAGAACGATGGTATGGATATCAAGAAGGGAAAACACAGCAGAGGCAGGCAAAAGTTTAGATGGAGCGATGAAAGAAGTTCGCGGGCACAAAGTGGAACCAACTCGCTCAGGATAGGGCAGATTAAAATCGTTGGGAGAGGCCTTCGTCCTGCAGTGGACCAAAGTCCCTAGATATTTTTTTTTCCGTTTTTTTAAGTAGCTAAAAGCTTTCAGGTGCCGCTGGCGCATCTGATTGGTCGGCGTTGCTTTTCGCAGCCATGTTCTTCCTAAATCGTTTACTTGGATGCTGCCGAGAGAGAACGTCAAAGAAAGTTGCGTTTCAGTAGGCGTTTCCTTACATATGGCACGTCCACTATCATATTTGATAGGAACGCGTATGTCGACGGCCGGACGCTATCTGCGCGCGCGTGCTGCGCTCCACGTGTTTAGGAAGAACATGGCTGCCGACGGGAGCTTTGAGTGAGAGGGTGCCGGGAGACGAGGTAGTTGTCGCTACTTAAAAGCGGAAAGATCCAGGGGCCTTACAGCGGACCTACAATAGGCTTATGATGATGCTCAACTAGCTAAATTATGGGTGCTATACCTAACGTGAATACACCATTTGCGTCAGTCATAGATCGACACGCAGTCGTGCCAACAGGCTTGCATACCGAGTGAGCGAGACGACCATGTTTTTCGCACCATTCATGTTTACGCCGACGACGCCGATCAGTTTTTCGCTTTCTGTGACTCATGTGGGGCTCTTAATCATCTCGCGTGCGGGTTCGTCTCGCTTTCTCTTATTTTCCTGTTTGGCCAGCATTGATTTTTTTAGCTCTCGCGATGTTACGGCTCGGCTCGTACGACTGGACCAAAGCAAGAAAATGCTTGCTTTCCTTACTTTCAGCCTCGTAATAGCAGTCTCACTATTTATCCACCGCGTTACTGATATATTTGTTCCTTCAGCACTCCCTGAGTGCTTTCTTCAAACAACTGCACAAGCAGGTGTCGACCGCAGACTTGTCAAAGCTCCTGCAGCGCTGTTTCTATACAGCTTATATATGTAGTACGACTCGAGAGTCGCCTCTGAAATTGCAGAATGGGCGTAAAGTGGTAAAGAACGCGATTAGGTGTTTGTATAACGAATAATGCTAATTGCTGGAGTCTTGCGGGCGAAAAACCTGTTTGAGGCGCGCCGATCGCACCACGAGAGGCTTTTCAACGGACGCTGACAACGCCTATAATACACGGGTCTCCTAGAAAATGCTGCCTCCAATTTCCAATCCCCCTCCTGTTGAATCGATGAACAAATCGCAAAATACGATTTAGAACAGGGAATGTCGCGGGAGCCAACGTTTCGACAAGCGGACTTGTCTTCGTCAGGGCGGCAACTCCCTCCTGTTGGTGTTTTAGCCATGCTGCGTGCGAATGCGCACTGCTCGGCTGCCAAACGCGGGTTCGAACCCGGTCTCGGCGGTCACATTTTCGATGGAGGCGAAAATACGATGGAGGCCTGTGTGCTGTGCGATGTCAGTGCACGTTAAAGAACCCCAGGTGGTGGAAATTTCCGGAGCTCTCCACTACGGCCACCACTTCGCTCATGTGTTGGGCTAGAACAGGATGCTGCGTATGGAGAGTAAGGTTGTCCGCAGGTGTCGGCACGGCAGATGTGTTCTTCTCATCGTCCGCATTGCGTCTCTTGACACCGTGACCTTTTTGCTTAGTTAAAGCTGCGGCGACATTTCGATGTGAAATGACACCTCGCTATGTGCCTCACCCATGAAACCGTAAGTATTCTTTACGACTCATAATGAAGTGCGTCTTTTTTTTTTTTGTTTCACGATGAATCGAATGACCTTAGGAATGGGCTGACGAGTCGTGAACCTTTCGCTGTAAAGATGCATAAAGAGAGCCAGTGAAGGCTATTGTCTCATACAACTCAAGTCTGCGGTGAAGCCCCTTTCACGTCCACGAAACCCCCAGCCAGGGTTTCCACGCGAGGCTGCAAGTAGTTCGCTCTTCGACCTTTTCATATAAACAAGTCAGTGCTCTTAATACAAAAATCAACTAAGCGCACGAATTTACATGTGTTCATATTTTTTAGCGGCGAAGCTCCTCAGGGTGTGGGTCGTTCCCTCCTCTCTAGTAGTAGTGGTAGTAGTATGTATGTAGCCACCTCGCGCCGCCGGGAGGCTCGCGCTCGCCCTCGGCGCGTGCCTCCCGGCGCGCGAGCTCTCTCACTCTTCCATCTGCTGTCTTGTGTGAGAAAGAGAGACAGAGAGCGAAAGGCGCGCGTTGACTATGGAAACGCACTTTCTTCGATGAACGCTCTACGAGCTCGCAAAGGAGAACGCGCCCTCACCCGCTAGAGACAATGGATGGATGGATGTATATTAGGAGCGTCCCCTGTATAACGGGGCGGTGGCCGGCCCACCAAGCTCTAGCTTTATTTCTTTTTCGTTTACAACCATTTCTTTTCCCGAATCACACATATTTTCACAACTAATTTTTTTTCCTCGTCTATTTATTTTATCTATTATCGTTCTGCTGTGATGTAACAATCTTACCCGAACTACCTTGCGCTTTTGTTTGCTCCATACTTTTGCGCCACCAATGCTCTAAGGGCCTTTTACTTATATCTATCGCCGGCATGTTCAGCTTTCCCCTGTTACTCCTGAAACCCATGGCCTCCTGTAGGGTAGTGTCCACAGCTACACCTGGGTGGACATCTGTACATTCAATCAAAATATGGTCTGTCGTTTCCCTAGCTTTTCCACAGCACGTACATGTATCCCCTTCTTTATTGAATTTCGCTCTGTAACTTCGGGTTCTCAGGCAACCGGACCTTGCCTCAAACAGTAAAGCGCTTCCCTTTGAATTATCGTAAAATTTTTCTCTCTTGATTTCGTCTTTCCCTTTTCGGTAGTTGTTCAATGCCGGTTTCTTCTCCATTCTTGCTATCCAATCCGAGTTCTCCGCCGCTCTGACCATGCTCTTAACGCTCTTTTTCGTCCCATCCGTTTCGTTACTGGATGTATACTTACTGGTAAGCTTCGTAGTTCTCTTCCTCCATTGTGAATCAACGTTCTTCCTATACAAATACCTGAATACTTTCGCTGCCCATCTTTGGCGCATGCAGCGTCTTCTAGCGAGTTTCTTGATTGAAAAATACAGACTGCTCGCGCTGGAGAACCGTTCACCGGCCACCCATATATATATGTATAGGCACTGGATCTTGACTTGCAATGAAGTGCCGGTGGGAGATTTTACTTGTGCGTAGTTGAACCATAAGGATTTGTAGCGTGCGCGTTAACTAAATTAATCCGGAACTCGGCACGATCTACGATGAACCTCCGGAGCTTCGCCCTCTCATCATCATTCACTCTGTGGATATGCTGTGAATTTTTTTTTCAGAGTAGGATAGGGAAAACGTAATTCCTTAGGAACTTTCGATGGGAGTTAGAAATTACGAGGCCTGCATTCTGTGCGTTGTAACGCTGCGCGTAAAACAACCCGGGCAGTCGAAATTTCCGCCCACCTGAACTATTGCGCGCCTCCACGCTATCTATCTATCTATCTATCTATCTATCTATCTATCTATCTATCTATCTATCTATCTATCTATCTATCTATCTATCTGTCTGTCTGTCTGTCTGTCTGTCTGTCTGTCTGTCTGTCTGTCTGTCTGTCTGTCTGTCTGTCTGTCTGTCTGTCTGTCTGTCTGTCTGTCTGTCTGTCTGTTGATATAATTCCAGGAGGCGAGCCATGCAGGAGGCATAACTATAGTTATGTGTCTTGCCATGCATCGTGCTCCAACGCAGCTGCAGCCATTTTAAATGTCTTCTCTAGCATCTGTTATTATTCGGTTGCTGCAATGCGTGCGTGCGTGTGTGCGCGCTAGCTTTTCTCACTTTGTTTTCAACAGTGCTCGTACCGTTAATACATTCACCTGTCTCCTGTCGCATCTCTTACTTGTCGTTCTTTTTACGGTGACACTGCAGTTCTGTGCCCGTTCGCGGTGACAGCTGTCAGCAGCTCATTCACGCTTTCTCGCACCTCTCGTACGTGCAAGTTTTACTTTTGTAGAGAGTGCTATCATGCGCTGTACTACACTGGCAGGCCAACAACAAGCGGCTCGCACGAATAGTCCAGTGGACACCGGAATGATCTCCTAGTCGAACGCCTATGACGACACCTGGATTTTACACAGTGGGTGGACGATAAAGGCTTGTACATTTCGCGTCTTGAACCTCCCCACGCACTCTCTCCGCCACCCTGGAGTGCTCTGTCGCTAATCGACATGTCGCTTTTGGTTAAGCGAATCGGATGTACGAATTTCCTGTTCATGTCTATTGGACTGGGCAACGCGGCGACTTGAATCATACGTGTCTGTGAGCAGCCACTTGGACGCCTTCCGCACCACTCTCCGTGAGGATGAAATACTGGGCATGTTAATTCTACACGATGGAATCTCGTTTTCTACTTATTCGTTTTAACGCCTTGCACTTTCTACCACTCCCCGCCTTTCGGCTCTGAACTCGGCGATGCGCTCTTGAACATGGATTGAGTCACTTGGACGCCGGACGTGCAGTAACGTTTGAAGTTCACTGAAGTTCATTACGATACAGTTCATGTCAATTCACAACGCTGATTACTCATAGCCATTGGCTAGTAGGGGGTCTAATGGAAAAATGTACATAAGCACAATAACAATTTGTATAAGAAATCAAACATCAAAGAAAACTCTAATTAAAGAACGGGAACATGAATAATTAATATAGTTCGTTAATTAATATAGTACGTTGGCCTGCTCAGCCTTGAACGGAATTTGTATTCTATTTCAGGGGTGTTACTGTATCTTAGTTTGTTATTTTATCTTACGAGCGCTTTCGAGTGGCCTGGGAACATTCTGTGGGGCGGTGACATTTGCAACTGAGCAATTTTTTCACAAGTTTAGTTTTGCTTATGTGTGCTTCTTCGCTCTTTTTCACACTCCTAACAATCTGGGCACGCTTTATATAGGCACACTACTAGGACCGTCCACACAGCAATGACTTGTTCAGAATTTCGATTTTCGGGGTGTTACCCAAGGTGTGACGAGTAGGAGGGGGGTGGATACCAAGTCATTGGCTATTTGGCGAATATTTGGGGGGGGGGGGCTGCATAAATCCTGCCACCCAGAACGGCACCCACTGCCCATGGCAGCAGTCTCGTGTGTACATACCTCCATGGATCCCCATATTTACACTATAATCAAGGCACGTTCTGACTGACCACCTATACGACTCCCCTCAGCATGGATGAGTGGTATCATCACGGGGTCATTGTTTCCATTGGCTTTCATGAATGCAACTCTCGAAGTGCTCGCCACAAGCTCGGGGCGTCAATTGTCGACACCTTCATCTCTGTATCTGTGCGATTACTTTTCTTTGCTATTGTTTAGATAACGATGTGCACTTGAAGTGAGTCGTTCATACGTATAACATTTGCGCAGCAGATATTGTGAACGGACAAAGAAAAAAAAGGACACACATGCCCACCCACTAAGACCCGAAGCGGTGTTGTTCATGCACAGAAGTATTCAGAGGGGTAGGGGCTAGGAAATGCTCAGGACGTTAGTGCTTCGGCATTAAATGTTCGTTCCGGAACTGCGTTGTTTTCCGACATAGGAAAAAATAGTCGTCTGGATAGGAGCCTCACGCGATGCTTTTCCATAACTTCGCTGTCATTTTTTTCTGATTGCGCCGAAGGCTTTTCGTCTCACGCAAAGGTGACCTTGCAAGAGTTGGCAGTGGCTATCAAGTACGCGGCGTCGCTGCGGACGGTAGAAAACTGTACTCGACCTGAAGGGGTCCAGAAAGCGCGTCACAGCGCAAGCGCACCCTACTGGAAGTCGGGTTACCTATTGTCACGTGGTCCGTGTGGACCGTAGACCGATTGTCCGTGTGAACTGTAATCTCGAAATGGTTCCCGCCGGCAAAACCAATTCATGCTCCCGCAACGAAATTTCGCGTTTTGGGTATATAGTATAGGAATCGAACCCAGACCCTCGAGGTGCCGAGCAAGCACACTATATATGTATACGATTCTTCGCGGCTGCTCTTACGGGTGACCGAGGACACCCATGCCAAGTGCGTGCGTGATAGCACACGACACGTCGCACCCATGTGGCTGACGACAGGGGCTTTTGCTTTCCAACAGGCCAACAGCCTTACGCTTCTCTGCCAACTTCGCAATCAAGTGTCATGGCTACGCGCGACCCACTGTCTGGCAGTGTAATGTATAGCGAGCGAAGGGCTGCTGCTGATGGATGGATGAATGAATGAATGAATGAATGAATGTACTTAATTATTGTCCCTAGAAAGCACGTGTTCACGTAAGTGCCCGCCACCGCATCGGCACGGTCGACCACTGCCGGCCAATCGCCGTCGCCTCGTCGGTCAGCCTCCCCTCCCAGGTGGTAAGTACATGTTGTCTAGGTATGAGAGGCACGTTCGCAATGGCCCGGCACTGTCGGAGCAAACGCAGTGCGGCCTATATGTGATGGGCACGTTCACACGTTTTAACCGACATGTGTATACGAGAGGACAAACCGACGGGGCTTTGAAACAATCTGGACGATTGCGCCAGCGTTTCAGCCATCAAGTTCCACGCGTTGTGTTCTGCATGCGCAGTCACATGCACTCAACATTGATCTGTAATACGCTGAATATGCCGTCCCCTTTATCGTCCTTGTTCTTTAAGTGGTGACTTAATAAACGCAGCTCATATGCATATACACCAGCGCTGGTATTAGGCGTTATAACTTTGGTCGGCTAGCATAACTTAGCCGCTTTCACATACGTTCACGACCTGCGCGTTAGGCTTAGTTACAGAGGTTAGGGCTTAATAGCCACTGACGCCGCCTGTTCCGATTCAACGTCAAGGTCTCGGGTTAACGCAGCGTGCTCTCGACCGCAAGTCCTACGCGTGACCAGCTGCAAGGAGCTCCCGGCCGCAGGCTGGAGTTCGGCTGGTCTCGAAAAGAGGGGAGGAAAGGCGTAGGAGAGTCGTGCGGGTTGATCGGCAGCCGGGTGACATAGCGCATGCAGCGGCGGCGGCGGCCGTCCGTGTGTGTGTATGCATGCACGCCTCTGCATTGATTGCTCGGGCTGTTGCTCCTCCTCGCACGACGTGCGTGTATGCCGCGCCGGAGCATGCGACACAGTTTGTGCGGCCGCGCGCGCCAAGGCTGTCGTCGTCGACCGCGCTCCGCTGGCTGTGTTCCGTGGTCGCGCCAGCGTAGCGTGACCGAGCTCAATCGGCGCCTCGGTCTCCTCTGACGCTGCCGGGGCGCCGCTGGGCGGAAGCCGGGATCTCTCTCTCTCCCTGCTCTCCACTGGCGCCACGAAACTTGAGTGATGTGTGTGTGTGTGTGTGTGTGTGTGTGTGTGTGTGTGTGTGTGTGTGTGTGTGTGTGTGTGTGTGTATAAAAGGGGCGCCTAAGAGGGCGGGCCTTTGCTGTTGTGGCCAAGTGGACGCGGTTTCTTCGATCGGCCGATTGCTTACTCGCCTCTTTACGCTGTTCGTATATAGAGTTGGTCCATGGATGCGCGGCGGGTGTGTCTTGCACGTTCCTGAATATATATTGACTCTTAAAAAGCGGCGTTCCCCTTGCGCGGTCATTCATTCTTGCTGCTTGGTATGCGTTGTGTGTATTAGAACTGACATATACAGCGCCGACGTTGATCCGATATGTTTACGGCCCTGTACTGTTCCATAATAAATTTTTTTGGAGCTTGCATGTGCTTTCTGTTCCTTCTGTTCGTTTGCTTGCTCCTGAGCACGCTGCGAGTATAAATTAGCCTATCCTTTCAGTTTTCACTGGACAACGCGAGAGAGTGTGCAGGGACGCACCCGTTCCCGCAGCGCCTGTACTCTGTTTCACTAGTTCCGTGCAGCGGAGCCAGGGCTGCGAAGCCATCGAGCGCAGAATTCTTCCGAGGCGAGACGAAGTGCCATTGTTCGGACACGCACACCCCGCTTCACCTTCCTCCTTCCAGTGCTGCAGTTGACACTGCAGCGCCCGCCATTGGCAGATGACAAGCCGCGGAAGGGCACGTTTAACATGTGTTCGCCCTCCGGATTGGTCGGAGAGGGCTGTAGCTTCCACAGTGCTGCACGGAACTACTGAAACAGACTATAGTCGACAGCTGTTACAGGGCCGCTGAAAGTGAGAAACAATTTTTCTCGTATTAGCAAATTAGCCTTTCACGTTACCAAAGGGACCACTCTCGCGCAGGGAAAACTCTTGGTAAGAAAGGAAACTTGCAAGCAAAAAGAAAAAAAGAAAAATACAAAATGGCGGTGCCGCTAGGAGGCTTCCGCACTACTGTGTGTCGTCAGACGTCTTACGCGACGTCTGCTGAAGGGCCTACGCAACTGTTTTATGGCCAAAAGAGATGCGCATTGCGTTCCAAGGAAGCCAGCATGGCGAGCTTCAGAAATTTTGATTGAGCAAGTGGCAAGACCGCGGAAAAGGAAAAAAAAAAAAAGGGGGGGGGGGGGAACTGGGTTTATGACGTCATCTCATCAGTTTCAGAATTAGAAAGATTGATTTCGTCTTCTAACATAGAACATTTAGTGACGAAATAAGCGACAATAGAGTTCCTGAAGAATAATTCATTAGTCTAAAGCACTGCAGTGCTGTAACCTTAGCGTCCTTTTAAACAAAGGCAACTTTGTAGGCGAAAGTGATGTGTGTAGCCACACGCGCTCTCACAGCTGAAGATTTTATCTAGCTCGGCGGCGCGCAGGTTATGCGCGTGACGCGTGAAACTTAACTTTTCATCTCCTCGAAACTAACGCGTCAGCATAGTTTTAATTTAGGCTACGTTAGCGTCGCGCTTCCACAATCACCGTCACGGACCTTGCTGACAACTGCGCCTTTTACGAGCCATACGGTATACAGTTGGAGAGAAGCGGTAACTGTAGAACGGTTAACGCGTCGTTAAGATGCGCCGGCGCATACCGGGCGTTCTTCTTCCGCCACGCGCCTTTGAGCTCTTCTTTGCGGCCGCGCTTCTTCTCCCCGCCCGCGCTGTGTCTCCTGTTTGGCAGCGAAGCAATGGAACCTGGCTTGCGGTGTCGTCCTCTCCAAGAGTTTCCACGTCTCTTGCTCGCTTTTGTTGGACCTGCTGGGTGTCTTTGCTGCTGTGCCTGTGTGCTTCGTTCCAGGTGGCGAAAGGAAGGTTATATTTAGCCACCGGGAGAACCCGACGCTTGGGGGAGAATTGCGTCGGTGTCCCCCCCCCCCCCCCCCTCACTTCCTTTTTTTCTTCTCTGAAACCGTGTGCCGGCGGAGGCTGATACGGCGTGTTGTGGTCCTCTTTTATGTAGGTCGCTAATTGGTACCGTAAGCCAGCGAATCAATTTGCGGTGCAGGTGCTTAGATTCCCTTCGAAGATATGTCTGCACTGGGCAAGGGTACGGCACTAACAGGAGCGCTATAGCATAGCTGGAACGCGTGAGCATTGCTGTATCTTTTTCGCTGTTGTCTCTTCGATAACGTTTATGGTTTCGACCCGCCACGGTGGTCTGTTGTTATGGCACTTGGCTGCTGATCCGCAGGTCGCGGGATCGAATCCCGGCCGCGGCGGCTGCATTTCGATGGAGGCGAAATGTTGAGGCCCGTGTGCTGTGCGATGTCAGTGCACGTTAAAGAACCCCAGGTGGTCGAAATTTCCGGAGACCTCCACTACGGCGTCTCTCATAATCAGAGCTGGCTTTGGGACGTTAAACGCCACAAATCAACGTTTATCGTTTCGGTGTCAGCCGCACGCAATCCGCGAGGCGGGCATTTTTGTAAGTTGGTGGCGTCACTGCCTAGCTTCCGAGAGTTCTCTGACGCGTTCACCATGTCCATACCTACTGTATTCACGTGGTGCCACAGACAATGCTTTTCTCGCCGTTTAAGTGGCCACGATGACGTAGCAGTCCACCATGATATCAAGCGTTACGTTGCTCTTGCTTGCTTCTTTTGGCGGTTACTGTGTTTTTTTATCTGGTTACTATCGATATTCATCGGTTTGTCGATCGGCGCAAATGATGGTCTTCTTTCCCGCGTTCAGGACTGCAGTTTAACGCAGGTAGTGGACGTGTTAGTACTCCAGAGCGGCGACCACGATGACTTAAGTGCAAATTACGTATGCACACTACTCACGGAATGGAATGGGACATGTAAACATTCAATTCAACCAACTAAAATGTGCAGTACCGTATGCACACTACACACGGAATGAAATGGGACATGTGAGCATCGAAATCAGCCGACTAAAATGTGCAGTACCGTATGCACACTACACACGGAATGAAGTGGGACACGTAAACATTCAATTCAACCAACTAAAATGTGCAGTACCGTATGCACACTACACACGGAATGAAATGGGACATGTGAGCATTGAAATCAGCCGACTAAAATGTGCAGTACCGTATGCACACTACACACGGAATGAAATGGGACACGTAAACATTGAATTCAACCAACTATAATGTGCAGTACCGTATGCACGCTACTCACGGAATGAAATGGGACATGTAAACATTGAGTTCAACCCACTAAAATGTCCAGTTCCTCGCTGGTAACCGCGTCATGTACAACTGCGAATCTGGCCTCTGAACGTGTTCTTTCTCGTGCAAGTATACGAACCAGTTTTACTGCGATGGCACACGAATGGAAGATTGTAGAAACTAAAGTACGTGCATTACTTAGCCCTAACTTCTCCCACTGTATCAATCCGTGAGTACTGTACATGTAGTGGCACGTGCGTGCTCCATGTAGCGGCCGTACTGGTTGTGGGGCACTACTGGTAACGACACCGTGCACGCCTTACTTCCGGGCGTGGTCACGCGTCGGTGACGCCGTTGTATCCATGCAAATGAGCTTGCTGCGCGACCTAGTTAGTTGCGATAGTCGATCGAGCTCCAGCACGTATCACCATTCCTATACGACTACAGTTTTCGGCATTTCCATTTTCCTGTCTGTCCACACGACAGGGCCAACCAGGATTTTTTCGAGATAAAAGAGGTGAGCTTAATGAACACAAGAAGCTTAAAACCAAGAAGCGACAAGAAATTCCAAGTCCGTCGTGGTGGTACAGTGGTTGAATTGAATTTTATTTGACTAGAAAGATGCATGAATCAATAAATGCATGAAAAAAAAAAACATTACGATGCTCGGTTGGCTTACTTGGAAACGCCGGTTCGATCCCAGCCGCTGTCTTCGTATTTTTGACGGAGGCAAGTATGATATTGTTCGTGAATACATGGCAAATGAGTTCTGCGGAAACCTGCAAGTTGGAGTAACGTTTATGAAAGGGAAAATTGGCATCCACCCAGCTTTCATTTCTGAGAAATCCATATGGACTTCCTTGTGCTACAAACGGGTGGATGCCAATTTTCCTTTTTATAAACGTTACTCCACGTTGCGGGTTTATCGCAGAAATCATTTGCCGTATTATTCACGCCTATGTGCTTCGAGTTGTCGATGGATTCGCCCTCGCGCTGTCAATCGCTAGCCCCCTGGTTAGCTCAATTGGCAGAGCGAGCGCCCCTGACAGGTGTTGGTCCCGGGTTCGAACCCCGGACCAGGACGAATTTTTCGGCAACTAGGAAGCTTTAATTTCTGAAAATTCGTATGGATTTCCTTGCAAACGGTGGATGGTACAAAACGGGTGGATGCGAATTTTCCCTTTCATGTTACTGTTCGGTATACTGTGCTTTTCTGAGTTCACGCTAGAGAAATTAATTTAGTAAAAATGTCCGGAACCCTTCCTTTACGGCGTACCTCGTAATAACGTGGTGTTTTAATTGGCACGTAAAAGTTCACGAATTACGCATAACATACATGACCGACATATCCAGGTTTCAAAA
Source organism: Hyalomma asiaticum (assembly GCA_013339685.2). Classification (NCBI taxonomy): domain Eukaryota; kingdom Metazoa; phylum Arthropoda; class Arachnida; order Ixodida; family Ixodidae; genus Hyalomma; species Hyalomma asiaticum. The sequence continues at coordinate 68,087,196 of CM023490.1, read as the reverse complement.
CCTGGACCGTAACTCTATACCGTATGGTTGTGAGGCACACATTAGGGGAGGGTTTGGTAAGTTTGGACCACCTGGCGGTTTTCTTACGCGCGCTGACGTAGCCCTGTACAAAGTGCCTCTTGCATTTTCGCCTCCAGTCGAACCCCTGCGTGGGTGCGGTTCCTAATCATAATGCAGTATGGCGTAATCAGCTGCCGGCACTAGAATCATGAGGGGCATTCGCGCCGCCGAATCAGCATAGTCTGCAGTTGTAAGGGTACTCAGTGATTGAAACGCGATACTCCCCTTACAAAAATACTGTATATGGCGATATCAGCTGCATTAGGCATATGCGGCTATATATGGCACGTGCCCGTATGTGGCCGTATTTGCCTAAATCGTGATGGAAGCATATGTGGCAGTAAAAGACCAACTCGAGGAATGCCATGTAAGACTGATACGTATTGGGCAAATACGGCCTGCATAGGGAAACGCGCCATATGTAGGAAGGTATGCATATCAGGCCACGTATGCATATCGGGCTATATATGGCACGTGCCCGTATGTGGCCGTATTTGCCTAAATCGTGATGGAAGCATATGTGGCAGTAAAAGACCAACTCGAGGAATGCCATGTAAGACTCTGATACGTCTTGGGCAAATACGGCCGCATAGGGAAACGCGCCATATGTAGGAAGGTATGCATATCAGGCCACGTATGCATATCGGGCTATATATGGCACGTGTCCGTATGTGGCCGTATTTGCCCAATACGTATCAGTCTTACATGGCATTCCTCGAGTTGGTCTTTACTGCCACATATGCTTCCATCACGATTTAGGCAAATATGGCCACGTATACCCATATGACCACACTCTAAAAACTGGAGCCGGTTCCGCAGGAGTGAAACGACCCAGCTACTCTTGGGGGCATCGTTCTACTCTAGCAAAACGTCGGATGGAGTGAAATGTCCATACCTCTTGCGGCATGAGAGAGTAAAATGCAATTTCACTCCTGCCACGCACATGTGATCCTCGCGTTCGCAGCCGCAAACATGGCGGCTGTGGTGGGAGCGGACGATTGAAGAAGACAACAGCCGCTTTGTGAAGTGTTTTTCGATAGAACTATAGCAGCGGCCTTCCTACGACTTCCACGTAGAAGCTTTCGCGTACAAACGCGTGCAGTGTACGTTTAAAGAACGGTGCCTTCCTCGACTACGAGCCGACGGGAGTCATAGCGAGCTGCCTCTCCTGTGTTTTTCCCCGATCGAAAGGCCGTACCCGTGCTATGTGAAACCCGCCAGCCTACACGCCTCGGATTCTTCGCTTACGTGTGCAAAACGAAGAGAAATACTTTCAGCGACACAGTAAGCTGTTGTGATTGTCGACGGCTGGTCTCCGAAGCCTCACTGGATATAACTCATACATGTAAAGAAAAAGGCTTCGCCACGACTTCGGCATTGAGCCGTATGACGGCCATGAGCGCGTCGACGGTGAAAATACCGTGACTGCGATCCGTCCCGTTCGCAAGTCTGGTAAGTACAGCATAGTGCCCTAAACGCTTCTGTTGGGAGAGACTATATCTCATCTGTGTGCAGAATAACGAACAACGAGGAGTGCATATTTTGTGATCGCCAGCGGTTGTTCGCCGTACCGACGTCCTCGCCGGACTCGAAAGGGGACGCCGTCAGAATGAAGCGGGTGGTAGCGGAGCACCCGTGTGCCGCTTTTCTTCGCTGGCGTTGATGAAATTCAGCCGCTAGTATGTTCGTACTCGCTTCCTCAGGTGCATTTTACATCGCGAACCAGCACTGCGAACTCGCGTTTGCCCGTAAAACGGAATGCCAGCTCATGATAGGAATGCGTTAATCTAGAAGACATTGTATATGTTCCGCGCCTTTAGATTAACAGTTCTGTGTGGCGAGCGGCTACCTATAAGCCAACGCTAAATATACACATGTTCTGTGCATACTTTTTCATTAATTACGCAGAACAGTACTTTACCACTGGCGCCACATCGCAGGTCAAGTATAGGGATTATATATGCGGGACTTCAGTGTAAGATAGTATATCGCGAGTGTGTTGTGGGCTTTGTGCTTTGTGCTTTGCTGTGGTTGTGTTATTGGCGTGTATGTGCGTTCGGATCATGTCAGCCTGTATGTTCTATGTTCAGTGTGTTGCTTTTTCTTTCTTTTTTTTTTGTCTCTGCTACTCCCTCTGGGAGTACCAGCACCCCGCTTGGTGCGGTATAGTAGAGCTCTCTTCAAAAGAGTCTTCGAATCCCCTTCGGAGGCGTCCTACTACTCTCTCTTGGCGAGAGTACCGGTACCCTGCAATGGGGTTGATCTACTCTGAAAAAAGGAGTTAAATTTGGGACACGAAAGTACTCCCCCAAAGTGAGTGCCCAGCACTCTTTGTTTTTAGAGTGCACATATGTTCATATATTTACCATATAGCTCCATATGGACCATGTAAGCCTGCCGCTAGCAAGGCGCGTTTATTTTATTTTTTTTATAACACTCGGCGACGGGCGACGTCGGTCAATGGGGCGCGTTTCGCGGCATTGGCTTTTCGTTTGTCGTTCCCCGGCCGTATCTGTTATTCATTTTCTTTACTTTCTTCATATGTGTCTTCCGCGTCTTCTGGGGACACGGGCACCCCGCTGCGGGACTAAGAGGCGGGATGCTTGGACAGTGGTCGCGGCCGTGACGCAGGCGGACCCCGAATGGCCTGGACCTTTGGACGCCCTGCGGCGCTCCAGGTGTACGTGTATACACGACCTTGTGAGCGCCCGCGCGCGCAAGGAGGAAGCAGGCGGTGGTTCGGAAAGCGGTGCTTCCGAAATTGACGGACGAGCTGATATGGTGGCCCGTCCCCAATTCTCCGCACCGCGGAGAGACAAAGCTTCCACCCCTCTTGCCTGAACGGAGGCCCGGGTGGGCCCCTTTGTGCGTGAGCACGCAGCAAACCGCACCTCGGGCGTCATTACGACGACCTGGGGCGGCTACGCTGAATGTGGCGTCGGCATGCAACATGCCGGTGGTGACGGCCCTGGAGACTCGCGAACCGTTAGTTGTTCGCCGTCGGAAATGCCTGTTTTTGGTCACTGGGCTGTGGCCCGCGCGTGCCGCGGGATGGCTTTGGTTCAAGCGTTCCTTCCTCGCTCGCCGTGGGGTAGCATGCGTCTAAGCACAGCGGGGTGCCGATTAAACGGGTCTGAGTAAGAGCCAGTACGGCTCGGCTTGTTGGAGATAACCAGAAGCAGGCGCGCGGACGGTCCAACTTCCCCATGGGAAGGTTTTCTTCAAATAATAACTCTTTCGTGCGAATCTTTTGGGCGCCTGCTCGTTTCCTGTGACAGCGCCCGATCTGACGCGACACGTGCGCAAGTAACGCGTTTCACGTGCGCCATATCTTTATCATCGCCCTTCGACCTTGGGTGGCATCGCTTGTTTTTATGTATGTGTTGTTTAGTGCTGATGAATGTGCTTTTTTTATTTTATTATTATTATTGTACAAACATACCCCTCTCACCGTCAACAGACTCGGTGGTGATTTCACCAATTGGACCGCCCCAATTGAGGAGGCGGGACAAAAGGTGGAATCGCTGCCCAATGCCAGAGCGAAGTGAATATGATTCGCCGGCTGAGACGTTAAGGCGGAGCGGTTGTGGTAATAAAGATGGCTCGGCCATGGGACGAGAGAGGCTGAACGGGTGGAAAAAGTGCTACGCACTGCCGGCTACGCCGGAGTAGGGTCGCCCTACGTGTAGTTCAGCTTCAACTTTATTTTTTATGTACCAGTCAACTCCCTGTATTCCCTTTTTGTATACTATACTGTAAATACAAGTTTTCATTTCCATTTCTTTAAACTGAAGTCTCTGAGCCCGTTCTTCATTCGCTTCACGTTTGCCCGCGAGCCTATCGCCGCCATACCAGCGGCAGCCAGCTCCTTCCCAACTCGCCCATGCCGTCTCGGACGGTGCGTTTAGGACGCCGAGCGGGGAGCTGGAATCCCGGAGAAGGACCTTCGGCACCATCGGACACAACTTTACTGGCGCAGTCGACAGGATAGGTTCGCGGGGCGAAGAAACGGCGAAGATTCAGAAGAAATCACCTCCGTAGAGGCCACCTGGCAGCACCTCCAGAGCAGTCGCAAGCACAGTCCCCGGAACAGAGGCCCGGGCAGCAACGGCAGCAAGTCGACGGCTACGACAAGAGCGACAACAGGGCAACACGACGACCAAACGAAGGTGACACCACGACGCCTGGGCCGTCAGCCACGAGCCAACACGCCGAAGCTGTGAGTTTTCTTTCCTATTACTGTATTGCCACTGCGGGGTATATAAGCTAACACAAAGCGCTGCGAAATGGAGGGTGGTGAGAGCGTGAGTGAGGTCGGGAGTGTGGTCGGGAGTAGCAACGGAAACGTTTTGTCAGAACGACAAATGGAGTACCATTTGAAGCTAGCGCAAGAACGTCGCCAAGCGCTCGAGCTTGAGGTAGAACTCGCCAGATTACATTCGACGGCTTCATCGAGCAGCCAGGAGCGCGTTGGCAGAGCGGGGGAGCACAGCGCAACTTCTGAGTGGCGTAAATACGCAAAAATCCTAATCGGAGCGTTTCCCAAATTTCCCGCGGACGCTGAGGTGCCAGTATGGTTCGAGTCAGTGGAACATACGCTAGAGGCCTACGAGGTGCCCCGAAGCTGTTGGGGTCAAATAATTTTCCCACTCTTAGCGGAGCGTGTGGAGTATTTGGCTACTCGTTTGACACCCGCGCAACACCGAGACTATGAGGCCTTAAAGGAGGTTGTCCTTGATGAGCTCAAGCTGTCGCCTCTGGAGTATCAGAAAAGATTCCTGGGAGCGCGCAAAAGGAAGTCGGAAACGTGGAAAAGCTTTGCAACGCGGTTAGGCAGCTACCTAAATTTTTACGTAGCGTCTAGAGATGTAGCCAATTTTGTTGATTTGATGGAACTCCTAGTTGCTGATCAGCTGAAGTCCGCGCTCTCGGAGGAGGCGTTGAGATACCTGAGACTGCGGGAAGGGGCTGCGTGGTACAGGACCGGCGAAATCGCGAGGCTGCTCCAAACTTTCGAGGACGCTCACGGTAGCGCGGAGGCAGCGAGGGGACAACAGACGCGTAACGCCGTTGGTAAAAACATGGAGAAGGCAGCCGATACCCGCACCGGGGGCGGCCTAGGGCAGAGTCAGGTGCAGAATACGAAGCCGAAAACGGCGTACACCCCTGGAAAGCCGCAGAGGCAGGCCGTCTGCTTTGAGTGTGGGTCGACCACGCACATTAGGCCGAATTGCCCGCGCGTTCGCGAGAGGTTGGCACAGGCACCCGCGACCTCCGGTCAAACTGAGAGACTCACGGCCCGAGTCTCCATCGATGAGGCAACGGCAGGAGACCGCTTGTGGAGAGTGGCCATCGACCATAAGGGCAAGGACCCTGAATGCGATAGTCGACACGGGGGCCGAAATCACAGTGGTGCGGGAAAGCGCCCTGCCAGAGGAGGCTACCCTGTCACACGGGAGCGTGTGCCTGCGAGCCGCATTCGGGGAACGAGTTGAAGCTAAGCTGGTAGAGCTTCCATTGACACTGAAGGAAGGGAAGCCAGTGTTTACGAACGTTGCAGAGGCCACACCGGTGTTGTGCGCAGTAACCGATAGGTTGAGCATAAGCGATTGCCTGCTCTCGGCGGCGGATTGGGACGCGCTTCAGCAGGAGCAGGAAGAATTCCGCGAGCCACTAGCCGCTAAAGCTCCCGAATGCCTGTCGGAGAAGCTAGAGACATCCGAGACGTTAGAAGAAGGGGTACCTAGCTTAATAAAGCCTGATACCGGCGGGGAAGGGACAGTTAGCACGAGCCGCGGGTTGCTAACCATTAGAGCTTCGCAGAATGAGGAAGAGGAGCTAGTGGCAGCCGTGGGAATAGAGGAAGGTGCACCAAACCCGATTAGCTCAGATACGCGCAGCGAGGGCACCTCTAGGACGGAGACAGAGCACGCAGAAATGGAGAATGGGGGCGCGGATACACCTGGTGGTTCGAGTGCAGTTAGGAGAGACGCCGCGGCTTTAATGGAAGAGCAAAGGAACGACCCGACACTCGCGCGTGCGTGGAAGGACGCAAAGGAGGGAAAAGGCGGCATGATAGTGGTGGAAGGGTTGCTATATCACCAAGACAGAGTGTTAGGGCAGCCGCTAAAACAACTTGTATTGCCCACGGAGCGTCGCGCCGATGTCCTCGGCCTTGCTCACGAATCGTACTGGGGCGGACACCTCGGGTGTCGCAAGACGAAAGCAAGGATCAAGCTTAGTTTCTTTTGGCCGGGCATCGAAAAGGACGTGCAGGAGTACTGTAATAGTTGTCACGCGTGCCAGATCAGGGCCGACAGCAGGCGGACCGACCGCGTGCCCATTACACCGCTTGTCAGGCCGCGATACCCATTTCAGAAAATAAATATTGATGTTATAGGGCCGATAGATCCCCCGACCAGCCGTGGCCACCGCTACGCGCTTTGCGTCATAGACCTGTGCACCCGCTGGCCTGAGGTCATATGCCTGAAATCGTTAACGGCCAGGGCTACGTGTGATGCACTGTTGGAGATTTTTAGCCGCACCGGGATACCAGAGGTGGTGTGCTCTGACTGCGGGACGAACTTCACCGCCGCGCTTACGAACGAGTTCCTCGCGCGCCTCGGCTGCTCCCCGCGTTTTTCAACACCTGACCATCCGGAAAGCAATGGGGCTGTAGAACGGTGGAATCGGGTGTTTAAGAACATGTTGTTCCACGTGATAGGCGAACACGGGCGGCAGTGGGATAAGTTCGTGCCATTCCTGCTGTGGGCGTATCGAGAAGTTCCCCACGATACGACAGGCGTGTCACCGTTTCATATGATGTACGGAAGGGAACCCGTCGGGCCGCTTGCGCTCTTAAAGCGGACTTGGCTGGGAGAACAGGAGATACCTGGGGCGGTCGCCGAAAAGCCCTCCGAATACATGAGGAAGCTTAAGAGACAGCTCGAGATTGCCGCGGAGGCCGCTGACGTAGTCGCGACGAAAAAGCAGAGAGCATACGCCACACAGTACAACTTGCGCGCTAAAGAAAAGGCGTTCGAGCGAGGAGATCAAGTGTTGGTGTTTGACAGCAGCCGCTCCGGTAAAATGCAGCCTAAGTGGGTGGGACCATGCACCATAACGGAGAAATACAGGTCGCATTCCTATTATGTAGAGTCCCCAGAAGGAAAGCGTATGCTCGTTCACGCCAACCACCTACGACCTTACAGGTGCCGCGTCGCCGGCATTGGCGTCATGTTTCATGATGACCATGACTTCGGCGAGGTAGAGTATACGCCGCGCCCATCCACTGCTCGCATCAACGTCTCCATCCTACCGGCTGAACGCCTGGCACATTTGACGCCGTCGGATGGTGCGCTGGTGCGGGCGGTGTTTGACCGGCACGCGGCCCTGTTTGCTGGCGATATAGGCATAGCGAAAGTAGGCGAGCACCGCATTAAATTGGTTGCCGGGGCCGTGCCGAGACGCTGTCGCCCTTATCGCATCCCTGTTGCATTGAAGGAGGAGGTGTCGAAGCAAATCTCCGAGTTATTGGCATTGGGATTGATCTACAGGTGCGAGAGCTCCTTCGCGCATCCGCTCGTGTGCGTGCCCAAGAAAGACGGCACAGTACGTTTGTGCGTCGATTACAGGAGCTTAAACGCGGTCACCGAGCCAGATGCGTTCCCGATGGGGTTTCCGCAAGAGATGATCATGAACGTGGGAAGTGCTAGCTACATAACTCTTATAGACCTCAGGCGCGGATACTGGCAAGTGCCCTTAGCTAAAGAATCGCAGGAGGCGGCGGCGTTTGTATCTCACATCGGCCAGTTCGCGTGGAAAGTGATGCCCTTCGGGCTCAGAAACGCAGCGGCTAGCTTTCAGCGAAGCATGAACCAGCTGTTGTCCCCGCATGAGGAATACGCCTGCGCGTACTTAGATGACATCGCGGTGTTCAGTGGGTCACTGCAGGAACACCTTGAGCACCTTCACGCGGTCTTCACCACTCTAACTTCCGTTGGATTGGTAGCTAACTTGGAGAAATGCCAAGTGGCTGGCTCTTCTATCCGCTATCTCGGACATATTGTCGGATCGGGAAAGCATGGCCCAGACCCCACTAAGCTCTTAGCCATTAAAGGGCTACAGGTACCGCGGACGAAAAAGGAACTGAGAAGTGTCCTGGGTCTTTGCGGGTATTATCGGAGCTATGTTAGGGACTTTGCCGCTATCGCCAAGCCGTTGACCCAGCTGACCGGTAAACACGTGCCCAATCGCATCCCCTGGACAACGGAAGCCAACGAGGCGTTCGAAAACCTCAAAAGTGCCCTTTGCAGCGCAGTCGAGCTGAGCACTCCCGACACGACCAAACCATATTGGCTCTTCACCGATGCGTCCGCGATCGCTGTAGGCGCTTGCCTGGCCCAGATGGCCGACGATGGCACCGAGTGCCCAATTGCTTTTGCCAGTCACCGCTTCACGGCCGCGCAGATGAAGTGGTCAACTATCGAACGCGAAGCGTTTGGAGTCATTTGGGGACTAAAGAAATTTGACACATGGGTGTTCGGAGCCAAAATATTTGTCGTCTCTGACCACAACCCACTCGCGTACCTCACTCAGTCTGTGCCACAGGGGGCAAAACTGATACGCTGGGCTTTGGCTCTGCAGCGCTATGATGTAGTAGTGCAACATAGGAAGGGCACGGCGCACGCTAACGCCGATGCACTTTCCCGACTGTCGAATCTATGTTGGGGGGAGACATTGTCGGCCTAGCATCCCGGCTACCCCGCAGTGACGGTCAGTGTAGGAGAGGGGACAAATGTGATGTGCCGTGTGTGCAGTGACTATAGTGGTTTTTCGGCGAACTTTCAGCCACGAACACTCACAGTCGGTGATCCTGGTGCCGTTACGAACAAATCTCAGTGGTATTTTGAGTGACTGTATTCCCTACGAGGCACAGCATATGAACATTTTTGTGTGACCACCAGTTAAGTTTTCTTTCTTTTCTCTTTTGCCGCCACAGTATGCCTTATATTCAGTGATCATTATAGCGTAGACCGGGATACTCCGTGGCGCTTATGTGTAGAGTGTCTACCCGTGTGCATGCCTTCTTTTTTTTATTCTTGACCGTATTACTGCAATGTGCATACCATGGAATATGTCGCGTGAATAACAGTATGATGAGAAGTGGGGCCCAGAGTTCTCGCGCTGGATTACCCCGTACAGTGAACTAGGCTGCTCATTTGTTTATATTTCTTTAGTTTTTTTTCTTCAATCTCAAGTTCTAGGGGAGCAACGAGAGTAGCTCTGGGGGACGGGAACCTCATTGCAGCCTAAGCGCTCGGCGGGAATGTTAGCGGTTCTTGTGTTTACCGCGCTCGGGTTACCACGCCTTCTCGCGATAACCGCGGCCGGCTTTTTCATCGTGTTCCCGCTTCGGCAACGCTGTAACCAAGTCGTTGCGAAGTCTTGGGTGGGGGGTGTAAGCCTGCCGCTAGCAAGGCGCGTTTATTTTATTTTTTTTATAACACTCGGCGACGGGCGACGTCGGTCAATGGGGCGCGTTTCGCGGCATTGGCTTTTCGTTTGTCGTTCCCCGGCCGTATCTGTTATTCATTTTCTTTACTTTCTTCATATGTGTCTTCCGCGTCTTCTGGGGACACGGGCACCCCGCTGCGGGACTAAGAGGCGGGATGCTTGGACAGTGGTCGCGGCCGTGACGCAGGCGGACCCCGAATGGCCTGGACCTTTGGACGCCCTGCGGCGCTCCAGGTGTACGTGTATACACGACCTTGTGAGCGCCCGCGCGCGCAAGGAGGAAGCAGGCGGTGGTTCGGAAAGCGGTGCTTCCGAAATTGACGGACGAGCTGATATGGTGGCCCGTCCCCAATTCTCCGCACCGCGGAGAGACAAAGCTTCCACCCCTCTTGCCTGAACGGAGGCCCGGGTGGGCCCCTTTGTGCGTGAGCACGCAGCAAACCGCACCTCGGGCGTCATTACGACGACCTGGGGCGGCTACGCTGAATGTGGCGTCGGCATGCAACATGCCGGTGGTGACGGCCCTGGAGACTCGCGAACCGTTAGTTGTTCGCCGTCGGAAATGCCTGTTTTTGGTCACTGGGCTGTGGCCCGCGCGTGCCGCGGGATGGCTTTGGTTCAAGCGTTCCTTCCTCGCTCGCCGTGGGGTAGCATGCGTCTAAGCACAGCGGGGTGCCGATTAAACGGGTCTGAGTAAGAGCCAGTACGGCTCGGCTTGTTGGAGATAACCAGAAGCAGGCGCGCGGACGGTCCAACTTCCCCATGGGAAGGTTTTCTTCAAATAATAACTCTTTCGTGCGAATCTTTTGGGCGCCTGCTCGTTTCCTGTGACAGCGCCCGATCTGACGCGACACGTGCGCAAGTAACGCGTTTCACGTGCGCCATATCTTTATCATCGCCCTTCGACCTTGGGTGGCATCGCTTGTTTTTATGTATGTGTTGTTTAGTGCTGATGAATGTGCTTTTTTTATTTTATTATTATTATTGTACAAACATACCCCTCTCACCGTCAACAGACTCGGTGGTGATTTCACCAATTGGACCGCCCCAATTGAGGAGGCGGGACAAAAGGTGGAATCGCTGCCCAATGCCAGAGCGAAGTGAATATGATTCGCCGGCTGAGACGTTAAGGCGGAGCGGTTGTGGTAATAAAGATGGCTCGGCCATGGGACGAGGCAGGCTGAACGGGTGGAAAAAGTGCTACGCACTGCCGGCTACGCCGGAGTAGGGTCGCCCTACGTGTAGTTCAGCTTCAACTTTATTTTTTATGTACCAGTCAACTCCCTGTATTCCCTTTTTGTATACTATACTGTAAATACAAGTTTTCATTTCCATTTCTTTAAACTGAAGTCTCTGAGCCCGTTCTTCATTCGCTTCACGTTTGCCCGCGAGCCTATCGCCGCCATACCAGCGGCAGCCAGCTCCTTCCCAACTCGCCCATGCCGTCTCGGACGGTGCGTTTAGGACGCCGAGCGGGGAGCTGGAATCCCGGAGAAGGACCTTCGGCACCAACGGTCACAACTTTACTGACCACATATTCCCATATATAGCCACATATGTGCAGTTCCTGATATCGCCATATATGACATTTTTGTAAGGGACGGGCCGTGTGATGGCTGGCGCATTTTCTGTTTCAGGAGTGCGTCGGGAGATCGCATGGCAAGCAAACTGAATCGCAACGCTTGGAAAAGTACCTTGATCTTTCTCTTTTTTTCATTGAATACAGCAGCAAAAAAAATATCAGCTAGGTGTCTCCAGCGCGAAGCGACGGCAGGGAATGCATCAGCAGCAATGCGCTCCGAGTCTCGGGTTTCATTCGCAGATCAGTCTACGTTACATGTCTGAAATTCTACTCCTCGAAATGCTGCGAAGTCGAAAATAGCTTAAACAGCTGCAATAGCGGGCCGGTTTTTCTTCCCTTCACTTACGTCTATATATATATATATATATATATATATATATATATATATATATATATATATATATATATATATATAGGACTGTATATGCAAAAATAGCTTGGGTTGCCGCTACTTTATAACAGAATTGACGATGCGCCTCTTAGAGAACGACGGTTTATTAAGTCAACGTTTCGGTCGGAGCCCGACCTTGTCTTGAAAAAGGTCCGGCTCCGACCGAAACGTTGACTTAATAAACCGTCGTTCTCTACGAGGCGCATCGTCAATTCTGTTATATATATATATATAATCTTAGCTGTGGACGCTCGCCGCGCTGGTCCGAAGGTCGCGGGATCAAATCCCGGCCGCTGCGGCTGCACTTCGATCGAGGCGAAATGTTGAGGCCTCGTGTACTGTGCGATGTGCGTGCACGTTAAAGAATCCGAGGTGGTCGAAATTTCGGGATCTCTGCGCTAACGCGTCTGTCCTAGTAATATCGCGGTTTCGGTATGGTAAACACAAGAAATTCTTATTCCAGGCCGTTTGTGTGAACGCCGTTGCCGGCGCCGACAAGCTGAAGAAGCTGTATTACTGCTCTTTTACATATCGATCGATTGATTTCTTGGTTTTTAGGTCCCGAAACCACGGTTTGATTATGAGAGAGACCATAGTGGGGGTGTCCGGAAATTTCGACCACCTGGGGTTCTTTAACGTGCACTGACATCGCACAGTACACGAGGCCTCGACATTTCGCCTCCATCGAAGTGCAGCCGCAGCGGCCGGGATTCGATCCCGCGACCCTCGGATCAGCAGCAGCCGAGTACCATAGCCACTAGGCCACCGTGACAGGGGCCCCTTTTTCGTATTTATTTGTTTTGAAATACTGCAACCCAGTTTAGGGCTATTGCAGGAGTGTGGTACATAAATACAAACCAACTGGAAAGAAAATAGTCACATCAAAACAATGGCTTTAACAAAACAGATGCCAAAATGAAATGTAACAGTGACATCATACAGGTGCCTCCATAAAATCGGGTGAAGTCGTTTCACGAACCGTACCAGGTAGATGATTCCAGTGTTCAGTAGCTCTAGGGAAGAACAAAAAGAAAAAAAAAACAGAATTTCATAGTGCGGACAAAAAGTGCCTTTAAGTTAAAGGAGTACTGACAAAAAATTTTCACATTCTCGTACGGTTGCTGTAAATAAAAGCACTGACGTGGACAACTCCAAAAAGAGTATCATGGTGCCTCGCAACGCAATGAACATATTTTTAATACGGCTCCCTTAAAAGCTCACTTTCGGTTTCGATTTCGAGGGGGCGGTTTCCTGACGTATCAGCACAGTCGGACGTACATCTATGTCACGTAGGGACAGCAATTCGTGATAGCGTCGCTGCAACTCTGTCGTCTATGGTCAATTACACGTGGGGGCACGCAAACAGCGACAATTTCACGGTCGTCCAGCGACTCCGACAGCGACTTCGGCGATTTTTAAGAGATTGTGTTCATACGTCATCAGTTTCAGTTTCAGTTTATTTACTTTCATAAAAAACATACATGTTTAGATAAGTATACAGAAGGAGCTCCCAGAGCACTTGGCTGAAGGGGGACCTCCTGACAGAAAAATGTGTGAGAGATGAACAAGTAAAATGCAACCATGTCAACAACGTGGAAAAAGTTATAGAAGAAAATGTAATACAAACTACAGGTATTCAAAATTAAGCAATTATAAGGACAAGAGAAACACTGCTTAGAACATTTTGCAAAATAAAGAAGCTCTAAAAAACATTAACCAAATGAATAAGGGAAAAAAAATTAAAAAAAAAATAAAAATTAAAATCTGTGGCAGTGCGAAAAGTACACGAATGAGAAGAGGATGTAATATACATTTCCGAAGTCTAATCTATAAGAAGAAATGTGAATGTTTTTTTTAAAAAGAGCTAACGATGAAGACTGCTTAATATTAGGAGGAAGGCTGTTCCAAGTCGATAATGACGCGAAATAACCAGAGTGTTTTCCATAATTAGTATGGACTAATGGCAGTAATAAATTATTGTTTGCTGCGAACCTTGTTCGATTGGTGTTAATGAGAATAGCTTCGGGAAATATGTTCACTGGAGGAGGGTTGTTCACCAGTTTAAATAACACTATACATAAATTGTATTTAACAAGGCTATGCAGTGAAAGGATTCTGTGATTATGAAGGATGTCAGAAACACAGCAGCTGAATGAGCTGAACGTTAGTATACGGATGGCCTGATTTTGTAAATGTTGTAGCGGTGCTATATGTGTTGGATAAGTGGTACCCCATGACGTGATGCAGTAATTCAGGTGGCTGTGAATGAAAGAATAATACAGGGTTATTAGTGTAGGTTTGGTGAAATAGTACCTAGCTTTAATTAAAATTCTAATACCAGGAGCAAGTTTGCGCTTCAGATGGGAGATATGCTTCGTAAATTTTAAGTGAGGGTCTAAAGTAACACCAAGAAATGAGCATTCATCTACTGCACTAATGACGTGAGAGTCAAGGATGACAGTGGGAAAGAATTCTGGTGTTTTATGACTGGAATGAAAAAGCATAAACGAAGTTTTGGTGGGGTTTATTTTAAGCGAATTAAGGTGGCACCATGCTAAAATATTGTGCATATCAGTGTAATTTCGCTGTAAGAAGAGATAATGATCGATCGCTAGCAAGCAATGTGGTGTCGTCCGCGTAAAGGAAAGCTTCAGTTTGTGATAGACAGTTAGGCAAATCATTTATATAAAGCAAAAATAGAAGCGGGCCGAGTATCGATCCCTGCGGAACCACCTTGTTGGTTATTCTGAAGTTAGAAAGCGAGGAACCAATGCACACAGCTTGTCGTCTGTCTGTTAAGTAACTTGTTATAAGTTTCAGTGCGGCTCCATCGATACCCACTGCCCGCAGTTTAGAAATGAGGATGACATGATTTATTGAGTCAAATGCTTTTGATAGATCTGTGAAAACTGACCCTACATAGGAGCCGGCATCTATGGCACTTTTTATTTTATCCGTGAAAGAAAGTATAGCATAGTCAGTCGAAGAACCTGCCCTGAAGCCGAATTGGTTAGATGAAATAATATTAAACTTTGAGAGGTATTTAGTAAGGCGCTTTTCAATGCACTTTTCGATCACCTTGCCAAAAAAGGGAGAATAGCGATAGGACGATAATTTGAAATGTAAGTGCGGTCTCCTTTTTTAAACACTGGAATGAAACACTGGAATTAAACACTGGAATTTAAACAATGAAAATTCTCCGTAGAATAAGAATGGGCTGGAGCGCATTCGGAAGGCATTACGAAATCATGACTGGAAAGTTACCGCTCTCACTAAAGCGAAAGGTATTCAATCACTGCATTCTCCCAGTACTAGCGTACGGTGCAGAAATGTGGAGGATAACGAAAAAACTAGAGATGAAACTAAGCAGCACGCAACGTGCAATGGAAAGAAAAATGATGGGGGTAACGCTAAGAGATAAAAAACGAGCAGAATGGATCAGAGAACAGACAAGAGTAGCCGATATTATCCTATCAATTAAAAGAAAGAAGTGGACCTGGGCAGGACATGTCATGAGGAGGAAAGATAACAGATGGACAGTAAGAGCGGCAGAATGGATACCAAGAGAGGGAAAACGCAACAGAGGCAGGCAAAAGGTTAGATGGAGCGATGACATTAAAAGTTTGCAGGCATAAAGTGGAACCAACTCGCTCAGGATAGGGTGGATTGGAAATCGGTGGGAGAGGCCTTCGCCCTGCAGTGGACCTGATGATATATATATATATATATATATATATATATATATATATATATATATATATATATATATATATATATATATATATATATATATATATATATATATATATATATATAGAAGCCTGCGAGTGGTATTTCGAGACACCGCATTTCTCGCTTATATATCTACCGCTGTATATAGTGCCTTGTAGAAGTGTGATACCTTGGTTCCCCATACCTGCTCGCAGAAAGTGCAGTGACCTTTTTTTTTTCTTGTTTCTTTCCGAGTGCCGTAAATTCTTGATACTCGTGACATATAAGGCAGTGTCAAAACACGAAGCGAACGGAGCGCTTATACTAAGCGAGTAAAATATAAGATAAACCAGTTTCAGATTTTGCTTTCAGGGAGTGCATTGCGGCGAACGACCATCTGTAGATATGAGCGTTTTACTCCGAGGTCCCGCCTGTTGTGGCGAGCTGTTTGCGAGCCAGATGCTTCCTAGATCTCGAGATCTCGAATGCGTATATATATATATATATATATATATATATATATATATATATATAATGTGTATACATAAAGGCAACTCGAACAGCGCGGGAGGTTTCGCTCGCTGCGCTCGCCAGAACTTTGTATTCCTGTATATAGGTCCTGGCGGGGTAATAAAATATAAACGACGTTGGTGTACAGGCTAGCTGAAACTGCAGTTTACTGGGACCCCGCGTCGTGGTATATAGAGCTTCGCATGGCTTGAGAAACATTTTAGATACCTATCGCCATAAGATGCTGGAGAGGACCGTCGTTTTCCTGCATTTTTTTTTCCTGAGGCACTCGACTAACGTCGTAAATGTGTAAACATTTGTTCATTTGGTGCCTATGTAAAGGTGATTGAATATGGCTCTATGTACCTGTAAAGATGCATTACTTCACCATGCTGCATAGGTCTGTAACCTAGTTTAGAAGAAAGCGTAAATCGTCAGTGAAATTGTATACGAAAGATTCTAAATGTGGGCATTGTTTTTTTTAATGTAAATGTGTGTTATTCCCATCAATTAAAACACAAGAGCAGTGTTTTCTGCCAGGTATATTTGCTTCATTTATTTGCTTTCCTTGTTTTGTGAAATATCTCCTTATGCGTATATGTATGCAACATGACTTGCAAACATGCTGCTGCCAAACACTGTATGGTCAGCGACTTTCGTCAAGCCGCTAAACCAGCGGCTTTTTGCTCCTTTCCTAGCATTCATGCTTTTAAAGGTGAATGTTGAAATAAAGGAAAGACTTAATACACGATTGAATTAAAGTGCGTAGCACTGTGGGTTAGATGGTGTTGGGTGACTTGGTGTGTTCTTTGCACCACTGCAGAGCGCAAAGGGACCACCTCACTGGAGAATCGTAATTGCTGGAGTTTTATGCGTTCCAGAGCAGCGATATGATTGAGACGCGCTGTCCTGGAGGCGTCCAGAAATTTTGGTCACGTGGAGCTCTTTGACGTGCGCTAACAACACCGTTCTTGCTCCCGTAGAAAATGCGACTCCGGCGGGCAGGATCAAACTGGCATCATGCAGGTTTATCAGGAATTAACTGTAACCACTAAACTATACCGCGGGGAATTGACCGAAAGGTTAGCGCACTTGACAAGTGCCTTTTGTTTGTTCATGCTGCGGAGGGGGCTGTTTAAGCTTCAGTTCCCGCCGGGGCCGGTGACCGCTGAAACCTCAACGGAGAGAGTGAAATGGGAGAGGCGGTGCGGAGAGAGGCGGCAGAATTAAGGATGTGAAGGAGAATAAGTTTTCGTGGCCACGCGGGGTTCGAACCCGGGTACCCACGGTCCGAAGAAGAGCTTCGTAACTACCGGGCTATACACCCGTTACTTTTATTGCATTGAAGGAAAAAAAATGACGTTGTATACAGACACTTGGAAAATTAGTGGTCAGGCATATTCCAACACATATCAAACATGTCAAGACTGTCACGAGAGCGTTCGTATAGGCCCCCAATTATAATTATTTGTTCTTAAAACATTACTTGGTTTTCGTTGTGTTTCAGCTTTCCAGACTATACAGGCCAATAAGAAAAAGATTTGATCACACGGTGAGGTTTTTCTTTTGTCACGTGACTGTACCTGATGTTTGTAGGTGTAATACACGAAAGTACATTTTCATAGTGCGCTGCAATCATTCCAGAAGACAGCATCGCAACATTCTACGAAACACTTGTCAATACAACTCTAGTTCAGTGCTTTACACAATGTGCATTTGGTGTCACAGGGAATAAAGAATCTTTCAGTTCTTTTCTAGGTCTTCACAGGAAGAATACCCGTATGCAGTTCATAGACGCAGCAGATAAATACAAGATCCATTTATGGGAACCGTATGATTGCGTTGTACCGACGATTGTAACACAGCTTGCTCTGGCCGAGATAAATGGGGACGGAGGGAGACACATAAAGACACACACACACATGAGAGAGAGCAGAACTTCATACGGGGGTGAGAAAAAGTTTAGTCAGGACCCGGGCAGAAGAAACTGTTTAAAGGGACCGTGTACCGTCCTTCATCGCTCTCCCGTTTTTTGGCTCAACAGAAAGCGTACCTTTCGAAGTGTCCCAGCGTGCAGTGGTTTCTCGGGAAACTGAATATAAATTATTCAAACACAATTTTTTTTTATCTACGAAGTCGTTCCTTTTCTAGTGTAGGCATGCCAGCAACAATGGTTACCGCGCACGATGCGCCGTCGTCTCCCTGGAAACCCTTTCGGACGTGGGAGGCTTCTTCTCAATAGGAACCGCTTTCAAGGTCGACATTCCAGAGGTGACGAGGAGGAGGAGAGGCGAGGGAAAGTCGGCGCGCGGGGGGGTAGCGCCTCAGACATGCAGCGCCGCATGCATGACAAGCGCCGTACTACGCGCCTGTGCAGGCAGACGAATTGGAAGGCAGCGCCACCTGCGCCACCGCGAAAGCAGCGAAAAAAGAACAAATTGCTCTTGCATGCTATAACAAGGTGTCTCATAGGGTTAAGTACGCTTGTAAGACATATATAGCAGTTTTTCAGCAGAATATGTATGCCTGCGTGGGCTGGTTCTCGTACACTTGGAAAATGACGAACACGCTGTTAGATGTCGCTAGCGGCGTTTTTTGCACCACTTTCAGAGCAAAATTAAAAACCGAATTCCTTTTTGTGGGTGAAAGCGTGCTCGTTCCCGTAAATGTGGCGCACGATGTGCCCAATTTTACCACAATCTTAAAAAATTTTCCGAGCGGTAGACAGTCTCTTTAAGAGGGCCGCTCAGAGAGAGCTAGTTCTGTAGACGGCCGCTCAAAAGTAGTCACTGCAAAAAAAAAACACTACTCAAAACGCTTTCGTCGGGACGAGATGACGTCAGAGTAGGAATGTCGAAGAGTAAATAGGTCTTGTAGGATTCTAGGTGTCAATACCGCAAATCTGCATTGGCGTTTGCGATAGCAAAGCCACGCCTATTTTTCTTTCCTTTTGTCTTTCTTTCGTTCTTTTTGCGTGACGGTGCTGTTTTTTCGCAACAGTATATGCCTTTTGGTGTTTAACGTTACGCCTTTAACATTCCGCTCTTTGTAGCAACCGGGTGCGGGTTTGAAACCCGCCGTAGCGGCCGCGCTTTAAGGAGGTTTGATTACGAAAGGCTGTCGTGTTCTGTGAATTACGCGGTTGGTCGAACTTACTTAAGGGCCGCTCGCTTAACGTACTGTGAACGCGACAGCTTGCTGCGTAGTTTCGTGACAAGGTTCGCTACATTATTAATCGCACGTTTGTTTTCCTTCTAATTTATTACTTTTTTCGAGTCATGATTG
This sequence comes from Hyalomma asiaticum, assembly GCA_013339685.2. NCBI lineage: Eukaryota > Metazoa > Arthropoda > Arachnida > Ixodida > Ixodidae > Hyalomma > Hyalomma asiaticum. Next base: position 68,068,141 of record CM023490.1, on the reverse strand, counting down.
TGGACGTCTACTGCGCAGATTGTGAATGTCAGGGCAACGTCCTCTGTCCACTTTGTTCTCGCGTCGTAGATAACGCGCAGATGAACGTCGAACTTGCTAACTGCATCCATGATGTATACACGTATGCTATACAGAAAAAAAGTGGTTGTTTTACCGTGCCAGCGCTGTTATTTATTTACAGATCTACGCGCGCGCATTTGCTCTAACGACTTGCTTGTGCGTCTGTGTGACGGTACTTCTGGTCAGATGACTACTTGTTCCATGCTCTTGACAGGAATATGTCATGTGACTTGCTGCGACGTCATGTACGTGGTTTTGGTCGCATGTAAAGGTTCAAATTGGCTTGTGCGGGACGTGTCTGCTTGTGAGGTTTTCATACGTGGTTTTGCCGGGATTGTACCACGTGACTGGCTGTGACGTCATGTTATCCGAATTCGGTGACGTTACTACATGTGACGTCATTTACGTGTTGACACTAAGCTAGGCTAAGCAAGCGCGGTTATACTACCTAAGTAGTTGTTAGGTGACGTGACTACATGTAAGGTCATAATACGTGACCTATACATCGCGTTATTAGCTGTGATGTCGTCTTGCGTGGTCACACTAGCTGTAACTAAGATATGTTAAGCGAGCGTTGCTGTGTCAGGTGGCTACGAGGCGGCTCGAGCTGGAGCGGAACTCACTGCACAGTCTCCAGGATCAGCCCATAATTCCATGCAGCGAAGAAATGGCACAACGGAGTTTATCAGCTGGGCTGTGAAATAAGAGCATGGTACAAAGGAGCGATCGCCGCCGCCGGTGTGTGAGAAAGAGGACACCAGACACCTCCCCTACTGTGAAACCTGAGAAGGTACGTAGCGTAGGCAGTTCAGTGATTCGAGAACACTAGACAGCCCCACTACTGTGAAACCACAGAAACTGCGTAGCACGGGCAACCCAGCGATTCCCGGCGTTGCGCACCGGAGAAGTGGCGTGGGAGTAGCAAGCGCTCGCTCGCAGAGGTGGTGGCGTCGTCTCTTGCGCGTAGCGGGTATAGGGGGATGGGGGGGTGGGGGGGAGGTGGAGCGGAAGCACGCGACAGAAGGAGGAGACGGTCGTCGACAGTGCGATCCCATAAAGCGCTACGCCATTAATATCAGTCTGCTGCACGCACCAGACAATTCACTATCTAGGTTCAGTTTGGCTGGAAACCGCCTGATCTTCTTTCAAAATGTGACGTCACAGGGAACACTGCCTTCGTCTTGAAGTGAACTAACGTTAGTGATTCCATGATCGCAAAAGTGCCCTGGGTAATGCTGGCGTTGTCAGTTCAGACAATGAAGAAAAAGTTTCTCTCTTCCAGAACAGCCGAAGTTCAGCGGCGTAGTCGGTGCTATGCTTTTGACGTCATTTGTTCAAAGGAGAGCAGGTGTTTTCTAGGCACAATGCTCACGGAATGTAAACACTGAACACATGTAAACACTGAATTAAACCAACTGAAATGTGGTATTGCTCGCTACAACCACGTCATGTAGCTGTGAATCTGGGCTCTAAAGGTGGTGTTTTTTTCTCGTGCAAGTATACGAACCAATATTGCACCGATAGTACACCAATTTAAGATCGAAGAAACAAAAGTATGTGTATTACTTAGCCCTAAGTTTTCCTATTTCAATCCGCGAGTACTGTATATGTGAAACCAAATTGCGAATTCGCTGTGCATGCAGCGCACCAATATTCGGCTCATGTTTTCGCAAGCAATGCTCATGATTGGTACCGTTTGCACAATACCTTTGAAAAGTATATTGCAGGCGTCGCTTGTCACTTTTTGCTTACCGACGATACAAACTCGGGCAAGCTTAACCGTATGCGGCATCGCTGTGGAATGCCGTATTTCAGTTGCTATCTTAGGCTTAGCTCGTTTTTTTCTTAGCTGTACGACTTTATGGTAGTGGTGTGTGCAGCACCACATGACGAAACACAGCGTCCCGTCGCGGTCGAGACACGATAATTCGTGTACACAACTACGGCCTCTTCTTCCCATGTTCTTGCGTGCCATGGTCGGCACACGTCACCGCGCAATGGTCGGGGTCAGTCGATCGAATCGACCCTGCATGCAAAATTGTCGTCACGATCCACGCTACATACCCAGGTTCGCGGTGCTGTGCGGACCCCCCCCCCCCCCTCCCCCTCCATGGCCTTTCTCAAACCACAGCCTTTCTTTTTTTGTCTCAACGTGGCTTAGCAGTCCAGCAATCTCGCGTGCGCAGCTTGGCCATTCTCTCATCGACACCGCATCGGCGTGCAGCGGCAAGAGGAAATGAACACGGGCCCGAGCACATTTCAAGGTCTTCGTTTCCATGTGTCAAGAGATTGTCGTTTTCTCTTTGTGGTTTTGGCAGTATAAAAAGGCCGGTGTTACCGGGGCCAGCGCGTGACGTCTTTGCTGTCATGTCCTGTTAGACGTGTCCGTTCGCGGTGGTACAAATGCTTACCGCGCTTTGAGTGCTGACCCGAAAGGTGTGGGTTCGATACCTGACGCCGCGGTCGCATTACGATTGAGGCCAAGCGTTAGAGGTTCGAGTAGTATGCGAAGTCAGTGCATGTTAGTGAACGCCCTTGGTCTAGAATTCCGGAGACATCCTCTACGGCGTGTCTGAGAATCATATCATTGTTTTGGCTCTTCGTAATAATAATAATAATAATAATAATAATAATAATAATAATAATAATAATAATAATAATAATAATAATAATAATAATAATAATAATAATATTTATTATTATTATTATTATTATTAATAATAATAATAATAATAATCGTATCCACTGGAGGACGAATGTCTCTGCCAATGCTGTCCACACTTTACTGTGCTGCGCGAGCTGGTTCCATTTGATGCCATGCGCGGCTATTAGGCGTGGGTGACGCTGGGCTCGACTGTCGGTTACTGTCGGTTAAGTGCAGTAGACGTGGAATAGATAGAGGGGAAGCATGACTCTGTATAGTGTGGAAAACTGTGTTAAAAAAGCGCCATGCTCGGGCCAAATGGAACGACGTCAGCTAATTATGAGGAACTGCAGTCGTGAAGGATGCGTACTTCGTGCCCTATACCCATATTCTGTGGACAGTTGCGTTTGGAGGGGCAGATGCCTACCTTAAGTCTGTCCTGTCGAAATAATAATAATAATAATAATAATAATAATAATAATAATATAATAATAATAATAATAGACGTGCTCAGAAACAAAAGATATTGGACTCCCTCCAAAATAAATATGGCTGTCATTGAACCCGGCACTTCCGTTTCAGCATCCACGCACCATCGTGCCCCGCCACGGTGGTCTAGTGGCTATGGTACTCGGCTGCAGATCCGAGGGTCGCGGGATCGAATCCCGGCTGCGGGGGGCTGCATTTCGATGGAGGCGGAAATGTTGAGGCCCGTGTACTGTGCGATGTCGGTGCACGTTAATGATTCCATGATCGCAAAATTTCCCTTGGTAATGCTGGCGTTCTCAGTTCAAACCATGAAGAAAACGTGTCTATGTTCCAGAAAACAGAAGCTCAGCGGCGTAGTCGGTGCTACACTTGTGACGTCATTTGTTCAAATGAGAGCAGGTGTTTCCTAGGCACAATGCTCACGGAATGAAATAGGACAGGTAAACATTGAATTAAACCAACTGAAATGTAGTATTGCTCGCTACGGGTCCACGTCATGTAGCTGTGAATCTGGGCTCTAAAGGCGGTGTTTTTTGTCGTGCAAGTATGCGAAGCAATATTACACCGACAGTACACCAATTTAAGATTGAAGAAAGAAAAGTATGTGCATTACTTAGCCCTAACTTTTCCTATTTCAATCCGTGAGTACTATATATGTGAAACCAAATTGCGAATTCGCTGTTGCATGCAGCGCACCAATATTCGGCTCATGTTTTCGCATGCAATGCTCCGTTTGCACACTGCGTTCAGAAAGTATATTGCAGGCGTCGCTTGTCACGTTTTTGTTTACGGACGATACAAACTCGGGCAAGCATATAACCGTATGCGGCATCGCTGTGGAATGCCGTATTTCAGTTACTATCTTAGGCTTAGCTCGATTTTTTCTTAGGTTTACGACTTTATGATAGTGGTGTGTGCAGCACCACGTGACGAAACACAGCGTCCCGTCGCGGTCGAGACACGATAATTCGTGTACACAACTGCGGCCTCTTCTTCCCATGTTCTTGCGTGCCATGGTCGGCACACGTCACCACGCAATCGTTGGGGTCAGTCGATCGAATCGACCCTGCATGCAAAATTGTCGTCCCGATCCACGCTACATACACAGGTTCGCGGTGCTGTGCGGACCCCCCCCCCCCTCCCCTTCCATGCCCTTTCTCAAACCACAGCCTTTCTTTTTTTGTCTCAACGTGGCTTCAGCAGTCCAGCAATCTCGCGTGCGCAGCTTGGCCATTCTCTCATCGACACCGCATCGGCGTGTCAGCGGCAAGAGGAAACTGAACACGGGCCCGAACACATTTCAAGGTCTGCGCTTCCATGTGTCAAGAGATTGTCGTTTTGTCTTTGTGGTTTTTGCAGTATGAAAAGGCCGGTGTTACCGGGGCCAGCGCGTGACGTCTTTGCTGTCATGTCCTGTTAGACGTGTCCGTTCGCGGTGGTACAAATGGTTACCGCGCTTTGAATGCTGACCCGAAAGGTGTGGGTTCGATACCTGACACCGCTGTCGCATTACGATTGATGCCAAGCGTTAGAGGCTTCGAGTAGTATGCGACGTCAGTGCATGTTAGTGAACGCCCTTGGTCTAGAATTCCGGAGACATCCTCTACGGCGTGGCTGAGAATCATATCATTGTTTTGGCTCTTCGTAATAATAATAATAATAATAATAATAATAATAATAATAATAATAATCGTGTCCACTGGAGGACGAATGTCTCAGCCAATGCTGTCTACACTTTACTGTGCTGCGCGAGCTGGTTCCATTTGATGCCATGCGCGGCTATTAGGCGTGGATGACGCTGGGCTCGACTGTCGGTTAAGTGCAGTAGACGTAGAATAGATAGAGGGGAAGCATCACTCTGTATAGTGTGGAAAACTGTGTTAAAGCAGCGGCATGCTCGGGCCAAATGGAACGAGGTCAGCTAATTATGAGGAACTGCAGTCGTGAAGGATGCGTACTTCGTGCCCTATACCCATATTCTGTGGACGGTTGCGTTTGGAGGGGCAGATGCCTACCTTAAGTCTGTCCTGTCGAAATAATAATAATAATAATAATAATAATAATAATAATAATAATAATAATAATAATAATAGACGTGCTCAGAAACAAACAAGATATTCGACTCCCTCCAAAATAAATATGGCTGTCATCGAACCCGGCACTTCCGTTTCAGCAGCCACGCACCATCGTGCCCCGCCACGGTGGTCTAGTGACTGTGGCACTCGGCTGCAGATCCCAGGGTCGTGGGATCGAATCCCGGCTGCGGGGGGCTGCATTTCGATGGAGGCGGAAATGTTGAGGCCCGTGTACTGTGCGATGTCGGTGCACGTTAAAGAACCCCAGGTGGTCGAAATTTGCGGACCACTCCACTACGGCGTCTCATAATCAGGGCTGCTTCTGGAACGTTAAACCCCGCATAACAACATACGTGCCTACGGTTTATACACCTGCAGTGTTTGTACACCGCTGAGGAGAACATCGTTCACGTGTTTCCGCTAATTACTGTAATCATAATCGCGATCTTGCCGCGAGTGCAATAATGGGCGAGCCCGTCCCTGAGACGTCTCAATTATGTTCGCTTAATTCGTGGCAGAGCAACCGCGCCCGTCGTTTGCATTGACGACCTTGCTTTCTGCCAGGCCGCGGTGGCAGCTGCATACCTTTTCCCAGTTTTGCCTTCTCTCGGTTTAGCTGTGTTGGGTGTTTTTTTTTCTTCTTTAAACCTCCCCCCATCTTCAAATTAGCTCTCTCTACACTCCACCTCATCATTGCAATTTGCATGTGACAGGTCAGAATTACCTCTGGAGTGAAATACGCAGTGCAGTGCGAAATCTCTCTCTCTCTCTCTCTCTCTCTCTCTCTCTCTATATATATATATATATATATATATATATATATATATATATATATATATATATATATATATATATATATATATATGAGGGAGGGGAGAGAGATGTATATTCGCCATGCTTTATCGCCGCTTACAGTGCTTCGCCTGCACGGTGAGCAATTTGCTAACCCTCCTCTTTAAAATTGAATGTTCGCGGGTATATATATATATATATATATATATATATATATATAGTGCTTCGCCTGCACGGTGAGCAGTTTGGCAACCCTCCTCTTTAAATTTTAATGTCCGCGAGTTAAATTGCGCCGTTTGCGGGATGTAATTTTGCCCGGCAGCTTTCATCGATTGCCGTCATTACTGTTGCGGCTGTTTCCTTCCTCTAGATTACAAAGTATATAGAGAGGTTTCCTGCGCGGAGCAGTTATATGACCGAGCGATCATTAATGATACCCGGTTGCGTTCTGCACAAAAAAAAGACAAAGTGAAGCACAGCCGCCACAGAATGTGCACACAAGGAGAAAAAATAAATAAGGAAAGGAATGGCGGCCATTGTTGTTTTGTATAGAACAGAGTTAATTATCACGAGCCACATGGCCGTAGGCGTTTAGGGGCAGTCTTCACTGGGGTATTTTGAGCATGAACTTCGTCTGGTCTCCAGGACCTGTCGGTTGAGGCCTGTAAGTAGGAAGAATTTCTTGTCTGGGGGTGTATTTATGCAAGTGCGCGTAAAAGGTCACCCGAATGGTCAAAATTTGTGGGGAATGCTCCGAAACTGTATGCGACACAGCCTTCTGTTGTGGTCTCGTCGATATTGTCGAAAAAAAGAAAGTAAATTAACGAGAATTTTTCTTTCGGTATAATAAACTCAACGGCTGTTTGCAGGTGATGCCGAAAGTCGCGCGATCGAATCTCGGCTGCGGCGGCTGCATTTCGACTGGAGGCGGAATGTTGAGGCCCGTGTACCGTGCGATGTCAGTGCACGTTAAAGGAAACCCAGGTGGTCGAAATTTCCGGAGCCCTCCAATACGGCGTCTCTCATAATCAGAGCTGGTTTTGGGACGTTATACCCCACATAACAACAACAACTTCACATGGGTCCTGTGATGCGCCCTTATTTATTGTACCCACACTGTGAGATGGGACGCGTTCTTCATGTCCGCAGTGAGTTTCTGTGCGAACTTGACACAGAGGCCATCGTCACAACTGGGCTGTAACCGAAAGTGAATTGCAAATGGGGCATGAATTAAGACGCCGGAAGTGAAGGTCTAACCGGAAGGGCGTACCCGGAACTCACGAAGGGAAGTTGGATAAAGAATGTCTTCGATTTTTGGAAATAATATGTATATACATCACACCGCCGAATCGCTGCGACATTCTCTATACCGTGGAAAAAGTTTGGGCGACTTTGTTACGTAGCGCACATAACGCGCGCACTCTCGTTGTACATTGTTGTTATGGAGATCGGATTTCGCCTCTTGTGCTTTTCATGTGCAGGCGCCAGAACATTACAGCCTAATTTGTCTTTCCGGCAACTGGCCTCTTCCTGTTCAACTCTATTCAGCGGCACTTGTATACGCGGCCCGCATGTTTTTTGGAGGGTTCGTTGCTGTGAAATGATATTTGATTGTAGGCATTAAATTCCGGGGTATCAAATGGCGCGTCAAATGTTGCGCGCTTGTGCTGTAACGATCTATAGGAATCGTGTGCGAGGCGCCCGTATTTTGGAGAAGGGGGGGATTACGACGCGAGGACGTCGAGCGAACGCATTTGTTTGTGTAGGATCCAGAATTGCGTGTGGAACTCTGTTTACGTAGCAGCTTGTCGCGCCGTTCCACGAACTGCGGGCAGCGGCGTTCAGCTAGCGCTCTTTGCGCGATCGATATCGCATTAAACGATGTATGTTTCCGACGCTCTTCGTCTCGTATGATCGGAAAAACAAATTGAGCTTGGATGAACACTTAAACGACGAAGCGTTTCGCGGAGAACTGTTTTGTCTCCTTTGAGAATGAGGAACACGGTTTCGGCGGAAGCCCGTCTGGTCGGGAAAGTCCATGGCGGGGAAAGTCGAGCACCCGACCAATCGTTAAAACATAAATACAAAGGCGTTTGGACCCCCGCTACGGGAGCCTTGTTCAGTGAAGTGATTTATAATGAAGGCAGGCTATAAATACGTTCCGCGGTGTGACGTAAGCATCGGGTGTGTATCGGGGTCAGACTGCCTGAGTTACGGTTGGGCGTGTGCGCCGTTCTCTGAATATGAAGGGGTTCCAGATAGTCTTGTCATCTTGTTTCTTTCTTTTCCAATTATCTTCGCGCCATCCCAGCTGACGTCATGGCCAGTGGAAACCTCTTGTTCAGCCAGCGCATTTGTCGCCACGAGCTTCTTGTTGACTGCGACCTTGTGCTGTTTTACTTTTTTTTCGAAGTCGCCCGGTGTACATTTGTCCACAATCAGCGCAGGATGTCCTGTACACGACACCGCGAAACTTGTCCTTCGCGAGCTTGTATTTTACTGTCACCATCGAGTGCCTGAGCTTACGAACGGTCTTGTCATAAGTATCAGCCGTCAAGCAGCACGCTTAAAGTTTCCGTCGCATCTGATACAAAAAAAAATGACGAAAAATACAGCGTAATTGCCTCGATAAGGTTCGCGAGACACGGTGGAAATATTTCTAAAGTCAGGGAAAGCGCAACTTCAAAATGTGTGGCCGAAACACAGGGCCGAAACATAGTGCATGGCACCTCGTCATTGCAAACGACGGTAGTAAATTGGGCAGTCTGATGCTTTGTAGCATAAAGCGTGCACTGAATGCGCCGCTTTCGTCGCGCAACGAAGCTTAATAATGTCGCTCGCGACACTGAAGCCACAAAAGAGCAATAAACAAATCTACCGGAACGTATGAAGCGGCGAGCACGAAGACTAAGACAAATTTTCTGTGTACTACCCATTATACCCACGGCAGCTTTGCGATCGCAGCGCCAGATTTCCCTGTAGTATTTTTGTATGGAACCTTATGGAGTTGTCATGTATACACGTGCCCTAGGGAGGCATCTTCTGCGCATGTCACGCTCTGCATATCCTTTATAAGCAGAGCTACAGGAGAGAATACACGTTTTTTACCACGAAAGGGTTTCATGCCGGTGTCCACCAAGAAGTCTGACGTACTTCCGTAACGGAAGTAGGTGCCTGAAAAATAAGCGCGCTCTTTTAATGCACTATTCACGCAGGTTCACATGCTGTCGGAATTCGCTTAGTGTCGGTTGTGTTGCTGGCAAAAAAAAAAAATATCGTCGATTGGTTACTCTCGCGGTACATCGAAAACATTGCATCTAGCCTAGGCAAGTATTCCTGTGCATATCGTTGGATCCAGATTCCGACGGGACCACGGTGTCGAGAGATCACTCGCGCACCCTTTGTGCTAGCACGCTTGGAGACTCCGGCACACGCAAGTTCGCTCGGTCGCCGCCGCGAAATATTACGCGTGTTGATAGAAGCGCGCGGTGTATCTCCCCTCGCGATACGGGGGGGTCCAGGGGTCGTGTCGTTGTTGGTAGATGGCGTCGTAGTGGACTAGCGGAGACAGTCTCCCGGCACCGGTTGATACGGAGCCTCGCCAGCAGGGACGGCGTCAAGTGGGCCATGGTGACAGCCCACCCCCTCCAACTTCTTGAAAAAAAAGAGAAAAAGAAAATCCACATGACGAGTGGGCGAAGCACTGGGGATCGTTCGCTGTTACAGTAAATCACCCGTGACATTGCCCACTCATGCATGTAAATGAGTGACAACGCGTGTGTATGTTTACACACGCGTTGTCATTTATGCTCTGGTCTTTATGAGGTTTCTGCGCTCCCACGACGTAGATCGTGCCGAGTTCCGGATTACTTTTAGTTAACGGGATAACTGCTTAATGGGCTAACTGCATAAGCTATGGATGGATGGAAAAACTTTATTCAACGTCCTGCAGATTAAGACAGCCCATTATAACATAAGTTAAGGGGCTAACTGCATAAGCTGCTTCGCATCGCCCGTCGGCCCACGAGGCAGTGAAAGCACCGTTTTCCTTCTTGAGGACGACGGGCTTGTGCGAACGTCTTTAACTGTGTACTAGTGCAATGCCCTACGCGCCAGCGTGTTATGTCCCATTATCTCCTCTTTCTTTCCCGCTTCTCTTTCCTCTGTCTAGTCCCCATCTACCCTCACCCCCCATTCAGGGTAGCCACCAGGACGAACTCTGGTTAAGCTCCGTGCCTTTCTCTTTCCTTCCTCCTCCTTCCTTGCACCTCCTCCCAACGCCTTCTAGTGAAGAAATCCTGGCGCCGATCCTTGCTTGCCAGTCGTCACCTGCTATACACGAGGCGCACGCTGCAGAGAGTACACGTCTATATATCCATGAAACTCCACACATCTGGAACTGCGGTCTGTCACTCACGGGCGGTTCGACGACACATCGAACACGTGTGTTTAGATGACGCATTTGTTTTTTGTCCGTTCCCTTTAAGTGTGTTATGAGTGACAATTCAAATTGCACAGAACCGGATTTCTTTTCTTTTCTTTTTTTTTGCTACAGAGAAACGTTCCCAGCGCGGCGAAAAAGAGAAAATGAATTTTTAGGCGGTGGTGGGACCGTGCCACTGTTGTCTGCCTGAATATTCTTTTTTTTTCGATTGTACTGCCGATTGTAAAGCAAACTAAAGAAGTTGTGTAAAGCATTTATTGGCCTCTTTGGAACTGCGTGCACGCGTTCTATTTGGTCTAAGCTCGCTCCTCAACCATTGACTGAAAAGGTTCTGTTGGGACATTCGCCCGATCCACATCGTCGGCCTGATAGTCTGAAGGGCTTCAGATCAGACTGTCAGGCTGTCAGCAAATTTTTGCATGAGTGGACTGGAAAAAAGGTAGGAAGCTTCTGTTAGGTCGCGCAAGGCCAGGTCACTGCCAAGCTGGCCGATGGTTTGCTGAAACAGGCCGCTTGACAGTCTTGGGATGTTTTGGGGGTAACGTGTCACGTGATCACACAGAATCACGTAGCGCGGTGTCACGTGACATGTTCCCACCAATTGGTGGGAACATGTTAGGTGCGTGACTTAAGTCACGCACCTAACTGTCACGTGACATGTTACCGCCAAAATCACGCAATGGAATGTCACGTGAAATGTTTCCGGAAAATCGCATAACGCAACGTCACGTGGTATTGCGTGATACCTGACAAATTACGGCTAGCTTAAGCAGCTTCTCTGCTAAAAACTTTAAAAAGACTTGTGCCTTGCAAGTCCTCCGACTACTGACTTCATCCTCATAATCCATGTCATTTATTTCTTTCTACACCTATATTTCCCTTCCCCCAACGCCGAGTAGCAGGTCATAACATTGATGCAGGCCGAGCTCTCAGCTTGTCGTTCTTAATAAATTTCTCTTTTTATCGACACAAAAAAAAAATGAAAACGAAGAAAGCGAAAGGGCGAGCAAACCCCAAACAAAGCCTAAATTATAAAAGTATTGCAACAGTGATGCACATCGGCATGCTCTGCGTTTGAAAGAGAAACTTCGAATAAATACCAGTCGTTGTGCGTCTTGGCAACGTCCACGCTAAAGGTTCACTTCCCGCAAATAACATTAACGAAGTAAAAAAGAAAAATCTATAGCAGGATTTGTTTTCGAAAAAAAGGGCATTTAAAGAAATATTCTCCGGTCCCAAATTTCAAGAGATTTTTTATGTAAGTTGCGGTATATGTCAGGTAGCGCGTGGGTGCGATATTTCTGTAACAGTTTGCACGTGTGTGCGTTTGCATTTCCACGGTTATATAACACGCGCTGCTTTCGCGTGTTATGTTGCAGATGTTTAACACACGGTGATTTTTTATTTGCTAGATCGGACCTGAAAAGCCGAGGTGCCCATACCCTACCGCGAAAATGGGATCTTCTTCCTTTCTTTCTTTATTTTTCTTCATTTATTTTTTTTTCTTTATTTTTCTTTGTTTTCCTTACTTTATTTCTCTTTTTTTTTCCTCTCTTAGAACACACAAGGGATTCACATGGCTCACGTATGTTCACGGCTACTTTTTTCGTGCGTACGCTGAAGAGCGCTGACGTGTTACAGGCGCGCGCGCGGCGCTTGAATGCTCGAAACGCAAGAGCAGTGCATGCGCACTGTAGTTTCTCGATGATGACTATTCTCACGCATGGACAGGCAACGGCAACAACGCCTACGCTTGTGACATAGAGTACGAACTTCTGAGAAAACAAACGCCAAGCGCTGTCCTGCTGTGCCCTCGCTGCCTGCAAACATTCGACGGTGCTATATACAAGTGCGTCAAACACTTCAAGAACGTCGTCGATCCCGGTGCAGGAAACGCTTACTGCATCAAATGACGCGTTCTCGGTAATTATATACCAGTGGTCGCTGCTGCGGCCTCAAACTGAGAAAGCCATGTCCCGCTGCCTCGCATGCACATAAAATCGATAGTTGCATAGCGTTTCTTAGCAAAAGAGCAAAAGCATTATATATATATATATATATATATATATATATATATATATATATATATAGTGAAGCATTCGAGCAAACATCAGGCGCTAAGAAGGCGCTGTGAAGCACGACAGAAAGCGATTACGTTCCCCGCGTGAGTGTCTTCCGGCCTGTCTGAAAACATCTGTATTCCTACGGCGTACACAGCCTCTAATAGTCGCCTCTCGGTGGCAAAGGGTTTTCACTGTGCGATTCGACCAAGAACGGTTTTCCCTCCGCACATGAGATTCTTTGCTTAGGAATCTTTTTTTCGTAGACCTATGCGGCACAAGCCGTTTCTCGTTTTTTATTCGATAACTGTATTACCCACGTTGCATCCATGTCTACTGCACTTTTCTGTTCGGCACAATAGGTAAAGCCTCTTGGCGAGCTAAAGCACAAGAAAAAGGGTGCTTCTAGCAATAGTACATCACGATAAAGCCTTACCACCCCCCCCCCCCCCCTTATATGATGAACTCATTAAGAAGCAGTGTGTAATCCAAGGTTCGACTAAAACTCGTAAGGCGAGGGTGATTCATAGTAGACATAAATGTAAATAATCTGTGTGAAGTTTTGGTCTTCCGTTTGTACTACGTATGGGATCCGTGCAACACCTGCAACGGACCCCTGCAACATCCTTTAATGGGCTCAGAGATCCTACCTCTATAATAACCGGTCATAACACGTACACTAAACAATAAACACTGATTGGTTGATTGATTGTATTTATGCGTGACTTAAAAGGGCACGAAGCAACACCCGTCCCTGCAGCCGTTCCGGAGAACGGCTGCGGATATCGTCACGTGGTTGCGAGGATTAAAGACGTAGCAGGCTTCAAGGCGCTGCCAGTCTAACTGCTTATTCGGTGAAGGTAACCCCAGCAAACGAAAGCAAGTCATACATCAAGACGAGATCCCCGGCGTGAAGTGTCGTCGGCGGACCTAAAAAGTGACGACCGGTGAAGTGCGCCGGCTTTTATCAGTTGGTCACAGCGCGTTCAGGTACTACAACTGATGTCCTAGGAAGGCACACAAATGAGTGCTTCGGGCATGCAAAGTTTGTAGGACGCTCGACACTCATCTCCGAAGCAGCCTGCAAGATAAGCGCGGCCTGCGGTGCAGATCACAAGAAAGTGATAACGGCGCTCCCCGAACAAGTGCGCTTGTCAATAGATGCGCGTGCTGGGAGATTAGCCGAACGAGTCAATGGTTTTGCCATTTTACTAAGTGCCTTCATGGCACGAATTTCCATTCTCTTGCACTTCATTCGCTGCTAGTCCTTTTAGCGTCGTGACGTAACATACTTTTGTGTCGACGTCGCTCATATTTCCCGGCCGCGCAAATTCTGCTCCGCACGTTTTAAAGACGATAGTCTTTTTTTGGGATACTTGAACGCAGCAATTTTGGTCTGTCTTTCTGTTTGTCTGTCACACGATTCAGCCACCCGGCCAAAGTTTAAGCACTTGCCTAACGCCCAGCCATCTTGAACTGGTAGCTGCTTTCATACTTGTGAACATTGTCGATCTAAAAGCAAACATTACGCATATCTGGGGCGCACCATCAATACGTAAGTATTAGGTGGTGTGTTCCTTCACTAGAAAATACATAGATACGTAATTATAAATACCCTAGTGTTTGTTAGGCTGCGCTAAAAATGCGACGCTATGCCCGAAAGAGGCGTCTGCCGACAATTTGGTGCTGCCACCTGACAGTTGCCCAGGGATTCTGCACAAGCCCATGTTTCCCGACGGCGCTGCCAGATGGCATCCATATCTCACGCAGCGTAGTACGGCCGGCAGAAGACTATCGTCTTTCAACATTTACAGCGAAGCACGCAGATACGCGGCCAATGTTTGTGTGGTTTCACGCAGTATTCACTTCTCGGACGCTCTCTCTCTGCGCTCTTTTATTATTTTTTGCATCTTTGGTTGAAGAAAGTATTCATTGATTTGTGGGGGTTTTACATCCCAAAACCACCCTTTGGTTATGAGAGGCGCCGTAGTGGACGGGTCCTGAAATTTTGACCACTGTTCTTTAACGTGCACTGAGATTGCACGGTACCGGGTCTGAACATTTTGCCTCCATAGAAACGCAGCAGCCGCGGGCGGGGATTCGATCCCACGACCTTTCGATCAGCAGTCGAGTGCCATAGATAGTCACTAGACCACCGTGGCGGGGCTGGGTTGAAGAAACCAGAGCGACTGAACTTGTTTAGCGTTAGAACGCGGTCTTTCTTCGTCGGCAAAGGCACTCCGCAGCGCTGCGTCCGATCGTGCTGTCACTAGTGAGAGCAGCTGTATGATAGACGTGCCGGCGGCAGCGGCCTTCACGGATACATTCCCCGCCATTCGTGCGGTGACGCGTGCGTAAAACAAACGAGGCCGACTGTCGAGTGCGACGGCCCGCGCGTATGTGACGTGTGTCTTTTCTACTGACTCAATCAGTCAATCAATGAAAACGGAACTTTAATTATGCAGTACTACTTTGATTATGCAGTACTACTTAAAAATTATGCAGTTCTACTTGGACCGGTAGACTGAAGTGCCTAGTGGTCGACGCGGTAAATAAAAAAAAAGTTAGCCATCGGGCGCCTTTTACGTAGCATTACTAAAGAGCAGAAGTATTGTACATAAGTGGTCATGGTTTACATAGCTGAAGAAGTGCACTCAATAGATTGTGGTACTTGACTTCAATACGTTATATCACAGTGGAGGAGGAAACTTGAGACCACACCAATCAAAATTTACAAAAAAAAAATGGTGGGATAGAAAGGAAGTAGTATGTGTGTGTGTGTGCGTTGTGTCAGTAAATTTTCGAGTGCTACTTCAACAGGAAAATTATTGTATATGTTCAGCGCCAGAACATTGGATTATTTCGAAGCTTACGGATGCGTTTCTCTGAACACTTGTTCTCAATGCCATAGAAATGTCTTTATCGGTAGCCGGAAAATGCGGCATCCATGCGGTATCAATTTCAATTTATTTCTTTCAATACAGAGTGACATTGTTAGTGATATCTATTACATTCGGAGGTCCCATAGTTACGAGAACTGACGGGGGGACCTCCTAATACTAAAACACATGTACGTTAAGTATCAAGTGCAGCATGAGAAGAGAATAATACATTTATAAAACTTACAGAAAAGCTAGACAGAACGCAAGATTAAAAAGAATGAAAGCAAAAATGAATGAAAACTGAAAGCGACAAACAGATAAAGAACAGGCATGGTATGTAAATCTATGATTATACAATAGTTTGTAGAAACTGACAAAAAACTTCTAGTGAAAAACCTTCATGATGTAGGCGTCATTAATTCATAAGAATAAAGTGCAAATACAATAAGATTTCACGGAAAAGTAATACGATAAAATTGAATGTAAATGTATTACACAAAACATGAATACAAAGCAATATGCAAGTTTGGCTACGAAACATGTATTCGTGTAATAACAACAAAAAAACAATAACGTAAAATATTCAAAGCAAGGAAAGAGAAAAAATTATGCTGGGAAATAGATTAGTAATTAGTGTAATTATTTACATAATTTGTCAAGAGAGTGTTTAAGTAGGCTTTGGATAATGTGTACACATGGCGATGATTTAATTTCGTATGGTATTGAATTCCAGTATGATATGCCTGAAAAGAGAGCTGTTAGTTTTCCGTAATTCGTTCGAACGCGGGGAAAAAGTAGATTGTCATTTGCAGAGAACCTAGTTATGTTAGTATTTATAAAAAATTCGTTTGAGTAAGCCGGGATGGAGGTGCCACAATGCTTAATCTTAAAGATGAACAATGATAGTCTTTGTTTAAATAGTTCTGTTTGTGGCAGAATACTTAAGTATTGGTACAGTGGTTTAGAAGATGTAAAAACATTACTGAAGGTCATTAACCGTACAGCGTCGAAGTGATGACGCCATGTTAACACACACACACACGCACACACACTCCATAAAATTGCTCGACTTAACCTCGAACTTCTCGCGACGATTCCTCTGAACAACGTTAATTAATAGACATCGATCGAATCCAGGCCCCCTAGTCGCCAGACAAGCGCGATTCCCTGCAGCACGGCTGCTCTCCCGCTGTTCTCGTCGCTGAAGGTGTGTGCCTACGGCTTGCATGATTACCAGGCTTGTACACGTCATTCAAAAAAAAAAAAAAGTAATCTGTTACACTTCGATTTACTGGTTACAGGTTAGAATTACGATCGTCATCGCACTCAATCTAGGACGGTGGCCTCTTTTGAGAGTACCAATTAACCCAGTCCTGTCCGAATGGGTCCGATTTTGTGCCTGCGAATTTCTTAATTCATCGATCCATGTGTTCACTTTCTTTTTTTTCCCTCTTTTTTTAGTTGTCTTTCGCTGCTGCGTTTTCCACCCCCTCATATCCATTCCGTTGATCTCATTCTTAACCTGCGACCATTTCTGCGTGGTCCAGGGCCGTCTTTATATTTCTTAACGGTTTTTGAGCAATTAAGTTGGTATTCTGGCGGAATGCAGTGGTCACATGCTTACCGTTTGTGGTATAACGGTATAAAGTGCTGCTCATAATTTTAAAAATGTCTGCCACATGCGCACCAGCCCACTTTTTATTCAGTGAGTTTTCTTTGTTTTTTGTGATTGAGTTCTCCCGTCACTGATTGATTGATTTCTGGGCGCTTTTGCGCCCC